>PYHW01010320.1:144632-212867 GCA_013186435.1 Turdus rufiventris
CCATGCTGGCTATTTACCAAACACTCAGGCTAAGATCCTTGAACTTTAGCTGTATATTTTCATAGAAGAAAATGTGACACCACTATCCCTTCTCTTGCAGATATATGTGACCTGTGCCCTGGGGATACAGTACGTTGGCTTTGCAATGATCTGCTTTGCAGCTGTAAATTCCCTCTGCTCTCTGCTCTTCGGAAAGATCTCCCAGTTCACGGGTAGAAAATTTCTGTTTGCATTAGGTATGTAAAGATTTCTTGAATGGCTGATGACCACATGTAATCAGATCCACTACTCCCCACTTTGCATATACAAAGGGATAGCTTGCTGTCAGCTATCAATTAAAACCAAAGTCAATCTCATTCATGAGAAGAGAGGCACAAAGTGCCCTATAGCTTTGATGCTTTATAGCTCTGATGCAGCCAGTGACAAATGATCGTACAATGCAGATGTCGAGACTTTCACTTTAATAAGAAGGATTTCTCCACTGGGCTGAAACCTCATCACCCTTATGGAGTGAAAGCAAATTACTGTTGATCTGAGTCTCAGGAAATTACAAACTTGGAAATTTGAGTGAAATTTCAGGCAACTTTTTAAAGGTTGGCCTGCTGTCCTTTTTACTACTTGTTCTATAGAGAGAAAAATAGAAGAAAGTCATGTGTCAGGCTGGAGTAACTTAAGGACTTGTGTATGGGACAGTGATGCCCTTGAGAAAATATTTGTATATTTAAGGATATCTCCCCCTCCAGAGAACATTATTCTAATGAGTAATAGAGTCATAGAGGCATAAAAAATACCAAGAAATATTTCTTTTGTCCCTTTGTGTACATTATGCATACTAAAGTAGACTAATACCTTATTTCCACTGTGCAATAAGTTGTATTATTAGAAACATCACTGAATAGATCAATACACATCAAGACATTCTAAGCATTTTCTCCACAGGAAATTTTAAACCTGGACAAGGAAGAAGAAATTTTGAGTGCTTTCTGTTATAGTCACTAGCTCAAAGATTCTTCTGTCTGTTCTAGGTGTGTGTTTCAGTCTATAAAACTGAGATTAAAAAAAACATCAAAACAACACCTAATAGTAGCAATAAACAATTAAATCTCCTCCAAAACTGTAGTGTTAGAAATGGAAGACCTCTGAACCTCTCAATTCTGTTTAGTCGTCTTTGTACTCAGCCTGTGAATGTGCACCTGTGGGGAGAAAAATCTGTGACTCATTTGCAAACTAATTTTAAACAGAAAGACTCAAAGCCACCAGACCCTCTAGAAATCCTTAATTGTCCCCTCTGGCCCTAAATGGACACCTCAAGGAGAGCAGGAGGGTGTTTGCTCCCCCTTCCCACCTGCCTCACTTGGTCACTGCAAGCCTTTCAGAAGCTTCTTCTCTCACTCAGTGGTCCATGTCCATTGAGCTACAACCATATCAGCACTGAGGATCTCTCAGCTCAGGACAGTGCCCAGAATTATGAATTAGAGACTGTCAAAGGCCTTCACTGTCATGTATTTCATTTGATATCAACTCAGGCAGCGCTAAGCTCAATGAACCAGAAAGATTTATATGATAGCCTTGTTCTTTCATTGGGGGTAGAATAAAAAAGTGTTATCTACCACAGTCTGTCCTGATTATAATTGCATCTATATTTCTCTTCTTTATTTCTTTCTAAATCAACAGCCACAGTTGCGAACATAGCCTGTATAATAGCATTACTGCTGTGGAAGCCTCATCCCAAGCAGCTTGTTGTGTTTTTTGTGTTCCCTGCTCTCTGGGGCCTAGCTGATGCTGTTTGGCAAACACAAACTAATGGTAAGTCCTGTTGACAATGAAATGTATTCTCTCGAGATATAAAAGTCTGCATGTTTGAATCTATGAAACAATGCTGCATAACAGTGATAATGGCTTTAAGACAGCGTCTAAAATAAATATGTTAACTCATTAGAAAGCAGAAGAAATAGAACAAGTTGGGAGTAGAATGCAAAATACTCATTCAACCAATTTTTCCAAGATGAAGAAAGAAGAATAATGCAGAATATGGTAAGGAGTATTCAGAATAAATATTCTAGAGGACTATAGGTATTTCAAAGTAATTTAAAAACTAAGAAGAATTACACATTTAGTCTGTCTTTTGCAATAAAGGAGAGCACTCTGGAAAAAAATTAACTCCAAGCTCAGCAACAAAAGAAGAAAAAAATTGTCTGTTAGGAGTTCTTTGGGGAAAAAAATGGGGAAAAACGTTATTGGGAGAAAACCACAGAAAGCAGTATTATGCAACCAAGTAACTTCATGCAGCTCTGATTTACTCTATTTCAAAATTCATAATTCAATGTGATACAGCATAAGTAGGCAATAAAAAGAGGCAAGGTCATAGGACACTTCTGCTTGAAGGAAGACTAAAAGGCTAGCACTCTTTAGCCTGGACAAGAGGTAAGTATGGAAAGTAATCAGTAAAGAAATTTATTGCAAGGAGAAGGTGACTTGAAATTCACTTAATAACAGAACTGGTGGCACCAGATAAAGTTATCAGGCAGAAGCTTTTACAGAAATCTAAATAAATAGTATTTCTCACACAATGCATAAGCAAAATATGGAATTCATTGCCAAAAAATTAAGCTGGAATTACATCACATCGTTGCAAAATCACTTCAGGCGAAAGTGCTCCTCTGGGTGCACATCAGGTTATGTATCTTGGCCTTCCTTCCTCTGATCCCTTTGGTTGTTTCAGGGGCTTAGAAGATCTCATCCCCTAGATAAAGTGTCATGTGCCTCCTGGAGAGCCAGCTGGAAAACATGGCAGTCCATTGCCTGGCACTGACAGTGAACTCCTCTCAAGCTCATGTAGGGTCCCTGCCTCTACACACAAGGAAGTGATCAGCCAGCATCCATCTCTGCCCCTCCAGCAGCTCCAGCTCATATCCCCTGGAGCAGAGCTAGTGCACATGTCAAGGAACATCCTCCCATCATCTCACGTCCTTACCCAGAGGCTTGTGCCTTAAGTAAAAACTTAAAATCAGTGCTCTTGCTCAGGGTAATGAAAGGAGAACTTTGGTAAGGGTTTGCTCTCTCTTAAGTAAAACTGTTCATTCATTTCCTGCTTCTTCAGGCACATTCTTCCTAAGACTCTTGAGAATCATATCCTAGTCTTCCACTGGGATAAAGGATCTGTCCTTTGTCCTGCTTCTATCTAGTCCAGAAAGCCTTGTCCTCAGATGCTGTGCTTCTTTCAGAATCACAGTCGGGTTAGGATTGGAAAGGACCTCAGGATTTCAAATGGTTCAATCCCGTTGCTCAAGCAGGGCCACTCAGGCACAGCCACTTACTCAGGACCATGTCTAGGGAGCCTTTGATATTTTCCAGAGAAGGGGACTTTGCACTCTCTCTGGGCAACCTGTGACAGTGCTCAGTCATCCTCATAGCAAAAATAATAAATTCCTGATGTTCAGAGGAAACCTCATATATTTTAATTTATGCCCATCACCTCTTGCCCACTTTTCTTGGACACCATTGAAAAGAGCTGGGCTTTGCACCCTCTCTTCTAGAATTTACATACATTTAAGATGTCCTTGAGGAACATGTTTCCTCAGCAAGGTCCCTGCATGACTGACAAAAACGGACCTGAGGCCCACATTAGGAAAAAAAAGGGGTAGGTACAGAGGACATAAGTATTGGAGAAGGTGGCTGGGAAATGACGGTAGTTTCCAAACCCACAGAGGAGGCAAAGACAGTGGACAATGCTTCATGCTTACTTGATGGTGAGTGAGCTCTGCAGCTATGTGATGGAATTAATCTCTATTTACAGCACTGTATCAGGTCATCTCCATTCCCAGATTCCTGCCAGATACTTGTGAAAATTTCACATTTGTGTTGGCTTGGAAAACACCCAAATGTTCTTTTTCTTTGCATAGTGTCTTTTTTTTGATCTGTACCTTACTCAGCTGTTTCACAGCTCCCATTTATAAAATTAAACAAAGTTTGTTTTGTCACATTGTCACAGTGAAACATCAAGTGATGACATGAAACCTTAATAGAGAGGTGCAGTGACATTACCCCACAGTGCTGCATCCCAGAATAGGATCTTCAGTTTGACATACCCATGTAGGGTAGACTAAATGTCTTCTCTTCTTCAAAAGTTTTATACAGATATACATCACATGAAAAATTCCCAGCATCAAAGACTAAGAGGTGAGATAAGACCTCCAAAATAACACTGGTTTACAAGGTCTGTGGTACTTCCTTGGCTAAGCTGCCACAAGTGCTGCTTAGGCCTCAGTAGATTAACCAGTGAGTACACAAATGGCACAGTGCCACATACTTAAGGCATTCTTTGGTTTGCTTTGTGCTGCTGTGGATATTTAATACTCGAGTACCCCCTAGAGGATATGTAGGCTCACAGTGGATGAGTCACTTCATCTTAAAAAGTTTTCCTGACATGTTTGTGTTCATGTGTGGACAGTCTACTTATTTCCAATGAAAGCTACTTCATTTTAGAGCATGTAGTGCTCTTTCTTATCTAACTTGAGCACAGAGGTTGACATTACCCACTGACAAAAATTGCACTCTGGGGCATGAAAACTGGAGCATAAGAAATGTGTAGCACAGAATTATCAGGTGGACTACAGTAAAACTGAGTTCTTTCCAGGCTGATTTGTGTCTTTAGAAAGGATATAAATGAGTCTAAAGAGTTGATAAACCCTTGTTTATATAAACTCAAATAGTTTCCAGCAGTCTTTTTATATATCCATACCTACTAGTACCAGGGGAACGAGTAGGAAAACAGGCAGTGGCAAAAAAACCAGGATAATTTCCAAGGAAGTGAACTGTGACATTTCAGAACTAACAGCCTCTCCACTCAGCCCAGCAGGTCCTGATGAAGCTCATCCAGGCAATTTGTTTCAAAATAGCAAACATGTACCAGCTGAAAACATAGAACTGCCATAGCATCAGAAACCTTCCTATATTAAACTTACCTCACTAATATCTTTACAAAAGATAACACTTCACTAGTATCTTTACAGAAGATAACACTGGGCATATCAGGAAATTATTACAAACAACTTGTACTTGTTTGTTTATTAGGCAAAACTGTGAAGGACTATCATATCTACACTCCACTCAGTTTAACGAACTAAGTACATCTTGTGATGCACTTGTCTGGATTTTCCATCATGTCTAAATTGAAACAGTTTGGTAAATGTGCTCTTGCAGTCATCAGGATACACAAGCCTTTTCATACAGATAAAGTCTCCCCCTACTTAACAAAACTGAAGGGGTAGTTGAGTCTGCTCAGATTTTTAGAGAACCTTACATTTCTTTGCCTTTTGGCTGAGTGTGCATATTTCAAACAGATGTGTTGTTAGACAAGTGGAGAAAAGAGTCAAAGTTCATTAAATTCTTCTCCTTCCCTCTGTGCACGCCATGTCTGAGTCAGAGTAATGCCCTGTTCTTTATCACTGCTAGTGCTAGCTCAGCACCCAGAGGAAAGGAAGCTCTCTCCCCTTCCCTGTGTGCTTCACTAGTCAGATCTGGAGGCTGGAATCCCTCCCTGGATCCCAGTTGTGCGTGTGCAACTGGCTGAACTCATTGGGAGCTTTAATGTTAACACAACTGCATTAGGATGATCAGTTGAACTGAGTCTCTAAGTCAAGTGGGTTTTCCAGTTGCTGCCTGTAAGTTCTGTATGCATCAAGGATATTCTATTTGCTAACCCATCCAGGAGCTGAAAATTTGAAAACCTGGTTGATTTAGAGTTATATCTTTTCTGCATACTAAATCTGGGCCCATGTTGTGAAAGCCTGTAAGGATTTGGTATGAGCTTCTCAATAGTTATACTTGGAGACTCTACAATATCAAGGCCTCCTTTTTCTCCTTACTTACTTGCTCGTCAGTGCAAACCCCTTGATTTTTGTAGCTAATAGTTTCAAAAAAGAAGTCCTGCCATCTTACTTCAATAGATCACATCCTTTCTTCCTTCCTCACATTTTTGTTCCCTTTTTCTCTGGTGTTCTCTATTTTGTCATGTTTGTTTTGTTATTTCACTTGTTACAATTCACAGAAGCACAACAATTTTTTAAGACAAGGCTTGTATTTTCCTTTCTCTGACATTTATGAGGGAGTGCCTGTCTTCCCCATTGTGCTCTATTTATTCCCTTTGCATAAAATATGTGGTCGCAGATTTAATCTTCTCAAGACATGTTTTCCTTCCTTTCTTCCTTCCTTCCAGGACTCTATGGCATTTTATTTGAGAAACACAAGGAGGCTGCCTTTGCAAATTACCGTCTCTGGGAATCACTTGGATTTGTCATCGCCTTTGGTTACAGCACCAAATTGCAAGCCTACATCAAAATGTACATTTTACTGTCTGTGCTTGTGCTGTCCATGGTGACGTACGGAGCAGTGGAATATCTCGAGGCTAGGAGCTCCCCTGGGACACCTACTGCTACAAAGAAGGAAAATGGAGGACCCCACTCCCAGGAAACATCCATGTAATCCAACAGGGTCAGAGTGATGGAGACAAAGCAAACTGGCCAGCTCCTGACAGGCATGTCTCCAAGGGCCTTCCAGCCTGTACTGTATCCAGAAAGATGGTAAAGGAACAGACTTCAAGGCCATTGTAATGCAAATGTCTTAGGAGTAAAAACTTCCTTTGGCATGTCACCTTTATAAGGGAAGATTATCTGACTTTACCCTTTCATGCAGATGACCAACTAAATGTTTTCTCTTTTTATTTTGATTAATAAAGTCTTAATAAATGTAAACAAGATTCTTAAAGTCCTCACATTTTTGTTTCTGTGGATAAAACCTTGTATAGCTTTACAGACCACATGCAGAATGAAAGAAGCAACTGGGGTTGCTCAGTTGATTGCAGATAACACACATCATTTAATGAAACCATTAATTATAAAGATTTATGTTGTTTTTATGCTGCATTCTTTAGCACCTGCTGTTAATAACGTCGATCGGCTGGCTATATCTACAGTTCATATCTGCACACCATAGAATCAACTAACCACTGAATCCACCAACTTGTCTTAGGTCAGCAGACAGCTGTGAATCTGCCCACGTCATCCCTCTATCCCAGCACTCTTTCTCTTTTGATTTTCCTGTCTCCAGTTTTTCTGTCAACACTTGCAGCAACATCATTCTAAAAGGGATGCCTTCTACAAGACAAAATACTTCGGTGATTATGGCCTTGCCCCACTTTCCCATTCAGGGACAGAGATGTTTCCAAGATGAGCAGCCAGGCCATGGGGAACCTTGCCATGAGAAGAGTGCAGGTGACAGTGCAAGTCACAGAGAGATAGAGAGAAAAGGAGGATGGACTTGCACTGTAACACATGTATCCTGCAGTGACTCATCTCATTTCAACTTCTCTTTAGTTTTACCCATAGTTTTAGATATGGATTTTCATGGTTTTACTGCAAAGAGAAGAATATTACAGTACAGTTACTGTGCAACGTCCCTGCATCTTAATGAGAGAGCAATGTGCAGGCCTCATGTCCATTACTGGTAATGACTCTGTTCAGATTCTCAGTGTGAGGCAGACAGCACCAAAGGAATTGCAGACAAATGCTCTTCATGTCCAAGATTAGTGTTGCCTCTAGAAATAAACTACATATATCTAGCTAAATTGTTGCCTGCCATGGAGATAGTGCTTGAAACTGCTTCCTCTCTCTTACTAACCACAGCAGGAGGATGAGGCACCACACAGTGTGACAACAATAACGCAATTGGTGTGACAAAAACCCCCAAATTGTTAGGTCTTTTAAATAAAAACAAACTTCATGCTACTTTACTCTCTTTCTTATATTTCTTGTTCCCAACCATCTGAACTCCCCTTCAAACTTCATTTGTGTTAACTCATGGCTTTTCACACAATGAGCTTTTTTCCAGGTCTCATACAATAAAGTAAAATTTGTCATGGCCTGCAGAAAAGAAGGTGACAGGTGGGCTCCCTCACAGGTGCAGCTTTCTCTTGCACCTTTGCCCTGTCAGCTCAAAGGCATCTGTTGATCTCTCTGTTGGAAATACAAATGGCAAAACTATTGTGGCTGAGGAATCCTGACAGCCTCCTATATGCCCAGCATGCACAGATGGATATTCTAGACTGCTGCTGATTTTCACCCCACACTGCTTCCATCTCGTAAAGAAACACAGAATTGTGTTTCGTTGCATCTGTGAATCCTCTTCTGATTCTCTTTTACAAAGTGGTGCTCAATAGCAGGTGAAGCAAAGAGGATTTCTGAGGTCAAAATCATGATGAAAAACTCATCTGTGTGAAAGTAATAACTTTTTATTTGTAACAACCCAACACACAAGTCAGGATCCTGCTACATGAGATTGTCTACAACCTCAGAACAAAAAGATGACTCTTACCTAGGCACTAAACAGCTTTTCTTTAAATGGAGTTTCTCTTTTTACTCCTGTACTGAGTCTGGCTGGGATGGAGTTAATTTTCTTTGGAGCAGTCCATATGGTGCTGTGTTTCAGATTTTTGTAACTAAAACAGTGTTGATAACATACCAGTGTTTTGGCTATTGCTGAGTAGTGTTTGCAGAACATCCAGGTTTTTTCTTTTTCTCCACTCTTCCCTCTCAGTGACTAGATTGCAGGTGCCCAAGAAATTGGGAGGTGGCAAAATCAGGGCAGTTGAGACAGGGTCATTGATGAAAGGGATATCTCATGCCTTATGAAGCCATGCTCAGCAATAAAAGTTTGGGGCAAAGGAGGAGGAAAAATGTGTTCTGACCTACTGAAGAACTCAGTATCACTGACATTGAATCAGCATGGGAGATAGGACATTGTGGCGTGTGGTTTGAGGAGCTGGCTTTTATTCTTGATTTTTCACAGGACTTTCTGTAGTCATTTCTTGAATAACAACTCTTCCATTGTATAGGGACCGTAGGAAAAATTATGTTACCTTGGAAAAAAAAAGCCACAGCTACAGGCAGCAATGCAATGAACGTGCTTTTGCCTGGGACAGGATGAATATAAAGGTGCCCATCAGTCTTGGACATGACTTAAATGAAAATTGCCACTTACTGTTATGCATGGAGAATACACAGTTATAAAACCTGTATGGTTTTGTTTGTAAAAGCTGTAGGGATGTTGCTGCATAGTATATAAAAAAAATTAAGGCAGAAGTTCAGCTAGGAATACATATTCACTGAAATGCAAGGAAAAAAATGGAGTCGATATTGCTACGACATGAGACATCTCTTTCACAGTGTAGAAAGACTCCACAACACTTGTTTCAGCCTAGCAGGCTGCAAATGGCACAGGTCTGTCTGTGCTGAGGCCTCAGCCAGCAGCAGGGTGCAGGTAGGCTCACACTTCTTACTGTGTTTATCTCCTGTTCCTATAAACCCCTGACTCAAAGAAAGCCCTCACTGAGGATGATTCAGCTTGAGTCTGTCTCTTATCTATAAGGAGACTCTCAGAAATAATCCCAGTGCAGTTTTGATCTTGCTGCCTCCCTTCCAACACCAGTTTAAACCTGAGATGGAAGGTTACTAGAGGTCTAATTGTAGAACATCATTTAAATATATTCATATACATAATACCATTGGAATATAGAATTACATATTACTTTTCAATAGGGAAAGTCATTGTTTACAGAAATTCAAATTTTGGCCACAGTCTCAGCTGTTAATGATGTCTAAAATATCTTTCTGATAGGAGTCTTATTCCTCACACTTTGGACCAAAAATTGTTTCAAATTCCTTCTTTTCTTAGGCAAGAATTCCCTCACTACGGAATGTAAGATGATCCTGGAATCACTAGGTATTTTTCCTCTGTCTACTGTTGGTTTTGCGTTGGCCTTTGTGATTTTAACCAAGAGACTTTTCTCAGAGCAGGGCAGCATAGTGAGTTAGTATAATGTGCCAGTAGTGCAGCAGTGCAAAGAAAAGTCACCTTAAGGTAAAATGGACATGAAGGCAGATGTCTGTGTTACAAGAGACATCTTGAAGCTGTTGGAGTTTCATCTCCATGAGAATGTTTATGACAAATTCAAGCCCTGGCTTTTAGAATTCATCTGAAATCCAGCCTTGTGTTTAGGCTGTTCCATGGATGACACTGTGAGAAGAAAACTTTTTCAGAGTATTGCTGAACTGCTGAACTACAAGCAGATTGACACTTCCAGGCCAAACCAAGTGGCTGGGGTGAAGGCTGGCAGAAGGCGTGTGCCCTGGAGCACAGCTGGTGACGGTGCCTGGCTTACTCACTTATGAAAAAGTGGCAAAATGTACTTCTGCTTCTTCTCCACAAACATGCCTTGCAGGCTGCAGGAGGATCAATTCCTAAGGTGGCTGTCCTAACTAAGAAAACTGCCAGAGCACTTCCAAGAAAAACACTGGCTTCCCACCTGCAGGAAAAAATAGCATGCCAAAAATACCCTTCGGAGCAAAAGGTGAACCTAAAAATAAACAAATCCCGGGAGGCTGGGCATTCTCTACATAAGTCTGCCCAACTCAGTTGATGGTTACCTACATCTATGCAACTGTGAATTAACCACACACATATTTCCTCTGATAAAGACCAGAGGCTCACTTCAATGCCTGTCTGATTGGAACTAGCTCTGTTCACAAATCACAGCATATTCTAGATGTGAAAAAAACTGAGGCCAAATACTGGCTATAGCATGTTTTTGCTAATGCCAGGAAAACCTGTGAGAAGACAAAAGTAGTAATTCCCAAATGAGTTCCATCTCCCTGAAGGATTCATGAAAATTTCATTGTAAATCCTCCAGGACAAAAAACATTGAGAAGTAGCTATGTGTGTTGCTATAGTTTAAGCACAATATGCAGTCACACTTAATTTGGATTACATTTGGGTTATTTTTCTTCCTACAGCTATGAATTATAAATGGTAGAGCCGTGCTTCTGGTTAACTGAGGCAAGTGGAAGGTGGAGGAGAGAGGGTGTGAGAATCAGCCTGTGAAAAACGAAGTGGGATGTGTCACAACTCATCTGTGAAAGACTCTCAGTTATAACACACCTGACAGAAATTGTCATTCATCCAGGTGAATTTTCTGCCTCCTTGTTTCAAAACCCAATGTGTGCCCTTTATGTCAAAATCCATTTACTTCTACACTATAAAATATCACCTGAAAAAAGGTGTCTTGGTAAAATGATGGTTGGACACAGGCCAGCAAAAGTGCTACAAAATCTTCAGTAGGGTCACCCTTGTGCACAGCTCTAGGGACTGCCTTGCACATATTCCCCATGTGCCACACTTTGTGCAGGACTGTGGGACAAATTATTCCAAAGTCAAAATATTTCCTGCAAGTAGAGTCAAGAGTGCTTAATGAAGCAAGGAGCTAGCAACATCATAACAAAATTGTTCCTTATTTAGTTTGCAATTAAGAGGGATTATTTATTTACAGGATTCTGTGATTCAGTAACAGGCTATTAAATCATAAAAGTGATTTAAGGCTAAAAACTGTGAGAAAAGCCTGCTTTCTGATTTATGACAGAAAAATAAAGAATGTCAGCATTTAAACTGGAGAAAAGGGACCTTTCATTAGAGGAATTCTTGGGATTAAAAATGGTCCTTTATAAAAAGTTGGTATCATATCTAGTTTCTCAGCCAAACTGAAAACACTAGCCACATTCACTTTTTTATGATGCTTAATTAAGAAAAATAAATCAACACAGATCTGTTTTGGTCAGCATAAAGTAGCATGAATTGAAATTCTTAGTGAATCACGTGGAAAAGAATGATGTCTTTATTTTATTTTAGTTAGAGTTTTCTTATATAAAATAAATAAAATATATTAACTATTTCAGTAGTTGAAAGTAGGAATGTTATGAAGCAGTTAAGGGAAAACAATAGAATTTTATCATTGCACCTGCTGATCACAGCTAATCACAGCTTCATAATTAAATTGATAAATTGAAGTATGTGTATGATCACTATCAGCAATGCTTCTTGCTGTCTCTTTAAAAGATGCTCTGTAATTTGAGTGATGATTTGTTGACTGACTGAGCCCCTGGAAACAGAGGAGAAGGGAGCAATTCCATAATGTTGCAATTTTTGCACTTAAATGTGAAAAAAGGCTACAGCAGCATGCTATCAGAGTGTATTTGTTGCTACAGGAATTTGAAGGGCGTAATGAGATAATTGGATATCTCAGTCAGTGGGCAGGCAATGAGCTGAGCTCTACAAGAGAAGAGTTTCAGTGATTTGGAAAAATTCACTTCACTGGAAATGTTGGAAGCCCAGTTGGATGGGGCTTTGAGCAACCTGCTCTAGTGGAAGGTGTCCCTGCCCATGGCAGGGGGAGCTGGAACAGGATTCTCTTTAAGGTCCTTTCCAACCCAAACTATTCTATGGTTTTCTGACAGGCAGTCTATGGGGAAGGCAGGTGAAAGCAGCATCTGATAAATTATTAATCCCTCCATCAGGTGCCATCCAAACAACCGTACATGTGAAGAGGTTCACTGACCAGAAATATTTTTGCACTACTGGAACAATAAAAGCAATAGCAGGAAAGGTTATTTCAAAGACAAAGCAACACAGAGGAAAGACTGCTGGAGGAAGAAGAAAGATCCATAAGACCCAGATCTTCGATCCGGAATGATCTCTGGGATTAAATAAACATTGCATTTTTTTTCAAATGCATGAGGCAGGGTTTTTAGATTATGATCATATAATTTTTAAATAACTTTGGTTGGAAGGCACATCCAGAACTGTGACACTTCACTTCTGCTCAGGTTTTTGTCTAATGTCCAGCTCATGATAAGCCCTGATACATGCTGGGAAATTCTACTCCAAAGAATCCAAAAAACTGAAAACATTCATCACTTCCACACATTTTTTGATGAGTAACTCAGGAAAAAAAACAAACAAACATGTAGATTTATTTTAGTCAGCACTGAACTGTACATTTGGGGTTCTTATAGCTCTTCATTGTAATAACTTTCACAACAAATTGCAGAAAAACTTGGGAAAGTGTGATCAGTACCATGAAACAAACGCTTCAGTGAGAAGTACTGTGGGTATTTGTTTTCATGTGGAATACACAAAAAGAGCATGACTGCATCTCCTTCAGTCTCACTCAAGAGACATTTCATTCAGGTTATTCCAATTTAAGCACCAGTTGCTGAGCCAAAGTGATTTAAGCCCTACAGATCCACCCATTCATTTTCACAAGTTAAATCTTCCTAACAGTTTTGATCTGCACGAAAACACCTTGAGCTATATATGTACAGTGCAGCCTTCTGCAGGGAGGAATCACTTCTCATCTAGGATGAAATTACCCTCTTCACTTTTGATTTGGCTTCATCCAATGGAATACTTGGTCTCCCTTGCAGAACACAGTTTTCACAGTGCCATCCAGGTACTCCCTTCTCCTGAGCTGTGCAGAGTGAATTTCCCTTTGACCATCACTGAAGAACACTAGTTTATCTCTTTATCTCCTTTCCTGAAAGAAGTAGCAATGAATGAAGTGTTGGGAAAACAGTATCTTTTATTAATCTGTCTCACAGAGCTGTCCAACATAACTCAATGAAATTGGAAAATAATATCAAGTGGAAAACCTCAGGATTTACATGGGATGGCATTAGAGATCTGGTCTCACAAAAAGATTTCAATATGTAGTGTAATAGCTAATGGATGGTGAGATCCAAATATTTGCATGACTTCTTGCAGGGATCTCAAGGCATTTTGCAGGCAGAAAATTCATTTTACAACAGGATCCTTCCTCTTCTCCAGAAGAGATGTGTAAGAGAGTCCTGATGCTGTTTTTCTCATCTTGCATTGAGGAATAGAGACAGTACAGATTCACAGAATATGACTAGGAAGAGACCCACAAGGACTCTCAAGTCCAATTCTTAAGTGAATAGCCCCTTCAGGGATCAAACCCACAATCTTGGTGTTATTAGCACCATGATCTAACCAACTGAGATAATCTCAGTCTTTGCCCAATATTGTAGGGGGAGCCAGACAGCTGGGAATAGAGCTCAGGAGCCCTCATCCTGAGTCCTTTAGTACCTACAATCCTAACACTGACAACTGGGGATCTGCCAGCTACTCTGGCCATTGTAAAGTTGCATGGAACTAAATGAGGAATATTTCACAGTCATTTTGCCAGTGGTGAATCATCACCTATCATTCAAGGTGGAAGTGAATTTTCAGTGCCACATTCTTGCAAAACCCTTGTTATCTTACAAATCCTTTTTTCCTTCATCTGGAAATTTCCCAGCTATGCAAAATCCAACCACAGTTCTAAATGTCAGTGTTGCTGTTCCTGTGTCCAAAGTGAGTCCCTATTATTTACATGGAACTTACTTTTCTGTTTTTACTACTGTGCCAGCTGGGAAAAAAGTTTCCTTAAGTCCATCACTGTAGAGACATTTCACTGTGTGATGTGGGAACACAATTTCTTGTGTGCCATCAGTATAATGTTTTTCTGTAGAAAAGAAGATGTAAAAAGTCTGTCTAGTGCTCTTTTCCTTCAGGTTGCCTTACACAAAGCAAGGTTTTTGTGCGTTCTTTTGGATATTGTGGTGAGGATGTAAATTACATCTATAATACTTGTAAAAGAAATTAAAGAATCACATAATCAGATAATCAGAATTGGAAGAGCTGCATTTACATTCCATTATTATTTGGTTTGTAGGAGGAAACTGAGAAGTAAAATAATGGAATATACTAAAGTGAAACGCGAAGACAATGCGAAATGAGAAGAAAATATGCAATCTGCTGGAGTCAGAATTCAGACTACACTTTCATAATAGAAATAAATCTACATATACAGTTCACATTATGAGCTCTTGCATACCTATCTGATTATTAGGGAATTGCAGTACCTCCAGGTCATCTGGATAAGCAGTGTGAATCGTCTGTGCATCTGCATAATAATAAATCTGGAAGGAGAGTGAGATGATAGCAGCATGTTCACAATATTTGCATAAGCAGATTCAACCATAACAATGTGCTCAAAAGTAAGTCATCTTTAAAAAGTCATTTGAAGGTAATTTTCTGCATCTGCCGTCCGTAAAAGTAGCTACGCTCACATTGCTGTTCCTTCCTCTCATTCACCCTCACGCTTGTGTCCAGATGCTACTTTCACTTCTGTATGTGCAGGAGAACAGTGTGCATATGAAAGTCCTCTTCCCACCTCTGTGCTTTGGCTCTCATCCATGAACTCTTAATTTAAAATATCCCAGTGCTGCCAAGGCCTCACTTATTTCTATTCCAGCCTGCATTATTGCTAACTGTTTATATTTACATAATGCCGACATGAAAGAAACCTCTGTGCTACCTCCTCTATAAACTTATAAGAACCAGTCCTTGCTTCAGATGGCTGCCCATGCCCCTTGCCTTTGCTCGGTCTCCTGTTTGACCAGTTACACATTTGCTCCTTCTTTGACTGTTACCTTCATGCCTTTCTACTTCTGTCTCTGTAGATGAAGTAGTTTCACTGCTCAGGGTTGTTAAACCAATGCTCTTCCTCATCAGTTTTTCTCAGCACTGATAGATCAAGATAAATTATAGAACCTTGCTGGAAAATCAGTCACTCATTTTATTTTCCTTAAAGAAAACATAAAGTTACCCACCACCCTCTGACCTGGCATGATCTTTACATCTCCATTGCAAAAGCTGATTGTAATCATCCTTTTTCTTTTCACAAGATGAACTTACTTGTAGCACAAGTTCTCACCCCACCACTTTGTTTTGATGTTATCAAAATAAGGTACACAGCCCTACACCAATAGGGAAGACAGCTAGGTTTCTTTTTGACCAACTTTAGTGAATTATTGACCAGACCCATGTCCTACATGCTTGTACGTCTTCCACACAGGTCACTTAAGAGATGCCTGGTTCTGCACTGTGTCAACCAAGATGATTGAACTTGATTTATTAACACAGATTACTGACATTTTAGGTAAAGAAACATTTCTTTACAAGTAACCCTGCATGGACCTTCAGTACAACAGAATTAATTTTAGCTGCATGCACAGACCCAAAAATTTGTTTGAGATTTCTAATCAACAGGAGGCAGTAATGCCATTAATATGCTCTTCCACAAAAAAAAAAACACTAGTCAGAAAAGACTTCATACCCAGCATAGCCTCTGGTTAATAATTTTTCCTGATGTTACTATAGCAGTTGTTTCTCTTCAGGGTATATCAAATCCCATAGTATAATTATTTTAGCAAAGTTCAAAGAAGAAGGCAACCAGAAGTTGTAGTACAGCTTTGTCATATTGTTCCAATCTCATCAGAATTTCCACAAAATCTTTTCCTTCACCTCTTCCCTATGTTTTCTCATTTCTTGATGTAACATTGACCTTCTAGATAATAATGATTTTGGAGGTTGTATTATGAAAACCTCAAAGTCAGTGTTACATAAACAGAAATGTTTTAAAAATATGTTCATCAACTTAAAACAACTGTGCAAAAAATTTATTTACTTTCCCACACAGAGGAAAGATTTCCTTCTTTCTAGTATTGCCTTGCATTTGCAATTAATTTTCATATTTTATTTGTTACTAGAAATGTTCCACATTAATTCCAGTTTTCTTCCATTTGCAAAGCAAAAGAAAGCAAAATGGAAATCCAAAAATGAGGTAATAAAAGTCCATTTTGGCAAAATAATGCTGTACAAAATAGAGAGAATAAACACAGGAACGGAGAGCAGAACTGTCTCTGGGTATTGGGTTACTAATTTACCAAGAAAGGTACTTGTCTTAGCTAGAGTCACTCTTCCAAAACAAATTACATGGCTCTTAGCTGTTAGGTGGTGATATCTATGTAACCAAGGGCTATTCTGGATATTACAATTCCGGTTTACCATTACCATAAATGCTCTTTGCAATCTGGCAGTGTAAAGGAGCCTTAAGTCAAGTGACATCTGGCACACAGCATCCAGGGCAGTTATGAGCCGATGTTAATTACAGTTTGAAGATGTGGTGAATTTTGAATTATGGGACCCAAAGGAATAGGGAGAACTGCTCCCCACAGGGCAATGATATGCTTCAGTAAATAACTATAAACAAAGTCCTCAAAGTTGCCAGATCCATCTCTACTGTGTCTACTGCATGGCATAGGATGTGAGAACAGAATACTTTATTTTTATTAGAATGTTTTCTTTCTTCTCACAGAAGGAAAGAACACAGTTGCTGCTCATGTAAGAACAAGAATTTTAAGTAGCTCAAACCTTTGATTCAGCATCCAGAAAAGCACAACTGTCTGTAGATATTTTGTTGTCATACGCAATTATGGTATTTCTCTTGAGTATGGTCACAAAAGCCACTTTATTCTGAGCTCTTAGCAATTCTTCTGTCTTTTTAAAAGTTTCTTCTTCCTGAGACAAAATTAAAATGTTAACTAACAATATAAATCTATTAATGTTCAACAGTTGTACAGAAATATATTGATAAAGAAATCTAACCTATTATTTGAAATCCGTTGCAATATTATTTTAAAGACTTCACTTATATAAAGAGTAAAGGCAAAAAGATAAAGTCAGGAGAGTCTTGTTGCCAAATGAATGGGAGTTAGCATGTTGTTTATGAAAACTAAGACCATAGACTCACTGTAACTCTATTTTATAGGTGGTGAAATACCTCTATATCTTCATTGTTCTTGCAGGGTGCAAAGTTGCAATTGCCATTCTTGTGCTGATGTGAGAGGAGCGTGTCTTCTGAGCTATATGAAATGGGCAAAGGTATCCTGGTAAGAAAAATCAAAGAAAAAGGGGTCATTGAAAACACATGAAAATTGCTGACTAACATGTCCATGTCTCATCCTTTTTAAAAATGCTCTCAGGGTCTTGTCATACGTTGCTTCTTACACTGATAATGTTTGCTAATAGCTTGTCCATCCTCCCAAAGGTCCTGAACCAAAATGAAATGCAGTCCACATGCATGCTCCCACCTCCTGAACCTCTGGGACAACAAACTCAGTAAGTAGGCGGCAGCACAATCTGCTTTCCCTCTCTTGTAAAATATGAATTTGACAGTACTTCCAAGAATCATAGATATGTTTTAGTGGCTCACATTGTCTATGGGTCAAAAGCTGGGGACCAGTTTCTCCAAGTCATTTGGAAACCACTTTAAGCAGGCAGATTTCCACAGACCTTACCTTTCACACAGGAGCTGTAAAACAACCACTCAAATGTTGGACAGCTCCAGGTGATTTCCTGACATTATATCTTCCTCCAATAGGAGAGGGCTGATGTACAAACTGAAGAAAAAGGGAGAAGCTCCAGCTTACAGTCATGCTTCACTTCAATATGGGAGTTATCAGTGATATGGCAAGAGCATGCCATCCACTTCTTCCTAGGATTTTGGCTATCTGTGTGTGGGTATTGTACAGGTGTCTAAGCTTGGTTCAGACAGTTGCAGAGGTAGAAACGAGATCGGAAGAGCTGGAAGAAGCCTCAGACAGGTCCAAGTCCCCTCAGTTCCCCCATCCCTTCTCTTGGGAACTTAATTTGTTCCATTGTGGGTTGCATTGCAGTAATGTCTGTTCCTGGCCATGCACTTGACTGATCCAAATCCCAGCTCTGACCCATGGGATGACTTCCTGTCATGACCCCAGGTCTGTCTCATCACTAAGGGCTTTGACAATTGGGATTTTGGTCTGGCCCTTCCTTCCACACCCAGCCTACCCTCATCCCTTGCCAGGGCTGTGGGATAGGCAGAGCCCTGCTGGACTCCATGAGCTGCCCCTGGTTCTCCAAGCCTCGGGCCTCACTGGGAACCACTGGCCCATGCAGTGTCCCAATTCTTGGTGCATGTGATCAGCTCCGAAATTTTCCTGAGACAATGGGAGCAGGTTTCAAAGCATACACCCACACTCTGGCCTGCAGGTGTCTAAATAGCTCAATGTATGAGCAGTCTCAGATAATTACTGACAATCTGCAGTTCCAGGGAAAGAAGGCCAAACAGCATCCATGCGGGGATCAGGATCCTAATACAGATTCTCAAAGATATAATAAAAAGAAAATAAAGGCATTTTAAATAGACCCTACTGCTGATGTACTTTGTCTGGTTCAAAATGTGTCAGTCTTCCGTGGTAAGGGGTCTTCCTGCTAGTTGGTGTTGTGCTTCTACCCATGGAGGAATTAGATTTTTTTTCTTCTTGATGTTCCTTTGTCTCTGATCTCAAAGGATAAGCTTTTTTTGCACAGAGCTATTTATGCCCTAAAAGGCAGAGCACAAAGGAAACATAAAATATTCCTGCATGACCACCATGAGATAGGTGGGATTTACAGTATTTACACAATGCCACTCAGGCATTTGCAGCTGCTAAGAAAATACTACATTGGTATGACCGGAAAACTGAGGCTGTACTCCTGCCTAACCAAAACTTTGAAGGTACTGTACCTAATATAGAATTACCTGGTAATGTGAGACAAAGTCTCACTGCCCACAGTGCTAAACTAACCCAGAAATGGTAAAGGATTATGTCTCTGTCTATCAGAATTGATAGCAGAAGGATCTCTAATGCATTAAGCTGATGAATGACTAGGAGTGAGTACATGATGGTAAGAAACAAAGAAACAATCAAAAAAAAGTTGGAAATGGCACCCATAACTCTGATTTTGAAATGTCTCACACACTGAAGAATGGCTGCTTGAGAAGATACATGTAAGCTATTCACGGAAAGAATATATTTTTCATCAGCTTCATTTACTCTGGTCCATGAGCTATTGCTCAAGGGACATGGGGCTAGTAAAGCACAGATGGGAAGACTGCACTGCTCCTTCTCTCATAGCAATGGTCAGTGTTTGACAGCTGTAAAATTTTCCATGTGAACAATGACATTTAGGGTATCTACTGTTGTGGTGGATGGTGATGTCTTATTTATACTAATAAATGACATAACAATTTAATGTATGCTTACAAGGAAGAAGCCAAGAAATCAATCCTATTGCAACATCAGAAAATGGCAGGATTTTAACAGGCTATTTTTTCCTCCAAGCATAAAACAGTTCTCAGCAGGAGAAAGGCAACCAATCAGCTCTTTCAAGGTTGCTAGAAGGTACATAAATGAGTAAAATTTATTGTTAAAAAAGAACAGAATTTATATTTTACATTTAGTGATATTTTCTGCAGGCAGATTCTGTGAATGTGCCTGAGTTCTCCAAACATAATCAGGCTTTCAAATAAAAGTGAATGG
Source organism: Turdus rufiventris (assembly GCA_013186435.1). Taxonomy (NCBI): domain Eukaryota; kingdom Metazoa; phylum Chordata; class Aves; order Passeriformes; family Turdidae; genus Turdus; species Turdus rufiventris. The sequence goes on from PYHW01010320.1 coordinate 164,762, forward strand.
GCAAACTGTCAAAATATGCCTGGGACTTCAACTTGAGACAAATGGTATAGAATTAAGGACCTTTAAGGCTATTTCTGATTAAGAGATATTAGCTCAGAAATTGCAGAGGGATAGAAGGAAATTTCGATCATTTCATTGCTAAATATCTCAAGACTGAAGCTGACAAATTATTTAAAAGAACTTGAAAAGCCATTGGAGCAGTTTCACAGCAGCTCAAACCAATTTCAGTCCAGGCTGCTGAAGTCTCACTCCTTTTCTTCTGTCCCCAGCCACATATTTCCAGTCTCTCCTTTATAAGGCACCAGCAGCTACTGAGGGGAATTGACCTGGTTCATTGAGTAGAATCAGGTAGAGATTAACTTTTTTTTTTTGCAGCCTGGTTAGTTTTGAGCCAGCTGACTCACCATGCTTAGAAAGTGCCAATAGGACCACAGCAGCTCAAATACCCATCGGCTTCAGTGAGACACTAACATGTGGCAGCATTTGTTTTCCTTGTGGTTTATTACAGAAAGGATGTTGCAATCCAAGCTATTAAAATCCTTACATAAGACTTGTAAATAGAAGATACTTTGTGGAAAGATGGAGTGAAAGAAAGTAGCAGTTTTTTCATGAACAGGATGAGATGTATCAGCCAGTTCAGCTGAGGGAGCATGCATGCAGAACAGTGTTAGTACTTCAGTTTGTTACACATGCCATTGTAAAAGCCAGGTTTCATTTTTTTATGCATTGCACACACTAACATACCTATTTTTAAAGCAATAATGTAAAAGGAATCCACACAGGCTTACATGAATCACATGTAGTCTCTGTTTTGGTTCAGAGGAATGTCATTCTAAGAGATTATTTGAAAATTCAGAGCCATCACTGTATCCCAGGCAACCATTACAACTTTGCTCTGCACTTTTAAAGAAATTCAAATACAAAGCATCTGGACAAATTGCGCGTGACTAGATTCTTGATACAGATTCTCTCAATTCCATCACTTTCATGAACAAAGCCATCTAATTATCTGAATTTTCTTCATTGCAGATATATGGATGACCAGTAAATGCAACCCCTTGATGCAAAGGGGCTGCAGAATTAGAGGAAGGAGCAGCATACCAAAATGCACAAGGTAGATTTTTTCCAATTTTCCACTGAAAACATTAAAAAAATTAATCACCAGATCAGCTGGTGGCAACAAAAGAAATATAGTTTAGTTAAGAAATTTCATAAAGAACATGTAGGCAGTTCATTCTGTATCTTCATCATGGGAGCTATTGAAGGACAGTTGGAATTGCCATCAGTGACACTGATCCAGCTGTTGGCAAAAGCAGGGACCTCTTGAAATTCCTCGAGTCCTACAGACCCATGCTATCAGGAAGGCAGTGGAGAACAGGAGGAGGCATTTTTACTGAGCATCCACTTGACCACCGGAATTGTAAAAAGATGTTTTCCTGGATCTTCATGCTCAAAAATAATCAGCTACATTTTCTAACAAGCTTTTGCCTCTCAGTTGTTAATACCTACAATTCTTCATCAAATTGTCCCAGAAATCTCTCACTTGTCAATTCCCATAAATAAGAATCTCTTATTACCTTCAAATGTCACAGTTTGTGTCATGCAGAGTTCACATTCCCCCTAAAAAATCAAAAACTTGAGAAAAAGCAACAAGAACTCATGGATAAAGCAGTGAAGTTCTAATGCTATGAAAGTCTCTCCACATATTCACAGACCTTCCTTGCTTCAGAGTTGGTAATTTATCAGGAAAAATATTCATAGGCAAGGAAATAACATTCTCAAGGTCATAAAAATCCCTTGCAAGATTAGACAGCAAAATCCATCTAAGAATGGAAGTAAGCATATTTGACCTTGTCTGAAACATTAAGAAATGCTATCAGTATACCTTCCAGTGGAATTCCCCTCCCCTCCTCCCCTCCTCCCACTTCCAATCCTGCTAGGCTAATTAATTAATCTTTTTTCATAGAAATCATTAAAATCTATCCATAGATGCCTGTTGGGTAGGAAACTGGCAACTTGTCCTTTCTAATGAGCTGCATTCAGAAATCAAGTTGTTTTCAGAGGATCCATGTTAGCAAATAGAAAAAAGAATAAATAATTACTATGTTGGCCCATCTGTTCATTCTTTCACAGTCTGAAGGAATGATTAATGATGTGCAGTTAAAATGAACACTTTTCTTCTCTCACCAAAGCACAACCTGAACCAGACTATTCCTCACCAGCTAGGTCACGTTACAGTACAAATAGAAATTATCCTTAAAAGTATTATAGGCAACCAGAATGCATCTTTTTCAGAGCTATAGAACATCTCTTGAATATGTTTTTTTTTTTTTATTTCATAAAATCATGTCTACAAAAAATTTGTATCTTTAACCTGTACTGATCATTTTTTAGACTTGTTCACCAACTGTTTTTGTGCATATCCTCAAATTCTATTAGCTTTGACAAAAATAAGTCAGATGGCAATTGTTTTGCCCTCTTGGTTACAACTGACTAAACTCACCAGTCCAAGCTAGCTTTAACTTACATATGTTAGAGAAGACATGCATGTCTTCTTCCAGTCGTAGAGCCATAAAATATTTTAGGTTGTAAAAGATTCTCAGATCATCAGTTCCAACCATTGACACAGAACTGTCAAGTCCACTGTTAAACCATGTCCCAAAGTGCCATATCCACACATTTTTTTCAACAGTCCCAAGGATGGTGATTCCACCACTTCCCTGTTCATCCCAATGCCTGACAACCCTTCTGTACCTCAGGGTTATCCCATTCACTTCAATGTGTTCCTATGCTCAGTTTCTCAATTTTGGATAGAAATAGTGTGATAGTTTGTTATGTCTATATCCAAAATTCAGAATTATCCAGATTCACAGGATCTGTGAGGGAAAGCATTCACCTGCATCGAAAATACAAATGAGTCACTGTGTTCAGATATATCAATATGACACCGATTTTGGGCTTCTGTTTAATGTTCCATTTACCTGAGACTTCAATTCCAGAGTTAAATAATTGACAGCTACTCTATTCACTGTAAAGTCTTTCTGTGCCATCAGATGAGATAAAGAGCATGTGCCTCTGTCAAACGTTTTAGAGTTCACTCAGGACATCTGGGCACTCTGCCCACCATGTCTAGCTCATGCTTGTGCTGAATTCCAGTTGGGCTGGATCCAATCCTGGCTAGATCGTGAAAGCCCAGACAGCAGGGAGCCCAAAAGTCTGCTGTCCTCAACTTCCCCCTTCTCAAAACTATTGCTGAAGTCACAATTTTTATTGCATGCGGCTATGTGCCATAGGAGGAAATTATCAGTATCTCTTTTCATATCTGGCACTGTATAGAATTTGCCAAAGTTACTCTCTAGTGACTTTCAAACACGCTATCATGCTCACTATAGTGGAACAGTTGCCTCCCTTCTCATCTGATCTCTTTTGCATTTTATTTCAGTCTCTATACAGGCAGTGAGCGGAGTGTGTTGGCTAATCTAAGTTAGAGAAATATCGAGAAATACAAAGCCAAGATAAAGAAAAGCATAAAGAGATACTTAGATATCTAAATTCCAAACAATGGAAATGTGGTAAGCTGGCTGTGGAGGAGCAGTCATGGACACACCAGCCAAAAATAAGCATCTCACTTGACATAGTGAACTGACTTGTCACAACCTGTAAAAATCTGGGTGGTTTTCCCACTGAGTGGAACTCTTACATATTGGCAAGTAAAGCCTTGAAAGGCAAAATACGAGATTTACAGTTTGCCGAGGCAAGGGGATTCCCTGTAAAGTCAGCCTGTGGAGTAGCAGGTGCAACAAGTTCAGAAAACTCATTGAAAACAACACATAATTCAGTTAGGTCTAGAGAAGACGGGGGAAAAGTTTTTTTCCTCCTGCTACTGCAGGACAAGAAGGAAATCTGTAATTCATGTAGAATTATGCACAAGCAAGAAAACATGATCATGCTTATACACACTTTCATTTGCAAAAATTTTGATTCCAAAGAGCATTCTCTTAAATACATATTTGAAACTCTGGAAAAGTGACTACAGGCAATAGGGATGCATACTTTACTATCTACATCCCTAAGGAAGTGTTTTTGACTTCAGCCCCATGTGAGAGATGCTATGGCTCTTGTGATTGTCTTTCCATGAACTTTCTTCTGGTTTGGATGAAGATGCTGTCTCACAGAATAGCTTCTGCAACCTAGTGGAGAATTTTTTATAAATACATAATTTTAAGTTCAAGTCACATCTAGTAGAATCAAACAACCTTCAAAGGCATCTGACCCAAATTTAAGGACATTTTCTTTTCATAAAATTCACAATGAATGAAATTCTATATGTTGTTCTGCTAGGGACTGAAAGTCTCCAGCATGAGAGAAAAACTTTGTAGGCACCATCCTAGCATCTTCATATAGAGTATCCTAGTGTTACTTTCACACAAACAAAAACATTCAGTGTCTTCAGTAGGAGTTTTACATCAGAGAAGTGATAGAAATAAAATAGAAATCTGGCCAACAGCAGAAGTCAATTAGCTTTTTCTTATCCTGACTTTTATTGGAATTTTTATGTATTTTAATTTTGTACCTGTGACTAACCTTTTTTTCTGACCTTTGCAATCTATAAAAGGATGTCATAAGAGCAGGTAGGTTTGGGAAAAGTAAAAATAAAGTGCAATTTAACTTCAAATTACATTTTCAGTGAAATTTAGGCGTTAGGTGAAAAATCTCATTAGCAACTATATTACAATCAAATTGAAAAAGAGACACAAAACTTCTTCACTCCAATAAAGCAAAGGATAGGTTCATTGATGGTTCTAACATTTTTTAAAGATACCTTACTAGAAATTAGATTTGAAAATTAGGGAAATGCCTAAGAGAAAATGGCTCAATTTTATTTTCTTCTTGGTTTGGCCATTTTGTGGAAGTGTAGGTTTCATCTCATCAGACTATATCACCTAGGAGATCATTATTTTTCCTAGATTCCTTGACACACATAGGATGAAACTGATCCCTCAAAGAATGTATCTTTCTCCCTTGAATACACACAAGGAAATTAAATGACCCACTCAACCCAAATTTCAGGGGTTTTTTTGAATTCTAGTCTGAACCATTTAATTTCACCAAGCCTTGCTGTCTCCTGTGTAAAAAGTGAGTAACTTTAATTTCCTTTAACTCCCTTACAAGAAGTCGCTCAGTTATATACTAATGGAACAAGTAAAATCCTACGAGCATATTAAACAATTGGAATACTGAATAAAAAAATTTCAAGACACTCTGTAAACCTGAGATTAAGTAATTTTGATTTCCAGAGAAAAGCAAAGACATTTACATTAGCCAGCTGTATTTTCCACTCTGTTTATCCCTCCTGCTCCATCCTAGTGTAACTCCTATTCAAGAACTCAACTTGTGCCTCTGTAAGGCAGGCCACTGATGGTGTTTCCTTCCAGAAAGTTTAGAGCATAAAATAAGAACTAAGATTTAATAGAAGGTCTAATTACAGTAATTCCACGATTATAAGCCGCACAGAGTATAAGCCACACTTCCGGGTGTTGGCAACTTTTCGTTCTTTGTCCATATATAAGCTGCACCTGATTATAAGCTGCACTTCGGGTTCAGACCAAAATTTTAGTCAAAATGGTGCGGCTTGTAATCGTGAAATTACTGTATATTTGTTTCCAGGCTGAAGAGATGTTTTATTTAAAAGGCAAATGCCACTGTATGTATAAAGAGTGGAATTATTTTCAGGAGGCTTTTTAGGAGGCTGTAACTTAGGCACTGAAAGTAAATTAAAAAAGAGTTGTTTACACTCCCTTCCTAGTCAGTGGAGGGAGACATCTGGCCTAAGTGTCTGTGATAGGCTGGCTGTATCACCTGGTGAAGCTGTACACCTCATGGATAGAAAGGCTGGGTGGAAGAGGACACAAAAAGTGCATTTTAACACGGCTCACTATAGAGTTGACTTTCAACCCTTCAGGCTAAGCATGGCAGGAGTGGAGGGGCAGCATTCACACATGACAGCTCCAAAGAAAAACTACTGAATTTTTCAAACAGTATTAAGCAGATAGTATCTTCTAGTACCAGGGTGTCTGATTTTCTGTCCATTAAATTCATAGCTTTGGGTTTTTTTCTGCTTTCTGATGTTCTGAAACTCTGAGCTCATCTCAAAGCTCCGTGTTCTGCCCGGTCAGTAACTCAAGCTGGTCTCTCAGTTTGCTGCAGGCAGCACTCCAGTAGGACTCAGTTCTCTTGAGCTGCTCCTACAGTCCAGCAATCTGCTGTTGTAATATCTGTCAGCGAGAAAATGAAAGTGTGCCGTGTCATTGCCTGCTCTGAACTGGGCAAGCCCACCTTACATATCCAGAAGCAAGCATGGAGCCTTTTGTTCTGCTTAAAGGTCTAAGTATTAAGGTATGCAATTAAAACAAACAAACAAACAAAAAAACACATTTAAAATTATTTCAACAAAGAAAAAGACCCCCAAACAATAAAAAATACTGCTTTGCAAACTCTTATTTTAAAACAAACCAATTGTTACAAAATGAGCAGAGACAAGTCCATGCTGAAGAAAATCTTGAAATTCAAACTAATCATGCAAATAATCAGCATTAAATGTCAATGTCTTTAAGAAAAAGGTAGAATACAAGGCAGATTTTAGTGGCAAGAATTCAGGTAATCAGTTCTTCATGTGGTGAAAAGGGCACACGAATAGTTAACTCCTTGCAAACAGCAGGGGATTGCAAAGACAATTTTCAACTGAATTGAAAATGAAAGTAATGAAATTTGGAGAGGACATTTCCACATACATCCATCTCCATTATTTTTGCCTTCTCCCTTCTTCCCTTACCATGATGAAAACACTGAGTCCTTTTCCTTCAGGGCAATCATGCTGGATAGAGTGAAGAGAGCACTGGTGGAGTTGAGCTAGAAATGTGCAGTTTGCTCTGCAGTCAACCAATTGTCAAATGCAACCCTTTCTCACTTGTGTGTCTGCCCACTTGTTTTCTGATCACATTCCTTTCTTAGTTGTGAGCTGCCTGCACACATAGTCAAGAAACTCAAATATTCCCTGGCATAAATTCTGGTTTTTTTCCTAATCCAGGTGGAAAGAAAACTGATATTTTAATATATTGTGCAGAGAGTGCATGCAAAATATTGTTAATCAAAACATTAAAACAGTCTCACTGAAACATTTCCTGTTGAAAATGCAACTTGTAGACAAATATGCAACACAAGGAGAAAAAACATTCACTATATATATGATCCAAAATATGTATCTCAAAAATATACCAATGAAACATAAAGTACAGAAATTTTGAAAGAAGTACTATGTTGCCAGTTTTAATTGTTCTGAAACTTTTTTGATCATGAAATTAATTTAAATTGTCAGTTTGCTGTCAAATATATCAGTTTGGTTTAGACATTCTTTTGTAGCAGAACATTATTTCAGACATTTCTGGGCTTTGCCATTGCCTATTCTTTATTTTATAAAAATATAACTTTCAGCTGCCCTATCTCTGTTATTGGTTTCACATGGCTTACAATTTTTTTTCTCTGTTAATCAGTGATTCTTTTAGAAAATTGCCCCTTAAGTCATATTATGTCTAGCTGTTTTTAATAGGGATAATGGCCACAGAAAATCAGAGATTGTTTTATCACTAAGTTTGAAATAGAAGCTTTAAAAAGATAGAATCCCCTGAAGGAATTTAGAAGAAACCATAACAAATGACTTGGGGATATTATTAGGCAGGTTAGATTGTTAGACACAGGGCTAGATATCATAAAATACCTCAAAGCCAAAGATCAGGATAGTTTAGAGCAAAAAAAGATGACATTTACTCAGCACAAGAATGAGAATGGTGACCATTAACTATGTTGCACTTGGCACAATGAGTCCTAATATTTACAAGTAGGAAAGTTCACTGTTCAGGAGTTGGAAATTTTTCAAGAGTCAACTCAGTTGAGCAAATCAGTACAAGGAAGTATGAGGAACATGGGAACATTTTAACTTCCTTTAAAAATAGTAGGCACAACCCATTTTTTTTTCTTATACAAAAGAAAGGTATTTGAAACACAAACCAAAGCAGAATCTTATTAAAATTAAAATCTTCACTGTGTATCTAACCAACCTAAAGAATGGCATGAATAATTTCCCATGTGTCGCAATGGCAAGATTCAGGTAAAAACACTGAATGTTTGTATGGAAGGATATTAATTGATAGGAACTGTGTATTTACTCTACAAAAGACAGCTTACTTGCATTTCTTCTGATTTCACGTGTTCTCCAGTGACTCTAGCTGTTCCTTTGCACTTACTCTGGGCAATTCTTTCTTTCTGCAGTAAGTGAGCTTGATCTCTATTGTATTCCAAAGGGTGAGTCAACTCCTGGCTCCTGACAGTCTCGAGCTGGTCTATTCATATTTGTTCACAAGATAAACAAAGAGTACAAAATTGGCACAAGAGACTGCAATGAAGGACTGTGCTCACATGTGCCTTCTTTGGGCACTATCTTTGGATGGCTTGGACATGTCCCTCAGATGCTGATACCGCTGGAAGTGGAAACCAGGCATCAGCACTTGTCAAAATTAAGGTACTTCCTCCCTGGGAACACTCATGCATGCATTCAGCTGCAAAATTTGTTCTATTTAGCATCTGGAAAGAATTCTAATTGAAATTTTTGACAATGTAATGATAGTGAACTTAGAGGCTTTTAAAGATGTTTTGTATTCAGATAGCTAAATCAGGTCAGACCTGTAGAAGGCACAGCTTGTTACCTGTCAGTGAAGCCCTGCAATTATACAGAACTGGGGACTGGGCTGTATTTTCATCTGCCCAGCCATTCCTACAAATCAGATTAGCCATGGACCTGAATGAAATGGGGTAAAGTATTTATTTTCCATAGGTAAATATTCCCCAAGAGTTAAATGTGGGTGTTCAGAAGAGATTTTGCTTTTGAACTCAATGGCTCAAGACATGACTGATCTAGAAATGCACTTAACACTCAGAAACAGGGAAAGAGTGCAAATCTTAACACTCAGAAACAGGGGAAGAGTGCAAATCTTTACATAGCTCAAAAAGAGCTTATTTATATGACTGTGATCTAACTCCTTAGTTAATTTTTAATCTGACATGAAATTATTTGTTATCTTCCTGCTCTCCAATAAAAAGTGATCTTCCAGCTCCCTTCATGACCTACAGCCACCATCTGTCCTTCACTATTACACAAAAAGAAACATGAACCACAGGAGGCAGCTGTGACCTCATCTTTCCCTCTCAGTAATGGAGTTTTAGCACGTCAGGAGCAAACTGTGAAAGTTCTCACAGATACTAAGAGAAAAAAAACTTCCTATATCCTGTTGCTCTTTGTAAATAACTACCTAATGTTGTTGTTTTCTATTCTAAATAAGCTTAACTAATATTCTGGTTAGAAGCATGATGGAGAAAGCATCAGCAACAGTCATAAGTATTAATTCTCCTCAAAATAATCAAATTGAATGAGCAAATAGAGCCCCTGTGTGGTTACATCTAGTCAATCTTCCTCCATATCCAGACCAGTAGCTCTGAAATACAATGCACTACAACAAAAGCAAGATGCAACATCTTCCACTGCACTCTGAACAGTATTGTGTTAAGTCAAGACTAGAAAACAGACCCTGCCCTGAGGAAACGCTACAACCAAGGATACCAGGAGCTCTTGCGACTTTGGAGCTGCTGACAAACAGTTCATAACCCAGCTATAAATTACAAATAGGAGCTAGGTGCAAAACACAGATAGAAAATACATTAGAGGAGGTTAAACACTTTGAACAAACTGAAACCCTTGCTTGTGTGCCAGGCACACCTCTGCATGAGGCAAATTGAGGCAGGGCTGCCTGTGAAGCAAGAACATACATGAAACAAGTCTTTCTTCCAAGAAAAGGTTTTTCAGTGAGATGCAGGTGGAAAAAAATAAACCAAACATCAACACATTGGCTGCTGCCATTGGTCCAGTAAGCACAAAAATTCCATGCTACAAGGAAACTGTGCATTAAAAATGGCAAACAAGCTGCACTGCTTGGAGGAACAAACAAATTGCCATCACAGAATCTTCTGGCTGACACCACTGCCAGCAGAACAACCTCAGCACTGCAAGGGTAGAGCCACAGGCTGATGCCTTGAGCACTGTCCAGGCTCTCTTAGGCACCAGATACACACAAGGCACTGCATTCCTACTGGCTTTACCCTCTTGTTTGTATTAGTTGTGCCTGGAAAGGTCTGAAAACAAAGTGCTCAGAAACAAAGGAATGGATGGGTTTGGGCAGGTTGGGGCATGTCGTGCTGCTGTGAAAAGGATTTTCATTGCTTCCAGCAAGCACAAGTGGTCTCACATCACAAGTGAACTGCCCTCAATGGGCAGTCAACTTGTGTTCCTAACAGGGTTACTGATTCAAAAATGCAAAGCAGATTCTTGGATTGTGTAAGTCAGTCAGCACAGGGCCAACACAGCCAGGGAGGATAAGCTGCCTTCTGCAATTAGTTTAGCTCATAAATTAGAAAAAGTGAGTGAAAAAATGTATGCATTATACTGGGCTGGCATTTTTGGATAAACATCTGTGTGGAAATGCTAGGGGCTACTATGGCTAATGACATTAATAAATCCATGCAAGCTTCTTTAAAAATATGAATTATTATGAAAAAATCAAAGTAATTGCATGGGTAAAGCAGCACCCATGGCCAAGAGTACAGTGCTGGCAGAATTTGGCACTGCAGTAATTCTGCACCAGTATACATCCCTACACAGTCAAAATTTACAGCAGAAAAAGTAAAAGCAGCATCTAATTTCACTAGTAGTTTCATGGACTGCCAAATCCCACAAATACCCACATCTGTAACACCTATCACAGTCAACTAGAGATCCAAGAAGGATCTTTAATGAAATCATTAATTTTTAAGACAGTGAAAGCATTTTGCTATAGGAGAAAATGATACAAAGAAATAAATGCAAAACAGCTTTTTGCACTATTTCCATTCTCTTTGAAATGAAGAAGAATGGACAAGCAAATCTGAAAAATAATTTCTTACTTTGCATAATATAACAAAAAATAAAAATCAGTAAATTATGCTAATTTTCCATGAGTTAAGAACTAGGTTTGAAATGTAAAGACGAAAAGAGTGTCTCCTGTGTTTGTAGTAGATGGCACCTACTAATTTGTAACAGATTTAATCACATTAAAAATACATATTTGATTTGATTGTAAGCAAGCTCAATTGTTATTAGAGGCATTTGTATAGCCTACAATTAGTGCTGCGAAGGCACTTCCATTAAAAACAATATAATTCCAAAATTATTCTTTGCAGGGATTTTGTGTTAAGAAATTATGTTGCTTCTATGAAAATATAAGCAAAAACCAAACCAAACCAAGCTAAAACGTTTACAGCATTTAATAATGACAAATTACAAAAGCAACTCTATTGAATTTTCAACTTCTTAATTTATATGCTGTCAAACACATCCTCAGTCTGGTCAAAATATTAGTATTCCTGAAATAAGAATGTTGCTGGCACTGATGTGTGCTCTATACTTTTTGTTAGCCTCAGAACCCTGATGTGAATGGCAGAAGTTTATCCTTTACTCTATCAGCATCCTGATCATATTATTTTTTTTTTTTTTAACTGAGTTCTTATTGCTTTCACTGTAATCCAAAGTTATTCAGCAAATTATGGGAAGCATTTGGCATTACCCAGCTTTAGCCTCCTTTGGCCTTCTTCAGTGAGGTGTTTACAGTAATTTCACACATATAAGGTACACCCTTTTGACTAAAATTTTGGCTCGAACCCGGAAGTGCGCCTTATAGACCAGGGAGCCTTATGTATGGACAAAGTTTGGAAATTTGCCAACCTGAAAGTGTGAGCTGCGAGCCGCGGGGGGAGCTGGCAGGGCCATGGCCAGTGGGGGCAGGCGGAGCCATGGGGCCATGGTGCCACAGCAGCCAGCTGGAGGCAGGGCCGCGGCCAGCAACCGTCTGGGGGGAGCCAGCAGCGGATCCTCGCTGCAAAAAAAAACGTGCGCCTTGTAGTCCAGTGCGCCTTATATGAGGGCAAAAGTTCAGAAACTTGCTGACACCCAGAAAGTGTGCCTTATAATCCGGTGCACGTTATAGTCGTGAAATTACTGTACTTTTAATCTAAATACTTAAATAAGTGTTTCAGTTCAAAAACAGCACAGATGGCCCTGGAAAGAACCTAGCTGATAAGTTAGAATTTAGCAGCCTGATTTTAAGAATTCTAAAAGAAATATTTTCCTCACTGCACACACAAATCAGTTTCTTGTGCATACAGATTTACCATTAGAAATGCATTGCCTCCTCATGTTCTCTCACCACAGTCAGTGAAGGGTTCTTCTGGTATACATCAGCCTCTAATCCTCTGCTCAGGATGTTCTGGGTTTCTTCTGGACAGGTATCTACAATAACACACAGAACTTTGTGAATATTTATGAACCCTCACTATGTTTTTCAAACCTCGGACTGCATAGGTGCAGTAAGTTTTATTGTTTAATCTATCAAAAAGAATTAATGTATTTTGCATAATTATGCTTTAATTATACCATTCCCTGCATAGGTTTTAGTAGTGCAATCCAAGCCCTTCAAATCAAGGAAATGAAACAGATTTGGTGTATATCAGTGTCAGTAGTTGAACTGCTTTTTAGGAATGTGAATGCCATGTGATGGTTCACTTTTCTACAAATGAAACTTTCAGAGGCCTCAGGAACCCCTTTTTAACAGCAGTCTGACAAGGAGTAAAGCATGCTTAGTAGATTGTGACAGAGCAATTGAGAGCCATCAGAAGTCAATATTTCTGCCCTGGTGATTATTTGAGACAGGAAAAGTTATTCCAACTGATCTTACATAAAGAGAAAGCCAATGGGTTTAGGATGAGGAGTAAACGTTGGAAGTCCTTCAGTAGAAACTAAGAAAAGTCAAGAACCTGGTTAATGAAAAGGACTAAAGCCTTCATTACCAGAAGTAAGATCACTGGGCCCAAAGCCAATTGACCAAAAAGCTGGGACCGCTTTAAGGAAAACCTGAGTGGAGATGTTCTTATACATTATAACATTGTCACTGATCTGAGGCTTTCTGTGTCTTAGGAGAAAAACATGCAAATTTGAGAGATAATTCACCCATTTTTTAAAAAAATCACAAACGTTAGCTCTGAGGAAGTTAAATAGAAAATGTGAACAATTCACTGTCAAGGGTTGAGTCACACCTAAGCTATAGGGAATTCTAAGATTCATTGAACATTGCACCCATTTCATGGACTCAAACGTTTGCACCTGAAAGTGCACCTCAAACAGACTTATGAAGAATGACTAGTGATGATGCAGAAATAAGAAAAACAAGGGGCTTGCAGATGCATCTCTTCCGTCATCTCTGTTTTTTCCAGTTTAGGTCTGAGAAATACTGACAGAGGTGGGCATATAGCTAGGGAGTGCAGGCAGAATGAGTCATAAATCAAAGACAAAAAAATTTTTCCCCAGTGAAAAATAAGCACAAACCAACATTTGGGTAGTTCTTACCTAATGTGTCTGCAAACAGTGTTTTCTGTAGTGCCTCCACTTCAGGGGTTTCTTTAATTTTGACAGCAGAAATCTCATGAGCTGCTCTTGAAGATGGCAGATGTGGGCTTTTAACATTGCTGGCCCTATTCCTATTCTTTGACTCAGGCTCATGCTCTCATTTTCAGTCTTGTGAGATGAAATAGGGAGTCCTGAAAAGAACAGCAAGCCTTGCTCCCTTTCAGACCAATAGCTCCAGTACTAGAATCACTGCTGCTTGTGCTCTGGGAGATATTTGTCAACCTGCAATTGCTTGAATATCTTGTTTTCTTGGTGGTAATCTGCTGTATTTCCTAACAGAGATTGTTTTCTGTTCGACTGGGTTTGTCACTAGCATAATCACCATCAGAAAGAGCCAAAGGTCTGTCAGTGTGATTTACTTCCTGAGGTACATGCTGGGAGGGATATTGAGCATGGTGGGATTTGGGGTCATTATCCCTTTTTGGGTGTAAGCAGCTTGACTCACAGGAGAAAGATGCAACTTGTCACGTCGAGGCAACTATTCCCTTCCTTTGCCACTCTTACAGCAAGGTTGAAGATGAACTTCCCTTCTCCACAGTTTCAGGTGAGCTGAATGAAATTTTTGCTGTCTTGTCACTGACCATATTAAACCCAGTATGGATTTGTCTCTTGGTTTCTGAGTTCTGGCTCCCCACAACAATATCCTGTTGGCAGATGTGAACCTACTTCTGGCCCTGTGTGGATGAAGGACCAGGACTCCACTCTACCTCCTTATTGTGATCTGTATCTACATCCTGGACTGAAAATGCCTTGTTAGGGTTTCCAAGGGGGTTTTTGTTCCTTCAAAGAGATGACCTTTGAGAGGCTGATCCACCCGATGTACATCCTACTGCAGAATACCCTTCCTGTCTCTTCCAGCAGTTCTGCCTGCTTTTCCTGGAGGATTTATGTGATGAGTCTCCATTTCCTCACCTACTTGTAGGTTTGTGTCTGTCACTGTTTCAGGACATGGTTGCAGGATTTCAGGCCACCATCTCTGTGGTGAGTCACCAAGATTTTCCTTCGACTCTTCATCTCACCCAACCACTTCTTTTTCTTCTGCACTTTGCTCAACTACTTTTGTTTCACAGTCAGTCTTAAGTTTTATCTCCCTGTTAGCTAATACAGCCTTCTTTTCATGTGTATCCATCTGCATGGAGCTACTGATCTGCAGATTTAGCTGAGAGCATTCCCCTGGCTGCAGTATGCCTCTGTTCACTTGGCAAGACTGGGAGAAATGATCCCAGCAATTCAAACCAACTCTTCTGGAATGCTTGCTGTCTTCTTTTAAAGGCTTCTGCTTAATTTTTCTGAGCCTTGCCATACCCTTTCTTCATTTCAGAAAAACCTTTAGAAGTGTTATTTTTGGGTTGCTCTGGAAGAAAATAAAAATTAAATCCTGACAATCACAGACAGAATTGTTCTCCAGAAAGGAAGATATTTGCAATAACTGAAAAAACTCAGACACCAGAAGTCAAAAATACCCTGAGTATGGATAAATGAGTACATGAGAAACAGCCCTGACATTAAAGGGAAGCTGCAAGGAGCATCTTTTTAGAAGCAGTCACAATGTGATGTCTCCATTCTCTCATTCATTAGTAGAGTCAAAGGGTTAAGATGGTGCTAAATGTCTACATGATAGAAGATGAAAAAAGTTCTGTCCTTCTTTGTTCTCAGGGGAAGTTCCAACAGTTTTTAGAATGTGACACAGAAATAGTTATCTACATCAGTTTGAGATGTTATTTTGCTGTGGAGACCTAGGGGAAATTTCTGAGTGGTGAAATGTGCATCTTTCAAGCCACCAAGCCAAACCAAATGCTGAGTCTGACACCTAGAGGTGTCAGGCATAAGCTCATCTCAAACTGTACCCACGTCAAAAAGCACAACACTCTCACTGTATTTGACCTTCGTACAAAACCTGCATTTGGAAATGCCCCCATTCTCACAGTAGTGGCACATGAGAGACCAGTTATTATGGAGCAAACAGAGTCATCCTTGGTATCTAATTTATGACCCAGAAAATAGGTGGAAACACAGGAAATCATGGGGGAATGAATTGTGACTGAGTAATACAGCCCTTTTTCACTTTGGGGGAAAATCTTCCAATATCACACGGAAGAGCAGTGAAAAAACGTGCTACTGTGTAATGAACCAAAACTGAGCCCACACAGCATCTCTGTCCATGAGAATTTGTCAACAAAGTGGATGCACCAATGGCAGCAGTGCCTGTTGCTCCTTCTGCTGTTTTTCTATAAGATGATTGTATGCTTTTAGTTGCTATTCAATTTTTTTTTTAGAAGTCTTCTGTCTAATACCAATTGCTGGTGTGATTTGTCTAAGCAAGGAACAAGAAGGTACTTATTTGTAACATTCTCCAGTTAGTTTTCTTTTGAGGTGATACAGAGTTCAGAACTGTAATCAGTCTCTGTAATTCTTTTAAAATGTGAAGCTTGTTAGTAAAATCTCCCTATTGTATGAATCCAACACTCACTTTAAAATATCCTGTCTAGACCAAGCATTAATTTTACTTTCAGCAAGCAACATTTTTTTGGCTGGTATCAGTATGTCCTTAAAAACAGGCAAAAAATAGTCAAAAGGAAAAATATTTCAGTCATTTTGTCCAGACTAGAGTTGATGGCAATCACAAAGAACTCACTGTCTCTCTGATAGAATTAGATTGTGAAGAGTGATAGAGTAAAAAAAATAATGTCTATAATGTTGTAGAGGGTCGAATTGAAACCTGGCTCAAAATGAGGCACACTGCAGTATACATGGATATATTTCAAAGGAAGTGTGCTTGAACCTTTATTTAGTCACATATTAACAATTTCTAATAAATATTTAAAAATTCTAGGGTAAATAGAAGTGCTGGTTGTGCAGCACATCACTGTCCTTCCTACACCCCATCTCTATCTAGCACCACTGCAGCATGGATAACCTTTTGATTCATAAGCCTGTCTCTGTTACCACACCATGAGCTAATGGTATTACATTTTCACTCTTGCTAAAGAGGACTCAACATTACACAATACTCATTTCAGTGAAGCTTGCTTCAAACCAAATCTGTTCTGGTGCCACAGTGAAAATGTCATGAAGAGCTGGAGAACATTCTGTGCTTTAACTTCATCCAACTCATAACACCACAATGTGAACCAAAGCACAGCAAGTAGGGGTGACTGGGAGACAGACTTCAGAAGCTCACTGCTGATCCAAAAATGCATACATGGATAGGCAAAAATGCCTAGATATGCATATGGTTCTGCCACATCTTCGCATCCTTCTGCTCTGGAGGACCCTGTCTTCCTTCTCTGTCCAACTCCCATATGGTTAATACACAAAAATTCTCATGACATTTGTGTGCCAAACGCCTACTGCTTCTATCTGCATCAGTTGAGGAAAGATAAGTGTGAGCATTTTTTCCATCACTGTTGCCAGTCCACCCATTCTCGCCCATTGTGAGCACCCCCACAGTGTCCTTTTGCAGTGTAGTGATGAACCACATCAGAAAGTGATCCAAGTTAAATGTTACATTTCTCCTCTTTCCAGATAATTTTAACAAGGGTTACTTTACTGCCCTGTTCAATGTGTAGGCATACAGAAATTGTCCTTAGCAAGAAGAGACAGAGCAAAGACAGGGATGAATGAGCTGCCATCACAGACTGATGGCCACTGCAGAAGTGATGACATATCAGTAGATTTCATCTCTCCCTGCCAACTTGTGCCTTACTTTCATGCTTTGAAGATCACAGTTACAAAACCAGTTCACTTATATGGGCTAGACCAGCATCCCATTACACAGAAGCAGACCAGCTGCCAGGCCATAGACCTACCCAGTTTTTGCCCATGCACGCCTGCCAGTCTCAGGCAAAGGAAAGAGCTAAGATAATTTTTCAGCTGTTTTCTGTACTTCCAGTCTTCATCTTCCCCCTCTGTGCTGAAGTGAGATGAAGAAATCTCCTCCTTTAGCTGTTCTCTTTGTTCTTCTTTAGGAGAAGAAAAAGTTTCAGAGAAACTCCTTTCTTTTAATTGACTGCTCTCTAAGCAGCAGGAAAAAGAGCAATGTAAAAAAAGCCTTTACAGAATGAATAAATTAAAAATAAACATCCTAAAATAATTAGAAATATTTGTATTTTTGACAACATACACAAGGGTTTGATTTTTGAAAACATTTTATAGAGTACAATTGACTTAAGGAGGTGGAAGGATGCAACCTGTGGGGAAAAAAAAAAAAAAAAAAGAGGCTTCTGATACTCAAATCTATTTTCCAGTAATGGAAAGGATAAATGGTAAGATGTGTGTTCCCCACCCATAGAGATTTGTAGTGCTTGTTTAATGTGCTCACTACAGAAGGTGGCCGTGACAATTAATAGTTCCAAGGACAAGAAGGAAACCAGACTCTAACCAGTCACTATAGAAGTTCAAAGGAATCCAGGATGCATGTCTGGATTACATTTATATTCTCTTCCCTTTTAAGCTGTTTATTCCCACTTCTTTTTGCTCTGCTTCCCCCCATTTTGAAACCAACTTTTGATTTCTTGCAAATTGTTCTTTTATTCTTTCTTACCCTTTGGTATTTTCCCACAAAAGACAAGGCTGGCAAAGTGTAGTCAAGAGAAGGTGTCAAGTAGCAGTTTACATTGTTTTAACTCTCTGTGATGCAACTACATATCAGTGTGAGAAAAACCAAGATTTCTGACAGGGAGCAGGCCTTCTTAGCTACAGAAATATGTTCTCACACCTTTGGAAACTATAGCCACATCCTGCTTAAGCTTTTCTCGCTAAACATAACATATTCCCAACTTAATATAACTTAGCTTTTCCAACTTAA
Source organism: Turdus rufiventris (assembly GCA_013186435.1). Lineage (NCBI taxonomy): Eukaryota > Metazoa > Chordata > Aves > Passeriformes > Turdidae > Turdus > Turdus rufiventris. The sequence goes on from PYHW01010320.1 coordinate 183,169, forward strand.
TGACTTCTCCATTTTTATCTACAAGGTGCAACTTCCCTCAGTATGAGAGGCAGGATGACTGTGATTCAAGAAGTAAAAACAAAAATCAAGTTTACAATACTTTAAAAGCTTTTATTACAAGCCACCATAAAAAGAAAGTACCTTCCCCTGACCTGCAATAAAATCAGAATTACTAGCAAAAGGCAAAAATTCACAGGAGTTGCACAATAGACTTAGCTTCAGATTTCCTTTCCAGCACTTTTTGCCCACCTGAATCAGAGAGCTGCATGTGTTCTCCTGAGATTTCTGAACTGCTCTCATTTGGCATGAACTCCAGGGATGTGCTTTACCAAGCAGAGCACATTGTCTGTGAGAATTCCAGACTCTCAGCTTGGGAACAATTTTGTGATGGGAACTGAACAGGAATGAAAGTAGCTGGAAAGCATGGAAGGGGTGGTATCATGGCTGCTGGGTGAGAAGGAATCCCAGGAGAAACAGAAAAGCCTAAAAATAATCACCAGAGGAAAAAAAAATTAGAGAAGCTTAAGACAAGTATTTTTGCATTGAACTAGAAATATCTTACTGAACTCTTATGACATAAAAACAATGTTGCTTTCATGTTGCCTGGTTGTCTGTGTGTTCAGAATTTTATTTAAATTGAAAAACCTGCTTGCAGAAATCATCAGTTATAACAAAAATTATTATATGATTAAGGGATGTTGAATTTAAGAGAACTTACCAAATACTTCTGAGCACGCAAAAAAACCCCATTTACACTAGGACTCCTCAAGTCCACTAGCAGGTAAAAAAAAGTTATGTATCTCAAAGTATTTCTGAGGCATATGTTATTGCAAAAGTTGGGAAGGTTTTCCTTTCAGCTCTGGATGGCTGGTTACATATTGTGTTAGAAGATTTATAGTGAAAAAAACATAAACAGTTCTGCGTATGGACCAAAGTCCAGATTCACTACTTCCAGAAAAAAAAAAAACAACAACTTTGTCAATTACATTTGCTTTCTATTTTCTTTCTTTATACCACTAATCCTTTCTGACCTGTGACCTAACTTCAACAAGCAGAAAGGGAATGGCTGAGATGGAAAATGCCTCACCCCTCAGATAAGGCATTTTTTGCAAGAAGACTAACCTGAGGATTTGAAATCTGTCAGGCACAGACTCAGGAAAATCCCAACTTCAATACTGTGTTACTTCTTCACATGTATGGCAATATTAAAGCAACAACCTTTACCATAATAACATAAATCATAGCCCGACTAGTTCTTCATATTTTATGTCTTTAAAGCTTAATGGAACCAAATTAGTCCTTTGCTGTCCTAAGCCTACACTGCCTTCAGTAACAAAATAGGACTTTGAGTGCAGGTTTTTCTGCCTTTTAATTCAAGTCAGCATTTTGTCTGTGGCTGAATGTAGCTGGATATGTAAATACACCCAAAGAGTATCCTATAAATATATTTCTTATTGTGTGAGCTTTGTCCTGAGTTCATAGTACTAACTGTACTTGCTTTCTTCAGAAATGCATTAAAGGATTTCCAGCATTGGGGCAGGAGGAAGAGAAATTTGTGTGATGAATCATAGCAGACTTAAGACACTTTCCTTCTCATGTTCCAGCCCTTCCTGAGAACCCAAAAAATGTGGCACAGCCACACAACAGTTCTGCTCCCACTGAACTGCAGGTAGTAACAACAAACACCTTGTTAATTGTGGCATTTGAGCAGAGATTAATGAGCAACATAATTACTCCGTGGAGGTTCTGCTTTGATTAGAAAACTTTGAAGTCACAGACTGTGTACTTGTTCCACCTGGTCACCCCAGACAGCTTGATGGCTTTTGCCTGCCATTTCAACCAGCCTTTTCTCTGAACAGGAGTGATGAATGCTTCTTTCACTCAGCTATATTCTCCATCCTCTCTTAGGCTGTCTCCCTAGAAAGCAGCAGTGGGTCTTGACAGCCAATTTTCAGTGGCATATCTCCATCAGGAAATCTGGTACAATGACAGGCAGGCCTGTTTGTACCACTGCTGCTGTGGCTTGGCTTCTGGCTGCAGGGTCAATGGTTGAAATCCTGCTTATTTCACCCCAAACCCCTGATTGTCACACACTATCAAGTCTGAAAACAAGATCTTCAAACAGATCTGACACTGAGTTCTTTCTCAAGTTTCTCGTTCCCTTCAGTCTCATATTTCTTTGCTCTGTTGGCATCATCAGGAAGCTCAGAAGGGGCTCCAGAATGCAAGCCGACAACCCAGGCTGCAGAAAGCCTGGATTTTGGTGGTCTCTGGGGAGGTGGTGGTTGGCCCTTGCTTCCCAGCTGGTGCATCTACTCCAGCACACACCTCCTGCCTTCATCCATGCTCCACAGCTCTGACAGCCACGCAGCTTTTCCAGCTGATGTGACCATGTTCAGTGACAGCACCTGCTGCACCCCAAAGGTGCAATGATCTGCTTGTCCGTTGTTTATCCAGCCCAACATTTTGTCACTCCTACAGAAGGTTCTCTGAACCCATGAGGCTGAGAGGAAATGAAGCAAAGCCCCTTCTATTTTGTTAGCTAACAACAGGTATTATTTAGTGAGGTCCATGAAACTTGCTAAAATTTAATTTTCTTTTATGAAAGCAATAATGTAAGGTCGTATTTCCCTAAACCGGTATCAGCTCCAAGAGTTACCAGGATAGGGAGAAAGGGGATGGCCATAAGCTCTTAGTTTTTCTTGTTATCTTTAACTGTGTCTCAAGTTATGCCTATTCTCTTGAGCGAGCAGATGTTCTCCATATAACAACTGAAATCAATAGAATTTTGATTATCAATTATTTCATCCAAACTGGCCAAACTAGATGTGCTATGAAGTATTGTTACACGTGCATGGGGAACAACAAAAGATGTGGCTGTCCAAGAGGACTTAGTCACACCCTTTATAATTAGAATATGGGGAAAAAACTCTAAAAAAATGTAGATTTTCAATTCGAAAAAGTTGTTTGTAAGAGTTCATCAGGCTACACTGAATTCTAGCATGCAAGATGCCATCACCTAGCTCTCCTAACTGTCTTCTGAGATCTTAATATAATGAGGTTCTTGCACAGATCCAAGAAAATTGATATTAGACTGAAAAATATTAATGCCTGATCAATGTACAGATATAGACAGGGGATGCCTAAGGCTGATTAGGGCATTAGCTCATGGCTGAGATAAAGCTGCCTCCCCAGCAGGTTGCCTGAGAAGCAGGCTCATGACTTCCCCTGTTTGCAAACAGCACAGTTTGAGGGTTTGCTCTTCCTGAACTAGTAACTTGTTACTGTGATTTGTTTGCTAGTTTTGAATGTACACTACTAACAACTTAGTAACAGTATCCACAATGCAGTGCAACAATTTAGTTGTCATGAGCTACTCTCGTTTAAGCACAGCTCATTTGCTGTCTACCATTTAGAATACTCCACGGTGCTCGAATTATATATAATTTATCTTGGTCTCTGTAAAAACTCCCATGGAGAGATTTCTGTTGCCTCGTGTGCTGCCCAGTCAAGTTTCATCACAGCAGAATTATTGTGAAAGTGGCAAACTTCCAAATCAGTTTGGTTTGGAACTTCTTTTTTCCTCAATTCTACACCATGCCTCCATTAGTTCTAGGATGGTTTAGCTACCTGTCAAAAATTATCAACATTCTGAAAATGTCCCAAATTACATGAATCTAAAGAAGATCAGCCAGCATGTAAAGATTTCTCTAGAAATATAAAGAGAAACCTACATTTTTTCCTATGGTGTCCTATTAGATATACGCTCAACATTTCTCCCACAGTCTGTTTCTTTTCCAAGCTTCTGATTCAAACTCTTTGTCCCAGAGTGGAGCAGTGGCAGATCTGCCACATCCTCAGTATCCATGGGACTAACATGGTGTGATGCTAGCAATCCTCTGGTATCCAAATACCCATATTCAAGAAGGAAATAATAATGAGTGCAAATATAATGGGAGAAAAACAGTCACAAACCACCAGAAATCTACCCTGTTGTACACTTTTTCAGGGGCTGTCTAGCAGAGGAAGTGATTCTAAAGTGACCTGCAAAGCAAATAAATATGAAACAGCAGGATGTTTAGGATCTCTGACAAAGAAATTTAAGGAAGATTAAAGCCAGATGAAAATGAGATCTGGAAATTCACAAATTAGGAAGCATCACACAAGTCGATAAATACATACATAATATATAAATACATACAAAAATATATACATAAATATACTTCTTGATTACACAGAAGCCATCAGTACCCTGTACAAATAAATCTGGAGAGAAAGTTCTACATGCAGAGACACTTGCCTCTGCAGTGGGCTGCCACAAGGTGAGTGCAATTCTTTTCAGTAGTTCTGCTTAATCCCTGCCAATAAAGTTTATACGGAATTTTCTGGATGGAAAGAGGATCTATTTACCTATTGGCCAGTGCAGCAAAACCAGCAATTCCCTAAGACAAAACAAGTGAGCATTGCTAACTGAGTATAAGCAGGGAGGTTGGACCAGGTGATTCACAGTGGTCCCTTCCATCCTTACCCATTCTGTGACTCTGTAATAATTTAACCCCTAAATAGAATAGCAATTAAAAGCAGCTTGAGAATGGATTTCAAACTTCCTCCCCTACTGTTCATTTCTATAAATTAATCCTAAACAAAAGAGGAATTCACCAAACAGCTCCCAGCAAACAAGCCTGAAAAGGACCTGTGATGCTTTGTTGGGTTTATTATATGTTGCTGTGTCTCAGAACAGACATTTGCAAGTAAAGTGAAAAAGGGGCAGAGATTTAATTCTCTAGAGACACTACTATTTGCTATGAAGAAAAAAATTAATTTCTGCCAACTGGACAGTACTCTCCCAGCTGATGGAGAAAGCTGAAGTAACTGGTAATGTGTGCTGATACCACTGGGAACAGATCCTCGGTTATACAAAGAAAATTCCAGATCACAATGAAAATAGATCTGACTTGCGGAAAAAGTAGAACATGTGACTACATTGTGCTCTGTGATATGATTCTCTCCATTCAAGCTGTAAAGAAACTTTGATTACATCTACAAAGTAATTACATGTATTTAAGGTCGGATGTACATGTGCATCCTTTCAATGTAAAATGGCAAAACCCTAAGATAGTACAGATATGACATTACACTTACAGACACTTGATGCTTGTTGTAACCACCAGAGGGAAATGTTGCATCAGTCTGAGTGTTCATATAAACTAAAATCGAAGCACACAGATGATTTTTAGAAATGAAACAATGAAAATATTTTTAGGCCTAAAAGAAACATGTGGTCGCCGAAGAAATCTTAAGGGATTCTTAGGAAAGCAGCAGTGTCTCATAACAAGTTATGATATTAGATGTGAAATTTCAAAAGTTTGTACTCAAGGAATATTGGTACTTTTGTATATCCTACAGGCTACTGAACTCAAAATGAATACTGAGTTTGGGTCTAAAAAACCCAAGTGGTTTCCAAATATATCCAAGCATCCACATTTGCTTCATAAGACAGCAACAAACATTTGCAGACAGTTTTTAAAATTGGAGCACTTTTCTGTTTCTGAATTGGGTGATACCACGTAATTGATTCAGTTGTTATATAACAGGGTATGCACTTTTCCATCCTGAGTGAAGCTCACCTTGAGCGAAGTTCCCAAGAAGAATGCTTTGCCTGTGCACCTACACTGGCCATAGCAGACAACAACAACAATAATGTGGGTACAGCTCGCAGCAGCAAAACTAACTTTCTGCCACTTACCACTAATCCCTACCTCCTTTGCAAGATGGATTTCCATGAGCAGCACTATTTTGATATCTGGACCCTTGGTTCTTAATTAGGTAAAGGTATTTCAGAACCTCAGCCTAACATACTTTTCACACAATGCTTCTGCTTATCTGCATAAGCTTAATGAGTTTCTGCAGAGTTGTATCATTAGTGCAAAAAACAATTTGTACCCTCATGAAAACAAAAAGAAAGGCCAGAAAAAGTGAACAGGAATTTAATCTTCTAGTTCAAGCAATAAAGCCATCTTAAAACCTTGATTTCCATGTCTTTCTTCAGCAACATGTTTTAAATTCAAATTTCAAATCAACAGACATTTATAGAAAACTTGAGGGGGTGAAAATTGTTTAGAGTGTGCAACAGCAATTAGAAACAATTTGTAATGAATACAGCCTCATGCAGCCTAAGAAAAGAACAAGAGGTTAATGAAAACAAAGTAGAAAATGTTTCCTGCATGCACAAGTCTGTTAAAAACCCCCTGTTTTTATGAAAATCCCAGACTACAAATACTTTTGATAACAAACACTGTGTTCATGCCAAATTAACTCCAACGTAAAAAGAACACCAGGTTCTTCGATCTCTGTTTGCACTATTACTGTGTCTGCTGAAATTGTTCTTTCTTATAAACAGTTGTTTTTGAAATGCAAACCCAAAATATACATTCACTGGTCTGGAAATACCACAGACTGCAAAAAGCTTCTGAACACTGTACTACTTTTACCATGGTTATTATGAGCCAAATCCGGTTTGCATCTGAATCAGAAAAATAAATACAAAGCTATTATAATTTTCTATTGTAATCTTATGAGAAAGATTGTCAAAATACATTATAATTCATTATAAGTCATCATTATAATTCATAATTTATAAATACATCCATAATGCTCTTTTAGCTTTCATAAATAAGGCTCTCTTGTAAATCAAATATAAACCATAAATACACATAATTCATGCATTCTACCCAATAACACATTTTCTGTATCTCAGTATTATTTTTTCTCTTCCATTCTGTATTTCTGTAATTGAATACAGTACCTAGACATTGTTTTTATAAAAACATTCTTGATATTAGCAAATAAAACCTAAAAAATTACCTGGACTAGAAGCAAAACTTGGTCTGATACCTACAAGAAATCCATAGTTTTAAATCTGAATAGAAAAAAGATGAGCAAAGAAAATCAAGAACAGTGATAAGAGTTCCAGCAGTAGCTACTTTAATGACTCCATATTTCTTTAAAAGTTTTTCAGAAATGGAATCACAAATCACGATAAAAGCAATATCTGGAAGATCTAATACAGGATAAGAAACAAATGAAAAAATTACCAATTTTCTGGTAATCAGATACTTTTTATTTTCTCATTTCTAACCACTAGATAGGACTAAGTACAAATTCTTCAGAAGGGATAATACCGTGTTTTGTCCTGAAGCATCACAGCTGTCTGTGGTTGGCATAAATTCAGTTCACATATTTTCTACTTTAAAAAAAACCTTTTCTTTCAGTGTTCAGCCTCTGCTTCTTGTGGAAGAAGCTGTTGTTCTCTACTTCCCCTAATCCTCAGTGAATCACAAATTTATACATTAATTCCAGTTGCTGCAGACTAGATACATTAAATAGATATTATACATATTATTACATCAATTTGTATTGACTAAAATAAATATCTGGGAATGATAAAGCTACACTAAAATGAAATAAGAGCTTCAAAAGCTTTTGGTAGAAGAATATTAATTTGATTTTTTTATTTGAGCCTAATATATATAGGCCAAATTGATAATGCAATAATTCAATAAATATTTTTAACATAAAGGCAATAAATGTAAATGAAGGATGAAGATTTCATTAGAAATATGAATGGTTCATCACTATTTACAGTTGGGTTACATGATACCATCAATTAAAAGAAAACTGACTATGGATATCAGCTAGAAATTTGTACAGGCAAGTGGTTTTTCAGTTTGTGGGGAAAGCAGCCCTGACTTGGTGGATAAGAGTTTTTACCTTCAAAAGAGCTTTTAAATTAGTAGGTTTTGTTTTTTAGAGTAAATAAAACTTAGACACTTTTCAACTCATTTCAGGCAATGGGGTTCATTCAAGCAAAAATGAAGAAATTGTTTTAAGGAACTCATCATAAAAGGAACTGAACCATGCTCCAAGAGGCTGAGAGAACAACACTCTGCTTGGTGGTCACATCATTACCACCAAGTCTTGTGTCATACATCCACAGTAGAGGAGGTGCCATTTAATTTCCTCTTCAGCCCGAAGGACATGCAGAAGAGAAATAAGATTTATTGGTGTAAGGAAATTTGAGGGCGAATTTTTCACCCTTTTTTTAAACTGTACTTTACATGGATTATTTCAAAGAGGCTAAGAGCCCTTAACTCGCAAGGGGTGACAGAGGATTGGTACCCCCTGCCACAGGAGGTGGTTGGAGGGAATACCCGGATTACTTGGCAGCAGCATGAAATAGTAGATTAGGAACCACTTTCAGTGGTTTTATGAAATCACTTCCTTGGCATTTGTTATGGTATCTGAAAACTAACCAGAAATGTCAAAATATTTTAGATGTTTCATGAGGCAAACTGTTCTGACAACTTGAAACTGTTATCTTTTTCACTTAATCTGAAACTCTTTTTTTCAATTGTATCCAAATTTTTAAAGCTTCAAGTACCATCTCTTGTTACTTCTGCAGCAAGAAAATTTCCCCAGAATTTCCACAAGAAATAACAAGATTGCCCTACAAAGATCCAAAGCAGAGTTACATCTGTTGCGTACTTCACCATCGTTAATAACCTTCCATAGCAAGATGTTCTTCTCTCGAATGTTTTCACAAGTTTCCCTTCAGTTTCCATTTATTATTGCCAAATGCTATCTGCCTTGGTGTGTAATTTTCTTTCCTTTGCCTTTCAAAGCAAGGCACAGATCTTTGATCCTACCCATGCACTTTGACTCTTGCAGGCTCACCAGTTTAGCGATCACTCTTCTAAGAAATGTAATGTATAGATAGAAGAGACACCACATGAAATTTAAATTACACCCTGTGAAGAAAGTTGCCATTTATTGTGGGGAGAAGAATAATTAATCAGGTCCATTTTCATGATCATACATGTCAGAAAACAGATTTAGCTTTAGACTGTCTGCACTGAGGTATAGCCTTTATTTAGCAGTGTGCACTGATAACCTGCATCCTTCTGGACTGCTACGACAGGATGCATCAAGCAGGGCTGCTGTGGACCTACCCAAAGTAGAATGGAACCTGCTAACAAGATTGTATATGCAGCCAATACCACAACCGAGCTCCAGTCCCCAACTGTAGGAAGATACAAATCGACTTCTTGAAGCTTATCACCCACATCTTCTCTGTGTATAACATGATGTAACACTGCATATGTCCTCCTGTCTTTAAATGTGGTGGGAAACAAGAACCTGTGCAAAACCAAGTCTTATCTTTACAAAAATCCCAGATGGAATACCTGCAACGAAAAAGAAAATCGTACCATATGCTTGTCATACACAGCTACCACAACAAGGAGAAAATAACCACAAAAAGCAGTATGCATAGTAAGCCTTGAAATGTTACTCTCTAAGTATTAAAAGGAACAGCAAGTTCCCAGGCTCCTCTAAATCTGTGCTCTTTTCATGCCCTGAACTAGCAATATCAGCCCCAACTCATGAGCTGGTTCTGCTGACATGGCCACCAAAGGAATGATGGAATATCTGACAGCCCATCAGCCACATCCACTGGCCAGCCTGCCACTCTGGTCATCTCCTTCTGGACATTAAGCAGAACAATCTTTCTCTTCCACTGCTTTTGCTCTGAACTGGTCTCTCTCTTTACCTTATGGTAGATTTCACTAAAAATGTCAAGAAGGTATTACATCTAAATGAAATTTCTATCTACCCACCCTTCCACCCTCTAGCTACCTTAAAGTGTGAGTAAGAAAGCCAGCATCCCACTGGCTGGAGCTGTGGTTCTCCCTGCACAGCAGCCCCTTGGGACATGTATGGGGTTTGTGTGATCAGGTTTTACTAGTGGGGGAGCTTTAAGGGTGAATTCTACTCTGAGAAACTGCTAGAAGCTTCTCCCACATCCAACAGCACCAATGTCAGCCAGCTCCTCCAAGATGGACCCACTTCTGACAAAGGCTGAGCCCTTCAGCCATGATAGTAATGCTCAATAGGAAAATAGTTATTGGCACAGAAGTAACAGAGAATACGGAAGTGAGAATGTGTGAGAGAACCAACACTGCAGACATCAAGGCCAGCAAAGAAGGAAGGGGAGAAGGTTCTCCAGGCACCAGAGAGGAGATGTATTTGCAGCTCATGATGAAGACAATGGTGAGGCAGGCTGTCTCCCTGCAGCCTTCGGAGTTCCACAGGGGTTCAAAGATCCACCTGCAGACCCTGGAGGAGCCCCACATGGGAGCAGGTGGCTGCTTGAAAAGAGGCTGTGGCTTTGTGACTCTGTGGGGAGCCCACACTGGAGCAGGCTCCTGGCAGGACCAGTGTCCCTGTGGAGAGAGGAGCCCGTGCTACCAGGCTTCTCAGCTGGACTTGTGACCTCACAGGAAACCCACTCCATTTCTGGAGGAAATAAAAGCCATAGAAAAGGACCCATGCTGGAGCAGTTTGTGAGGAACTACAGCCTGTGGAAAGAACTCGTGCTGAAGACTGTCTTCTGTGTGAGGAGTTCCAGGCTAGGGCAGGGGAAGGTCTCTTCTTCCTGAGGAGGAAGTGATGGCAGAAACAACAAGTGATGAACTGACTGTAAGCCCCATTCACATCTCCCTGATAGCTATGGGAAAGGAGGGAAAGAAACAGGAATAAATTTATGTCTGGGGAGGAGGATGGCAGGGGGAATATATTTTTAAATCTGTTGTATTTTTCATTATCTTACTCTGATTTTGACTGGTAATAAATTCAATTAACTTCTCCAAGTACCATGATAGCAGTCAGTGAGTGATCTCTCCCTGCTCTTATATTGCCTCCTGAGCCTTTCATTACATTTTCTCTCCTTTATCCAGTTGAGGACGGGAGTGATAGAAAGGCTTTGGCAGATGCTTGGCAGCCAGACAGGTAAAGCCATCACAGGAATCCACCCTATCCTCTACCCCCATTTTTCCTAGGGACAGAGCACTCATTTATGGCAATCAAGATTTTGGCTGCACCTCAAGCAGGGCTTTTGGCAAGATGTTGGCACCAGCACAATTCATACTCCAAGCGCTGTTTTAGTCCCACATGTGTACTGTATTTCTCTTCCCCCACCAGGACTTCTCTCCCATATGCATTGGGGAGCAGCTGGTACAATTTCTGACTTCACTGTCATTTCCAGTGAGCATTTTACCTATATAATTTTTACTTTTAACCCAATAACAAACCACCCGTGGCCCACAATGCAGACTGTTTAATCCAGTTACAAAATCCCACCCAGAACCATGAAGAAGAAGGTGAAAAAGAAAGACAAACCTCCACCCTAAAACCTCCATCTTGCTTGCCATATATTGCTTTATTCTAAAACCTCAAATTCTAAGTTTTCCACCATGTGATATTACACATTTCTACTCAAATTACACACCCATAATCCCATTTCTACCATTCAATTTTGGAAGCTTTCTCCATGGCCTCAGGTCAAAAGCAGTGTTTTCTTGGGTGTCAGTGCCTGTCAGCAGAGAAAGTCTAAAATTCTCAGTGACAGGGTTTGACAGGGTTCCAACATTTCCCTGCTCTGTGTTGGGGTCTATCAGCAGGTCACCGCTGGTGGGACAGGAACAGTGCCCAGTCAGTGACTGTCCCTTTGACAGATTTTGCATGAGGTAAGAGAAGGTTTCACAGCGACACATACAGCAAGGAACTCTTAGATATGAGGGGACTTTTTCCTTTTCAGTTACTTTTTTTATTTGTTGAATTCTCTTCCAGAAAATTATCATGGCTATATACAGCAAATTGCATGCATCTGTATTTACATAATTGTCTACCATATTCTTGCAAAATTGCTATTCAGTTATGATAAATATATGCACTTCTTATCATATTTGGCACTGATATCTAAAAACCTGATACTGCAGTGGAAACAAGGATGGATTGTACCAGCCAAGGCAGGACTAGTTTCATGCGCCATATTAATTATTTCCTCCAGGGATCTTTAGCTCCTGTGTCTGTCCATCTACTGTCCCATAGTGACTGCAGCAGTGGTAAAGTTCACTCAATGAGCAGAAGATCCACTGAGGATTTGCTGAAGTGTTTTACCCAAGGCTGGGTAAATCTAATTGCATTTATTACAAATATGCCTATATTCATAGTGATTCAAATACGGACTCAGTAAAAATTCCAGCTGAATTAATTCAGATTCTACTCTTTTTTTTTTTCTTTTTTTAGGTAATAACTTCTAAGTACATAATTTCTGAAACTATATATTTGCATATTTGAGCTGGTAAATACATTCCTAAGGAATCTTTGCTAGTGGTAGCTAAATACAAAGAAATGCTTCATATTTTGTCACCAATCACATTCCAACAAATAGTGTTGGAATAATTGCAGTTTCATACAGTTAGTTGCCTTTTAAAAAGTAGAGTGTGAATTTCAGCTAGAAAGACACGACATTTGACAAAGAGATATTCATCAGATTATCAGCTTTGGTGGATTCCAGCATCTGAATCCTGTGCCAAACAAAGAGAAGAAAGTCTCTAGCAAAGCTTCACTCTCTGTTCAGAATAGCACTGAGCAAAGATTTACAAGACCAAGCACCGCAGCCCAGCTATGTCAACAGTCCTAAGCCTGTTTTTCCATTTCACCATTCACATTTCTTGTGCTTTCCTCAAAAATGCCATCTCTTTGGGTTAGTATTGTCACAATGTGACCTGTCTGCAATAGAAGCACAGTGGAGACCTACACTTCAGTAGGATTTCCATGTGGAAACAACTAACAGAAACAACATAAATGTAAGAAAGAGCCTAGACATAACCTTATTCATTTGCTTATTATTTTGGGGATATTTCAGTGGTGTAGGACAGATGAGATGTAATTTTTCCCTACACAGTGATGAGGGTTTCTCTGTAAACTTCACTTTCTTTATAATTTCAAGAGTGTGTATTTTAGAAGAGCATCTAGAGATATGAATAAGGTTTTAGTTTTACACAGGACAGTATCATTCTTTTATCCTAATTAATTTCCTAAAAGGAGTTGTAGACCATTGGATCTCCTTTAGAGGCACAGAGAAGGTCAAATGACTTGCTGCCTCATGCACTGTGACATTGGTTTGGGATGCTTGGTGAGAAGAGTCCTTTAGTACTAATGTCATTCAAATTATATTATATAGTAAAAGATGATCCATTGTCAGTCAGAATTTCACTAGTTTGTCTTGAATGATAAGTATCAGAGTTTGTCCTTGAGCTACGTTTGTTGTCTTTCTTGTCTCTCTTGCACCATAGGTCCTTCATTAGCTTCACAAAGTAACTTCTGAATTTCACTCCAATAAACGCATAGAGCACAGGGTTCACACAACAGTGTAAAAATGCTATGGCTTCAGTGGTGTATTTTGCATAAGCCATTATCTTGTCACTGTCACAAGATTTGTCGATCTTGCCCATGTTGATAGCTGTTATGAGAAGAACAATGTTATAAGGTACCTGGCAGGCTAGGAAGACAGCTACAATTAATACAATCACACGGATTGCTTTGTTTCTTTTGGAATTCTGAGCTTGTTGTAGGGATTTGACAATGAAGGTGTAGCAAAAAAGCATGAATATGAAAGGTATAAAAAATCCAAATGCAACTTGTAGCCACAACAGCAGCGATTTCAGCGTTGTGCTTTCAGATATTCCTTCAAATCTGTGATCACAAATCTCTTTGGTTTCATTGATGGAGAAAGGATAACTTTCACTGTACAGAAAAGAGGAACTGGAGATTAAAATTGATGATATCCACACAGCCAGACAAATGAGTTTACTATGTGCGAGAGTCCTCGCCCTAAGTTTAAAGGACTTGGTTGCCTGTACGATAGCGATGTACCGGTCCACGCTGATAAAGGCCAAAAGCAGCATGCCACAGCTGAAATTGATTGCATAGATACCTCTAGCCATTTTGCAAATGAAATCACCAAAAATCCATTCGTCAGCAGCGTAATTCATTGCCCACAGTGGAAGAGTAAGAACAAACAGTATGTCTGCTATGGCCATGTTGAAGAGGTACACATCCGTCATGGACTTGGTTCTTTCATATAAAGCGAAGGTCATCACCACAAAGATGTTACCAAAGAGGCCAATGATGCAAATCAATGAATATACAGCTGGTAGAAATGCTTTTGTGAAGTTCCTGACTTCCAACTTAGAACAAGGAGGCATGATTTGAGAAGCATAGTCTGAGTCATAGGGGTAATCTGTGGATTGAGGGTCTGTCTGTAGTAAAGGAGAACACCAGATAACACACAGATGTTAATCTTTATTCCTTGTACAGTAGAAACATGATAGATAACTAACCACACATTCCAATTACAAATGCATTTAACACCACAGACAAGGCTTGTAAGAGCTATCTAGGAAAATTCATAAAATCATATTTAGAACACAAATGTGTAAATAATCCTTTCGGATGTCCCAAAGGCCTTCATATTTAAATGCATTATGCAGAAAGGACAAGTCTGCTGTCACAGAAGACTCTACAGTGTAAAAGTCTGAATTTGAATTAGGGGTCAAGTCCTTACTATCACACAAGGCAAATAGGCCTTTCTAGAATGTTATGCATTTCCTACTAATGTAGCTTGACTAAATCAAGCCCAAGAATGATTACTTCTCTCTACTCAGCTAGACAGGCAATCTACGACAGTTAGCCTGAGACGCGTTTGTCTGCATGACAAACACCAAACCTGCAGTGAAAATCCAATGAACATTGTGCTGTGACAGTGAACTCTGCTGTCAGAAACACCTCTTCAAATTTTCACTCATGAAATTACAGATTTGGATCTGCAGCCTCAAGGAACTGGGTCTTACAGAGTCATCGCTTTACTGATACACTAATATAGTCTATCAATTAGGTACTTACAAAATTCATTTTGGCAGTACACTTCTCAGAAAAATATGTTCAGAAGGACCTCAAAATACTCTCCCAAATATTTCTGAAAACAAAATAAAGTTTATTTGATCAGAAAACCAGCACAAGAAGTGTGAACAAGTAGAAAAACAAAATTGGAAATAAAACCTACTCAAAACAGAATCTCATCACTGGAGCATGTTAACAAATCACACATCTCTACAAATTGTGCAGTTGTAGAAAATGAACGGTTTTTATCACTATTATTAAGAGCAAAAATTTATATATTGAATGTTTATTCATGGGCTAATAAATGATGTATGAGAATATGGGACTGCTACTTCACACTGAATTTGCACCACAAGAAATTAGAATAAATTCAATTTGCTTGAAGAATTTCTGTAGGACAATGGCAATCCACGTATTGAGGCAAATATGGAAAAAATAAACAGCACTCCTTTGGTATACTTCATAACAGTAATGCAACAATTTACCCTTTTTCCCCACTCTGACATTTAATCACATTATTTGTCCTTTTTTATTATACTAAGGTAATTGAAGACCAATGGAACAATAGTTTCTTATAAGGATAAGGATATTACACAATGTGTGAACAGACCGAGATAGATATCCCCCTCAACATCACTTCTAAGAGCACTCAAAATGATGTAGGACTTCAGTTAAGTAAAAGATTTTATCCACTGACTGTGTGCATCCAGAATCAGACTTCTGCAAATTAGATCATAGAGTTTTAAGTCACAGAAAAATAAAATGGACAATATGCCATTGGTGACCATGTGTTGGAAGGTGGGCTTAAATAACTTGTTCCACCTCACACAGGAGCTCATGGACAGGAGATTTAATTCCTCAGCATCCCCTTGCATGAGTTCAGTCCTTCCCTTCTTTCCATTAGCTGCTCTCTGAGAACTGCACCTACCAACAAGGCAGTAATTGCAGGGATGGGATGACATGAGGTGCCACGTTTGTCAAGGGTGTGAAGGGCAGTTTTGTCTAGAGTTTGTCTGCTTTTTTGCTAGTTGTATTACTAACTGGGAAGAGCACATGGGTCAGCTTTAAGTTTACAAAACAAAAACCTTCTTGTTTGGGAATTACCTAATATTGAAAATGAGAGAGAGAGAATTTATAAAAGTGGGGCAGATGAAGCCCAGATATAATGGGGAAATTGGGGGAGGGAAAGGACAGAACACTCTCCAAAAATGTAATAAGGATGACTCATGTGGGCATGGTGGCTCATGACAGAGGGCTGCAGCTGAGTAAAGACCTGAACTCTGTGATGTAGCTAAGACATCACTAGATTTCCTGCCCTTTGAACAAATCTTTAATTATCTCTCAGCGTCATCTGCCGGCTTTTCAAAACTGATTTTTAGAAGCTGCAGGAATATGACAACCTGAAAGTGTTTGAACGCCTTCTGAAGCAAATTTCAAATAACTTAAAGGTGTCTCTCAGAAGTGCAGAGATGTATAGGGCAAGCAGGCAAGCTATACAATTGACCTGGGGCTGTGGTCCCCTAGCCCATCTTTGCACTATTTTAGTCACTTTCAGCTGCTTTGCACTTTCTGATCTCATTCAGCCACACACTCATGACCTTGCCTGGTGTTTCTGTTACTCTTTGCACTTGGCTGCAGCTACAGATGGACAGAATTAAATGGGTATCTGTCTAGGTCATTATTTTAGATCCTGTTATTTTACTGTTTCAAGGAAAATACCGGTCTAGATGTCTGCCATTCATGTCTTTTTAAGACCTATGTGGTTAAAATATACAAAGAGAATCTGACAGCATATGTTCTCTATAAAAGTCACTCTTCATTCCGCTTGACAAAGCCACTTTGGAACACGAACATAACATACAGAAGGAATTAGGTGAGGGCATTTAGAAGAAAGGGAGCCTTGGGTAATTCCTACAACCACAAGGAGGACTAAGAAGGGAGGTCTCTTCACATTATCACCAAGAAAAGCCTTTTTAGTTCACAGAAGAGGTCAGCAGAGATTGTATGGGGAACAACAACTACTCATCACAGGATAGATGCATATTCTCCTGATCCTACAGGACTTCAAAAAGGCACTACCAGCCACACATCTTTTCATAAAATTACTTCCACTGTCCAGCAGAAGCTTCCTGAGGATGGTTAGTATGAGAGCTGTAGCAAAGGACTCAAACTGAAATCAGAATTGCAGAGATCAGATTTAGACCTGATTTAAGTCTCTTGAGCGACTTCCTTTTCTCAATTTGAAACAGCATTCACAGAAGTTATTAAAAAAGATGCAGTGACTGCTGAGGAAATGGAATCATAGCTCTTATAAACACAATTTCCTTTTTGATTTAAATCTTTCTAATGGTGTTTCAGTAGGGACCTTTATAATTTACAATCTGCATATTTATGCCTTTATTTAGTATTAATGTATTAGGTAAATATAAATTTTCATATATAGATATAAACGAGGTAGCATGTCCTAACACCGGTTATGTATTACATATGGTTAGTACATACCTGTGCATGTGCACTCAGAAACACCTCTGTTCTAGGTGTTATTAAATATTAAATATGAAAGCCTTGACTTTTTGAGTTTAGTATTTTTCCACTTTTTCCACATCATCACATTTCTTTTCACTATGAAAGCAGTGTGTGAGTATGCAAACATAAGACTAAACCACAGTCTTAAGAACAAATATACTATTTGAATTACACAAAAAAAACCACAATGAATAAAGACAAACCTGAGGAAAAAGACAGAATTCTATGATGAAAAAAAATTCAGTCATTAAGTACTTTTAAGAATAGTTCACCCTTGTAAGTAGAATCCCACTTTCATCTTCAGTTTAATACATTTGCCACACATATACACGGATTATAGATTACCTGTTTTAGTTTAGTACTTACCCGATTTGAAAATCGTCTGAAGGCCAGGGGAAAGAGGATGTGTGATTCTTTTAAAGTCTATTTTGGCTGCCTCAAGCACATTTACCATCAGCCTCAACAAGAGTACACTCTAATTTAAAAAACAAGAAATAACAGCACTAGTTAAAGGTGCAGATTTAAATTGAAATAACCACCACTTCCTCCTCACAAGCAACACATATAACCTGTTTGTTATGTAAAGGAAAATGTTACAGTGCTGAAAAAATACAAGCTGGAGGCAAATATTTTATTAATTTACTTATTAGTCTATCTATGTAATGATGTTATTTAAAAAAAAAATCAAGCTAGAATTAGAATCATAATAAGGTGGGTGTTAGTTGTCATTGTGCTCAGAACATGTCCTGAACGTTGACCTGGTTTAGCAAAGGGTGCTCTTGGTGTCATGCAGATGAGTAGTTTCAACACCAATCATTTAAATCAACAAGACTGCTTAGAGTAAAACTGGGAAATGAGACAAGTAATAATTACCAAATTGATTTGCAGCTGTTCTGGAAGAAAAAAAAATAGCAATTTGTTACACGTCAAAGTGCAAACAACCCAAATGTTTGTCCAGATCTGCTAACACAAAATGTGTAAATGCAGGTAAATAAGTCAAATATGGTTGCATTTGCTGGTTTGGCACAAACACTTGCTGTTCAAGTTCATGCTGTCCAAGTCTGTTGCTAAAGACAGTTGGAACATGGAAGAATTTCATTTCATGACTCCTGAATTTTAAAACCTAGAAAGATTTATTTTCCAGACCTTGGTTCTGAACTAATATGCTTGCATTAGCAGGAAGGGGAAAAAAACCCAAAAAAACTGGCAAACCACCCTCCTTGAACTTATTTATTTTAGAAATTGTGTTTGGCATCTCATTAGAGATGCCACATAGCATAAATGCAGACAGTCTTGTAGGATTCTAAGATATGATTAAATTAATAGAACACTGGACTTAAAGAAATGCCGGGTGACAGATGTTCTGCTTGCTCACCTTTTTTTCTAAACTGGGCATATCACAGTAGCAGTGATTCCCCACCAGTTTAAGACTGGGGCTTCTTTCCACTGACCACACCCAGTGAATGGAACAAAAATGCTGCCTGGTGTCAAAAGGAGAACTGGTACATTTAAAGCACCATGGCATAATGGTTCTACTAATCATCTAAGCAAGCACGTGTGATTTTCTCAATGCCTCATTTTCACAGGATCCAAGACTTCAGCTATAACTAAATAACCTGTGCAAGGAACAGCACAGAGATACCTGAAAGTCCTGACATGGGAGTCTTGTTTTACCTAAATGTGCATGCACATGTAGTGAAAGCATGTCTTGATTGTTACTGCTGAACAGCAGTCTTCACTGTTTGAGGCACACAAAGCAAAAAAGTGTGAAATCTATCTGTGACTCTTATAACCTCAGCAGGGTCACTAAAAGATTATTGCTGTTTGGACTAAACCACATCCTTCCATCACAGATCTGGAGCAGGTTGTGATTAAATCCATAACATAGTTAAGGACTTGGAAATTGTTTTATAAAGTCCAGTAACATGGAGAAAAGAAGATGTGTGAGTTTTAGTGCAGAGACAAAGAGGTGAAGACAGAAGTCTTTGTGAGTCTTTCAAAACATCCTTAATCAGAATAGTCAAGTACTCTTCACTCTATTATTTACAATTTTATAATTCATAACATTTTCCATCATTAAAACGTCACAGGTTTTCAGCCATCCTTTGAACCTTTGCTAGAAGGCGCTTTGGCTTTTCTTTTAACTGCACTTTCGTGCTGGTTTGCTCACTTGTTATTTGCATGTCAAATTGCAATTATGGAAATCATCCAACTAACTTGAGATGAGGCTTGGACGCTACTTTCTGGACTTTCTTAGAAAGAAAACACCAGCTTCATTTTGAAATCTCCTGTCCTGAAGTGCTGCAAGGAACAGTACGTTTACTCCTGATGATCTGAGGTGCATGTGCTCTTTGTAGTAACATAGGCACATGTAACAGCCTTGATCCTGTTTACAGAGAACTCGCTTTCTGTAAACACTGTCTGAAGAAAACCACTGATTGCTGTTCACAGCCTCTGACAATTTGAAACAGGGGCTCAGACCCTGTTAAAAGCAGCAGTAGGATCACATTCTGTTGATAGTGAAATTTGCTGGTCTGTCAATGTGGGATACTGCGCTGAAGCATTTCTAGTGTTTCTTTCTCATAACTGGAAGTGAAGAGATGGATCTGTGTCTTGCAAAGAAAACTCCATTACACCAAGACAAAAGCACCACATGGCAGTCAGGTAACCAGCAAATAATGAATAACAGAAGATCCCTCTCCATTACAAAACCATCTATGACTTCATCGTGATTGTAATGCATATTTGGACAAGCACTCCTAGTAACAACTTCCAACATCTTCATCAGACAACAACTCACCTTTGGAATACCAAGATTAGCCTGTGAATAAACTGAAGATTATCAACATATTTTCATGGAATGAGAGTCATCAAAATATAGATCAGATTTTTAATGGTTAATTAAAAGATAAATCAGAGTTTTAGCTGATGCTTTGCAAAAACTATTGCTCAACTTGTTCCATAATCAGGTGCTTTCTAATTTAGATGTGTCTTGTGCTTTTAGTATGCAATAAATTCAATATCCAGCATAAATAACAATCTTTCAGAAGGTGAAAAATTCACTGTTTGGTGAATTCCAAAGTTACCACAAGGTACCTAGCACAACTTACCTTTTCAACACAGTTTCTTCAGTTGGGCAGCCTTCTTTACAGGTGCTTTGTGCTTCACCTTCACACTGTGGCAAGTGGAAAGAGTTTGTTCTTCTTAACAAATCTATTTGTTAATTCGGGAGTTAGCTAGTGTGGGTTCATATGTTAGAGCTCTGAAAGGAAATCTGCTCTCACTTAACTAATATGGTAATTGTGGTTTTCCAAATCTCACCACGTGTTAGTTTTCTGACACATTAATTAAGGAAAGAAAATATTTCAAGATAAGGAGAGCAAAGCCATTGTCTGAGTTTTTCCAGAATCCACATATTTCTTCTGAAATGACGCAGTATGTCTGTCACCTTTTTTAATTCTAAAAGAAAGGCTGCATGCACCCCTATGTTCTTCCAACCGGATTTCGTGTTCTTTTAGTTAAATTTAGATCAGTCTAACCCAAAAGCCTAGCCATCAGAGGAAGTTCTAGTCTCTTCATCATTCTTTAGGACTATAAAATGTAAATTATGTATTTACATTCAAGTTGTTTATGTTACCTATTTAATTTTCTTATCATGACCATCATATATATTGAATATATGTTCAATATATATTTCTATAATATATATATTTTTTTCTCATTAATTGTATCAAATTTCCTTCTTTTGTATACATCTAGCTTTTTACTTCTTGTCAAATGTTTTTGCTGGTTTGGGTATTTCTGTATTTAGTTTTTTGTTCTCCCTATTTCTTCCTCTTTCTTTGTTCAGCTTTTCTAGATTTCTCTTATTCCCATCTCTTGTTGTCTTTATAATTTATCTTCAGCATTGTGTTTTGTAATACCCCTCACTTCCTTCCCCTTTGATCAGTTTTGTTCCCATTTTGCCTCACTCCCATCTGCTTCCATTATCCCACAGCCCTGCTCTCACATTGTGCGGTGTCAGTGACTCATATCCATCCCACGCTGACCAGCATCCATCCGTGTTTTTATGACTTGTCACCTCTGCCAAACCAGTCAGGGAAGACAGAGCCCTTCTTAAGGTCTCCCACAGGGCTTTTTTTCCCACAGGAGGAAATAGGGTTCAGGGATTAAATGGGCAGCAGCTGTAAACAGAGCACTGGGAAGGAGCCTGCACAGTCAGTGCTTAGGTCTCACCTCTAGCCCAAGGTATGACAGTTTGTAAGGTATCACAATCCATCATTTTTCTTCCACCAATGCACTCGGTATTTTTCTTGAAAATGAAGTGAGGCTGAAAAAAAAACTGATGGGAAACAATTTTCTGGCCATGGTAAAGACTCAGATGCCATTTCTTGTCAGACTAAACATGGAATTTCTGAAGGAGGAGCACAGTCATACTCAGAGCACTACTGTTCTTCACTGCAGCATCACTTCCTAGAACCAGCTGAGCTCATAGCAGGCATGAGTTCCAGAAAGGAGCATGAAGAGCAGTAAGTGTACCCTCCTGTTGATAATCACTGACTTCAGAGAAGCTGGTTAAACAGATTTTATTCTATTGGAGAAAATGTTGACAAACCAAAGTTGTAAATTAAAAATTTTCAGGAAATTTTTATGGCAAAAATGCTAGTTTGTAAAATGCACCAAGATACACTGCTGAGTTATTGTATGCTTATTCATGTTTTTATCCTCATTTGTAGTCTCAGCTTATCAGTTAGGTAGGTTTCCTAGCTTTGGACAGATAAAGTAGTCAGTGAGTAATGTCATTCCATGGTCAAAGATCTCACAGAAGTTTAGACAGAAAAAGGAATAGAAATCCTAAGGGACAACAACTCCCATAAGACATAAGACCAGCCTTTTCCAATTAACACACTTCAGTTTTTCTGGGATAGCTAAAGGCATTCTGAAGGAAAAATCTGGTTTATTGAAATCATGGGGTTTTTACTTTAGGAAAGAGCTTTTTCTACATTATGCTGTACTTGGTCTGTTTCTCACTATTCCCTTTTGACTGCTTCTCTTAAAAACATTTAAGAACCATTTCTGGTGAAAGCATCTCCCCAGGTTATGGTAGAAGTAATGAGCCCTTACAGTGAGGAACAGAATAACACAATCTGTACTGCCAAGGCCCAACTGAGTGAAGATGCCCGCACTTGTAATCTATTTTTTCTACCTTTTCAGTCCAAAAGAAACTGTTTTATAGACCTGAAAATATATGCTTATTCCTGAAATCCCAAGAAAGAATGTGTAAGTCACAGTCCCATATTTAATGGCTGAAGACCATATTCTTGCTAAAGTCAACGCATTTTTTTCTAAATTAAGTATATCACCTCAAAGAAGACAAAATATTGCAAAATATTTCCAAATAACTGCTGCTTTCTGAAGTCAGCGGTCTACTGCAAGAAAGTTCTGCTGAATGGCCTGCCAGTGTTTACATTAAGTTGTAGAGGACAAGTGAATTTCCATGCCAGAAATGTGGTAACATTTTTTTTTGCCTGACTCAGGCACTCACTCTCTGTTTCATGTCTCATTGAAATAACTACCAAAGTAGTTTCTCAGAGCCTGTCATCGCTTTGTACTCCCAAACGTTTGCACTTTAACCTGAATATGTTGCATTCAGTGACCTGATTTCTTTTCAGACTCGTATTTTCTTCATATGACTGTTTTGTACAAGAGACCTATACCATGGAATGCCCCAGTCCCATCTCTCCAGTATTGGGCTTCATGGCCTGAGTAAGAGCTGAAGATAGTTTAATACTAAACCCACAGACAATGAAATGGAAGAATTAAATTTGAAGTTAGTGTCTGAACAATATGCAGTCCCTGCGTTGGCTGGATGCAGATCAGAGACAATTCTTTCCTCCCACATGGACCAAGTTACAGATGTACCTTTCAGCATGTGAGCTGTGAATTTGCTCATCACAAAAACAAACTGGAGGTGCAGGCTGGCCACTTCAATGAGACAATGACTCCCTCATTTTGCATCTATTCCATAGTGCAGGCTGTAACCACTAACCACACCAATTATCTGAGGCTCCCCAGAGAGACACTGCCACAAAAGATTGCTCTGCAAGGAGGAAAATCTCTTTCCAGGTTTTCTGGTCAGGAGGAATTACTGCTCCCATTCAGTCACCACTGAGACGCCACTTGTGCAGGCTGGTATAGGAAGGAAGTTGTGTCCTAATCACACATCCTTTTATGGTCAGATATTAATCAGTGAGATAATCAAGCACATTTAAATAATTTTGCTTTTAACAAGTTTTAAATGTTTCAGGCACTTAACTTTCACAGCAGAAGCGTTGCACCATGATTCCTTTAGAGCATTGAGCATCACCATTTATTTCTGTGTGGATTAGGTGGGAAAGGAAATGCACAGAGCTGTGTTGTGCCAAGCAGATGACAGGGAAAGTAGTTGCTGACACAGGATACTCTGCTGTGCACAACTAACATATCTGTCTGAATTCATATAGCAGCAGACAGAAAACCTTTCACTTCCTTTCTGAGAGTGGGCAGCTACTGTTATCATTTGATCTCTAGGTTTTTATGCATGCAATCACTGGTGGTTAGGGCATTGATAACATTGATTTTTCCACTGTGATTTCAGAGGTGGTAAAAAAAAAGAAAACAAAGAAGTAATGGGAGGCATGTTACTGAACATTTCCTCACAGAAGCAGCAAAATGGCCACTGCAGTTGATTAATTCTGTACTACACAAAGAATGCAGGGATGTGCTTACATCCATTCCTGAGGGATGATGTGTTTGCTTCCTTAAATATAATCTAGCCTGCCCAAAGACAGGAAATTGCTAAATTTGTGAGACAGGTATGTTAGAGAACCAAGCAGCACAGCTAAATGTACTGAAATGATACTATAGGGCAAATATAGCCTGGAGAGTGAAGAACAGCTAACCAGTTACCCAGGTATAACTGTCCTGGTGACACCAGGAGCACAAAGGGACAGGACAGTTATGTAGATGTGGGCATTCTGGCACTGATTTGAACTTCAGAGCTGGTTGGTGGGTTGACCCTGGCTGGGTGCCAGGTGCCCACCAAAGCATTTCTATCACTCCCATGCTCAAATGGACACGGGAGATAAAATATAATGAAAGGCTCATGAGATAAGGGCAGGAAGAGATCACTCACTGATTGCTTCACCTGGGCATCTCTAGAGCTGTTATATTCTCTCACATATTCTTGTTCTTCTCTTCTTTATCTGTCATTGCTCTTGTGAAGGGTTTTCCCCCCCACTTAAATATGTTCTCCCAGAGGCTCTGCTGCCATCGCTGATAGACTTGGCTTTGACCAGCAATGCATCTGTCTTGGAGTGTGTGGCATTGAGTCTGTCAGACATGGGAAGTTACAGCATTCCCCCACCTACCTCTACCAAAACATTCTTACACAAACCCAACATAACCTGGAAAACCAAAAATGTGTTTATGGCTCTTAGCCTTGTCAGGGAAACGTCTTCATCTGCAGCAAAACTTTTTAACAGGTCTCTCAGTATATCTTCCTTACCCAGTGCAAAACTATGCCAGATAGTTCAGGTGGCAGATGCAGTACAACCCCCAAAGGATCTATTAATCTTTCTCCAAGTTAGATTATTTTTGATGCCTACCCAGGCACCTTGCTCATGTCTTCATGGCATTGTCCCAGCTTGTTGCAAGGTGATTGGACTAGATGAACTTTGAAGGCCCCTTCCAAACCAAACTATTCCATGATTTTAGAATTATATGGTTGTGCTGTGCTGCACAAACATTTTTTTTACTGAGGGGGAAAGGCATTTGTGTTTGTGAGGACACACTTAAGAAAGCTGGCAACACACGATCCTTTCTCCCCAGGATGTTTTGGTTGCCTCTACTGCTGAGATTTTGAAAAGTGAGCTAGTATTAACCACGTCCTGCTTCACTGCATCTTCCTCCCACTTTGTTGGCTAGGCTTGACAAGCATCTAAATTTGCACTGGTCTTTCACCCATCCCCAGTGGGCTCTCACTGCTCTGAAGCTTTAATGCCTGCTGCAGGAATCACCACCTAAATGCTAACTAGGGCACCCTCACCAGGATCTGCTGCTGCTCCGCACTGCTGCTCTCTGTGGTCCTACACAAAGTCTTGGCTCTATCTGCTTCCTCCTGCAAAGATGGCCATCTGACAGATATGTTTCTTTCTCTTGCCCCCAAAATATTCTTTCTGTCCATGTTCAACTAACCTCACCAGTCTGCTTGGAGTCAGGATCACAACTCAGCCGGTAATATTTGGGATAGCAGTCTCGTTCTTTTATTACTTCACAGGCACAATATTCCTTTTGCTATTTCCAAGCCCAGTTTCTTCCAAAACACCTCTGACCATTGCTACCTGAAATGCTGAAGGAAGACCTAGCCCAGCTAGTAATTTCCTTCTACCTGCTGTCATTTGTAGGGACAGAGGTGCTGCTCATCTGCACCTTTTGTCCCTTTGGCTCAAGCATCCCAGAGTGCCAGGACTGTGCCCTGACTCTCAAGGTGCACACAAGAACCATCTACTAGACAACCTTAGTATCAAAGACACAAAACCAGAATGCAAAAAGGTAATTGGCTCCTTGGAGCAGCGTTGGTTACATGAGGTTTGTGTGATCTGTTCCTTGACTTCTCAAGATGAGTATGAAGGCACGGGGTCAACACGCCCACAGCTAACCAGTGCACTGCGTTTAACACTGCAGCACTGACCCTTCAGCCCCTCCTGAACCAGGAAAGGCCTCACGCTAGTGAGGTGGTGAGGTTCAGACCTCTGCCTACTTCTAAATGCATGGATAATCTCAAAGTTGCATTTCAGTCTGGTTTTAAGACAGTTGGGCCAACATGTCTGCTGCCACAGACACTTTGTCCTGTGTTCTGGAATCCACCTTTCTCTCCTGGTGACTGTCCTAGGTTGGAAAAACAACAGAAAAATGTTCATTCTCTTTCTTTGTTGTTTTATGCCGTGTTTTGTTGGTTTGTTGTTTGGGGTTTTTTAAGTGAGGAATTTCCCCCATATTTAGCAAACCAACTCTTTCCAGGATCAGCCAAAAGCCAACAAAGAAGAGCCCAGATCTTGATCCTAAATATGGCTGGGTTGTTTAACTTCCCTCCCTGTGCTTGTGGAATAAGAGCTCCTGGTGAGAATTGTCACTCCCATCTGCAACCAAGAGGGAAGTTTGTCCAGATTTTTCCGCAGTGACATGCAAAGTCTGGAAAGGGTCCCCTAATCCTCACACTGATTGTGGAGGGCAAATGATGTCTTCCTGGCAGGACATGTCATGCGTGTCAGTCATGCCTGTATCACCTTGCTGTAGATGGCACAGAGCAGTCCATCCTTCAGGAACACAATTCAGCCTATCCAACAGAAAGATAAGGCTGCTACACTATCCAGGGGGCTGTTTTCCTTTTCCCTTTGTTCTTTTTGACATACGCAAGTGTTACATGGTGCAAATTTTATGTATTGTCTTTTGCAAGGGTGGAGGGAAAATCTGCTTCCATATCATCAGGGTTTCAGCCTTTATGGCTGGAAAAGAGAAAGATGTTGTGCCACAGTAAATGTAGACAGCAGGACCAGAGGTCTTTGTGCTACTTCAAATGCTGGCAGACCTGTTTGACCAACATGACCCACACCACCTCTGGCTTTAGGCTGGCTTGTATCTTTGTCCAAGGGTCCTTGCTGTTAATACTTCAGTGGGGCTAAAACAGGCAAGCAGCTTTCACTAATATGGGATTTTTGCTACCCTTTTCCAATGATTTCATGAGATGAACACCCTGCCTCAGCTGTGCCAAAGCAAGGGATGGATTCCTACTTGTTGAGCTCAGTCAGAAGGTTCTTGGATATCCTTGAGTGATAATTTTGTGGTCTCTTAAAGAATTTAATACAAATACAACAAAAATGCTTGTGCTGTGATGCCTCACTGAATTGTATTACTGAAGAGCAACTATGAAAGAAGCTACCCTATAATTACTGGATTTGTGTCCTCTCCTGTTCAGATGTTACTGCCTGATAACCATGAGCTAAACCTCAGAATTCTGAAGTTATCTCACTCTACAGGACTGGTACCAATAGCAGGATTAATTACTTAATTGCAACAGTGACTTATAATTTCCCCATCATCTGAACCAGCTGCAAAATTTCAGTACTCAGGTAGACATTTTTTAGTGCAAGAGGCTGGCAGGAGTGCAGGAGGGTGAGAGAGGCCATGCCAGCAGCTGGAGAGAAGCCCTTGAGCACAAAATCAAGCTCCCAAATGTAACCACTTTGCCTGGTTAAGTGAAATGGAAGGTGAATGTGAGACTGGTCCAGTGAGGCAAGAGGTGTGTGGGAAGAGCCAGTATTTTGCAGTTCTCCCATAAGGCTTTTTTATGATTTAGAAATAACTTTTCTTTACTCTAATTTTCCTTTTCCATGACAGCTGAGTGCAATAAAGACTGCAAAAGGCAAGGCAGAATGTTAGACTGATAGATTTTTACAAGCAGCAGATTTGTGGTTAAAAGCTATTTTGAGCTTCTACTGAGAAAGATGCCTCCTTCCTGAAGTTAGCACAAGGTTTTATTTTTAAAAGCTCCCCTCTGATTATAAGTTAGTTTAAAAGTTGCTGTTTGAATAAAGAAGAAAGAAACTGCTAGAATTCAATTTTCTATAAGCCATGAACTAAGGGTGGAGGTTTTTTGTAGAGGGCTTAAGAGAATTTTTAATGATGTTAAAATCTTATTATTCTAATAATTAGAAAATACCAGAATCACTGGAAAATGCTAGACTCATATCTTTTAATAGTCATATATACAGAGATCTCTGATTGCTTACAGCTTTATCTTGTTTTATCTGAGGTGACAACATCCTACTCTAAAAGTCTTTCATCTTTCTTTCTGCACTCCTGCAAGGCCCAGGGTGGTTTTTAGTCTATGTTCGAGTACAGTAGCATCCTCACCCTGAGCCTTTGAAGCTGTTGTCAACAGCAGCTTGTTCATGGGCCCGTTGCCAGCCTGCTCTCCCAGGAAGGAACCCTTCTGTCCCTACACCACTCCAATGCTCTGAACCTCAGACTGGAGTTGGAAGCACAGTCCCTGCACGAGGACACTGACGAACATCTCTGGGGTACCCAGTTCTGCCTTGCAGCCCCTCCTGAAAGTTTAACCCCTCAGTCTGCCTGGTTCCAGCCTCTCTTCTCACTACAGGACAGCTTTAATGTACCAGCAAAAGTGCAACTTCCATTGTTGAACTCTTCAGGAACTATACAATGTTCCTAAGGGGAAAACCAAATCTGCTTGATTTGACGGCAATCCAAGGTTTTTCTTCCAGGTCCCTGGAAGGTCAGCAAATATATCAGGGAGGCCTTCCACCCCTATGCAGAACTATGTTGAATTACCTTTACTCACATCGAGAGCCTGTTGTCTCCTTCTCCTCTCTGACTTGCTCTAAGGGCTCAGATCAACACCAGAGTAGATTTTGTTTCATTCTGAGCAATAGTCTTGCCATCTCCTCAGACCCCAATCAGTCACAAGGTTTTTCAAGTAAACATCTTGTGGTTACCTGTGCTGTGCTTAGAGTGGCACAGTTCCCATTTTGACAGGCTTCACAACTTATGAAAGCGGAGGGCTTTTCTGAGATCAGAGCTTTCTACCCTTTCCCAAGCCATCAAACACTGAGAGAGAAGAATAGCTCAACTTTTGTTAACACCACAGTGTAAATCTGGAAGTGAGGAATGTTTTGCACTACACAGCTGGACTGTGCCTCACCATGCTCCACCAGGACTTCAGTGCTGGTCCCACACTGCCTCACCACTGCCCGTTCCAACCCCAAATATTCAGCAGAGGATCCCCAACTGTCCTTCATCCCCCTCCTTTCTGTGCCTGAAACTAGATCTAATTTGTGCCTGTGTAGTTTTATCTATATGTGCAATTTTCTGCACATAGAGGTTAAAAGTAGTCCATAAGACACGAGCGTCCCTGCATTTATTCACTTCAGTAGGTTTAAAATAACAATATTAAATTTCACTCCCCAGTGAAACCTTGTGCACAAAGACATTGCCCCTTCCCAGTCAAATGGTCAGTGGTGGCCATTCTCCCAGCACCTTGCACTGTAGGCAATACCTGTGGAAAAGTAGTGCAAAATTTCTGTTTTCCCCAAAGTGTTGGAAAATTCTACACCCTATGATGCTTTTCTGCACTGCTACATCTTGAGACAGAGCCTTACATTCATTAAATATTGTATTCACTAAAAATAAAACACACAGTTCACTAACAATCATCCCCAGTAACTGTGTGTCCTGGTTTAGGGCAAATTCAGGGAAAAACCTCCAGGAGGAGTCCCCAGGAAACAAAACAAACCCCCTAAGATTCCTCCCCC
>PYHW01010320.1:213093-236112 GCA_013186435.1 Turdus rufiventris
ACTAAAGCAAGCAAGCAAGCAAGCAAGGCAGAGCTAAGCAGAAGCAAGTGAAAGGAAGCAAAGCTAACTAGCCAAGTGAGCAAAAACCTAGTGTTCCAAACACAGACAGTGAGGGGGGGAAGGGAGCCGGAATAAGTAAACAAAACACACGATTGGGATACAGCAACCATAACGTTACCCCAGGACACTGTGTACCCCAGGCTGGTAGCTAACAACAGACTGCTGTGGTTTTAGTTTAAACCCTCTGGTTAAGAACAAAAACCAGGAGAGGAAAGGGGCAGCCATTCTCAAGAAAGAAATCTGTCTTTAGCTATGTAATTAGCTTGTCACAGCTCAACTTCTGATCTCTGTTGGAACCAAGGAGAAAATAAGCTCCAAGCAATTAGGTTTGCTTGATTTGAATGATCTCTTTTATGTTCCTGCCTGTTGAAAGTTTCAATTCCCTTCCCTAACCCCTCAAAGATGAGAGAATCAAGTAAATATAAAATGATTCATTAGCAGAATTTGACTCTACCATACAGAAAAAAAAAACCAGATAATCTGTGTAAAAAAACAGTAGTGACAAGAAAATGTATAGATGCTATTTATTGTCAAAGACCACACAACTGGACAGTGTTCTGTTCACTTCCCATGATGAACAGATCCTTTTATTACACAACAGCACGAGTCAGGATGCATACATTTTCTAAAAATTCTAACTATATTGAGATATGAATAAATGAAAAATGCTGTTCTGCAAGATTTCCTGTTCCGTGATGCATGGGCAATTGGCCTACATTTGTGACCCCATTTTCCTTTCAGGTCTGTAGCTGTAAAGACTCAATTCTTTGATTGAAGTCTGAAGGAGTGGGAAAGGCCAATGCTGGGTCCAGATTGAGTCTTGAGTGAGCCGCACTGCCTTCTCACCACCACATGCTTTCTAACTTCCACATGGCTGTAAGCCTGAACCAGCCCTGAAATGCTGCTCTTCAGCAAAGGAAGACAAAGGAAGAGATGAACAGCATCCTCCCGCAGGCCCCTCTGAGAGCCACATTTGAGCAGGAGCCAGAGCCCCAGACGGGTGTGGGGCTGTGATGGAGAATGTGCGGTGCACAGGAGGAGAAAGAACCTCTGCTGCTGCTCCCACTATCAGCACAGGACAAGAGAGCCATTGCCCCTAAAAATCATGCATTTCAAAGGCTGTTTACAGGGCTTGTACTGCTAGAGCTGTAACATCATGAGTTATTTCTGTGACAAAGTGGGGCAGAGCTGTGAGATCGTGTAGTCTATACGAGCTGCTGTGGCCATGCATCTCCTAATCTTTTCCCAACAAATTTTTCTAGCTCAATCCCTACAACACCATGCACAGCCAAAACTAAGGTCTGCTTTCTGAATTTTTGTTTACAAATAGGTTTATGACCTCCTGGTTCAAAACCAGAGCACTCCTCATGGTTAATCTCTAACATGATGCAGTTACTTCTTCAGATTTGTACATTTTTTAAACTCAATCCTTGCATCTGCTTCTCCCTTCTCTAAACTGCCCAGCCTGGTATCTACTTCACCATCAACATCCACATGCCCTGGGGAAGGGAGTACAGCCTCAGTCAGCCCTTGTAAGTGCAAAGGGAGTTTCCTGCACCAAGCCACAGCTCTTGTGTGGCTGCCAGCACTCTTACTGTATCAGTCAATTTTACATAACTTGCTCTCTGCTACCACCCATTGCCTTGTCAGCTTCATTGTTCATTGGGCTAGTCTCAATTTGTGTGTATGTGCTTGATTTAATTTTCTTTGTACAAACTGGATTGACTTGGGTTCTTTCAAAGCGGTACTTGGCATTGATTTCTGCATATATTTTTATGCCTCTCTGGGTTCCTTTGCATTTTTCCATAGTTTATCTTAAGATATTTTGATACTTAGTGCAAAAGCATGCATGCAAGGAATCTGTGCAGAAGAGCTCCTATGCATTAACATCACACAAGTGTATCCTAATCTCACTTGCCAGGCTGGATGAGACCTATAGCCCAATGCATTCGATTGATTGTCACTTCCAACCCCTTCGCATTAAGTATTATCAAATTAGCACACCTTTATTGAAACCAGAAACTCATAAAAGTATTCATTAATTTTAATTTCTCTTTCATGGAAGAAGACCATGAGAATTTGTCCTCTTTTTCTCTGAGATCATCATCAGCTTTCTGCATCTATGACTGCACCTTAAAGAGACCTGCCAAAACCTGCTCAAAATTCAAACTTCCTTGTACAGTTAACAGTTTCTGTTCAGGTGCCTAATTTCAAATTTCACTAGGGCTTAATTAACTTCAGTCTACTGAGTGAATGTAACCGATAAACACCAGGTTTGCACTGCTACAGTTAACAATAGCTGATGTATGTGTGTTCTACTTTTTAATGACAGAGCCTATTACTTAAATCTACAATTTATTCAGTAAGAATTATTTTAAACTTCATATTTCTCCCATGAATATGTGTTAAATTATGAAGTTTAAGTGTATGCAATTCTCACCTCCAGGATTGCTTTAGTGTCTGAAACCCAGAACCTACATTTTGTAATTTCATCTAGGCTTGCTTGGTATGCTTTGAACTACTTATCTTTCAATTTTATCAGTTCCTTTTTAATGAACAGAGCACAGACCTCTCACTTTCCAGTTCAAAGGAGATGAAAAAAACATCAGTCAGGATATCAGCTCCTTAACACCACAAAGGTGCTTTTCTTATAAAGGTTGCCAGAATAATTTTGTAAAATCTGTCTGTGCCAAGGTAGCCAAATATCATATTGGTTTCAAGGAAACACATACTTCTAGATTTTGCATAAATTCATCTCTAATTTATCCCCAGCCAATATTACTTAGATAGTTTTAAGAATTTTATTCATGTTCAGAAAGAACTGGAAAGAATTTTCAGGGAGAGCAGACAGCACCGTGAGGAGTAGGCACAGCCAGACACATGCTGAGCAGCAGCCTGTTTGTCCACATCTCTTCCTTTCTCTCTCTGCCCATGCTTGTCCCTTCAAATCACCATGTCCCCTCCTCTTCTCCCCTTTTGGTTCTGGCCCTAAATATCCCAGAACAGGACTTACGCACTCCCCAAACAGTCTTGTCCATCATCCCACCAGTCTTCGTAGGTCACTAAGCCCATGTGGTGACCCAGGAGCTTGCCTGGGGGCACCTCTCCAGAGATGGCCCAGGAAAGAAACAGGGCAAGGGGTTTCAGCTTCAGGAGCTGCAGCTCAGTATTGGGCTTCCCCTTGCTCCTCTGTCCTTATAAGAGCTGAGCCTTAATCCCAAACCCAACGTTCAGCAACATAAAAAGCAGGCAGGCTGCACTGCCACCTCTCTTCACGTGGCATTTCCCAGCACTGTTTCAGCTCGTGGGTGGGCAGTTTTTTTGTGGAGCTGAGCTTTTAATCACATAACCTAACACAAAACACCAGAATTATGTCTGAAACATGATCAGTTTAAAAGCAAGTCTGTCACAATCACCTAAGCCAGAAATGCATCTGGAAACACTGCTCTACCACATGCCAGCCTTTTCCCAATAGTTTCCCTTGCAGCATGGCCTGAAGGACATCTGTCAGCCAAAACAGACCATGTTGTGAGCACAAGGTGGAAACGTTTCTACTTCAGAGAAAAAAAAAGCTGAAGCAGTTTCTTGCTATGAAAGTGCATGTGATACTTTGACAGGGGAACGGGGTAAATGACCTGATTTTACTACCTTGTATCTGTTGTGGCTTCCTATAGCACAGAGCAATTGAACTAAACACTTAAAGCTGTTAAGAAACTGAAAAACAACTTTTACACACAGCACAGTACTCAATTATGTTCCAAGTCCACATTTCCTAAAAGGTTTATTCAAAGAAATAAGATTTAAATCCTCACTGTAGAGTCAATGTTAAATTACTGTATTTAGAAACGTTGGCCTTTCTCTTTGGCATAGCTAGTATGAACATAAACACCTGCATTGATGAAATTAGCAAAACTGTTTCTATCTGCAGAGTGGTTTGCATGCACAGAGGCAGCTAGATGCTCTGTCTATCCTCATAATAACTAGCTATCCATACAAAGCTCTGTTTCCATAGAATAATGGAATAATTTAAGTTGAAAGGGCTGGGTGGAGGTTCAGCCTGCTATTCAAAGCAGATCAGGTGCCTGAGTCTGTCCATTTGAGTTTTGAAAATTTCCAGTGATGGAGACTTCACAATCTCTCTGGGTATCTGCTCTAAGTCCTGGACCATTTTCATGATGGTTCTTTAGATTTTATTTCATGCATACAACTGGAATTTCTCTCACTGCAGATTGCTGTCCTTTTACTGGGCACCTGTAGGAAGAGGACAGGTCTCTTTTCCATATGGTGCACTGTAAACATGGAAGTTCAGTTTAGCCACCCATCTTTACCTTTTCTTCTACAGGCAGAACAGGTCCCAGCTCTTCATAGATTCCACAGCTCAGCCCCACCACCATCCTCTAAGCTCCTCTACCAGGCTCTATTTTGTTGGCAACTCTTGTACTGGGGGAGCCAAGCTGCATAACACTCCAGGTCCTGGTCTCACCAGGAAGGCGAAGTAACCACTTCCCTCAGCCTGCACACTGACCCACGCTTCCAGGCTTTCACTCTTCCCAGCTGCCCCCAGGCCCTTTTCTGCAAAGCTGCTTTTTATCAGCCTATCTTTCCACAATTTGGCTACAGAGATGCTTTGGGAGATTTTGGCATCTAGCCTGTAGAGGCTTTACTTCAGAATGAATGAGGTCACTTACAAATCTACCAAAACTGCAACTCTTGCAATTCAGTTCAATTTCTCTTGGTTCTGCCTTACAAGGAAAACATCAAACCAAAGGGCCTGCAAAAAGACATGCATCCGGCACCACAAAGTTCTACCCATGGATGAATTTTTTTTCCTGAAGAGGAGGTTGGTCTTTGTTGATAGTATTTCATCAGTGAAAATTACTATACTAGAATGAAAACAAAACAGTAAACCCCATGTTTATCAGCATCACCTAATCAAACCTTTCTGTTGGCTCAAGAGCTAGGTGTAGTGTCTATATGTTGTCAAAACAGTCTAAAGCTGATAGTGACTTTATCCTATCTGGGGAAAGCATCACTTACAAGGAAGTATTTTATGAGATGTGTTGTGGTTTCCTGCTTAACTTAAAAAGACAGGGAATGCAGCAATTGCACTAAAAAAAAAAAAGACAGGTATCATTTTTATAATCCATCCCTATTACAAAAGCCATGTTAATGCTATGAAACTGTCTGACATAGTCTAGTTTTTACTTCTGAGAAACCACAGAATTTGTTTAAAAAATTACAGAGCATTTAACAAAAGAGAGCATTTCTAACCAGATCTACCTGATACAGAACTGCACAGAGCAGTCACCAGTGTCCCCCTCCAACACTTGCTTCTCTGCTCACAGAAATGTTCCCATCTTTCATGACAGGGCTCTGGCTGTCAATTGTAACATCTGAGGTGGGGTACTCAACTACACTGGTCCTTTTGGGAGAAGCCTATGTGAAATACTAAACAATATGGCTTGAAATACACAGTGAAAAAGCATTCAAGAGAGTTTGTCACTTATGTTTAAGTATCTCGAACAAGGGTAAACAAGACAAAATTTTGCCAATCAAGATTGTTGGGTTTCTTTTTGTTGTTCAGCCATAAACCATCTGACAACTTGGGCTGATACCACTTAATGTAATTCTGGAAAGTCTTAACCATATTCATCCTCAAGAATTGCAAGATTCTTTGGGCTTAAAAAGATTCTCAATTGCACACTGGACTACAAAAAGAAACCATTTTTCACAAAAAACCTCTCAAATCCCACAGTTTCCTTAATTTATCTAAATGTTAAGATTTCTGGTTCAACAAGTCTCAAGACACGATTTAGCCAGCACAATAGCTTTATTTTACAATTTGAATTATTATACACAATTCAGTAAAACCTCACAGGAGGAACAGCATGGAGATGTACCACTTTTTGGTATTTCCTTCAATTAGAACCAAAGTGCAAGGTATCCAATTAACTCCCAAGGTAAGAGAACAATACTTGGCTGTTAACACAAGTCATGTTAACACTTAAAATAGCTAATCAGTTAATGAAAAGGCCACATCTTCAAATTAGAAATATTTTAATAAACTTTAGGTTTCTTTTGGTATGATAAATTGCCTACCGCTAACCAATAATGGAACATCATATTTTCCCAAGGCATGTAAGAAAGCAAACAACACTGCCTCTGCATTATTCCATACACCTTAAAAATGAATGCCAGAAAACAACTGTTCATGTGGAATTTTATTTCCTTCAGACATGCTGATACTCTTCTTAAGAAAACTAAAAAAAAACAGGAAAAAAGAAAGGGAAAAAAAAAAAAAGACTGGGAAAAAACGTCCAATCCAAACTTTTCCATACACAAGTATCTTGAGGCACAGGTTCCCGTACCCTTAAATGAATTTTTTACACAGGCTATATCATACATTACCACACTGTTCCTATTTGAAGTTATGGCACATTGACTTTTTGGGATGAAGAAAATTCTCCTCTGTGTTCAGCTGCTACAATATGGCACAAAGTTAAAAGTTAACACCACGACTAAATACTCTGATGCTTTTTTGCTGGCTATTTTTGGGGTGCACATAAATAAAAGGCACACTTTTGCTGTCTCCTCTCAAATCATTTATGTAATGATTTATGTCATGTCATTTATGTAATTTCCCAGCACTGCTCCAGGCCTGCTGGCCCAGTGCAAAAAAATATTCAAGTCAGCTTCCAGAGCTAGTAGCAGCTTTATATGCTTAACCAATGGCTTGAGTTTAGCATACCACTTCCACTCTGCTGACTACTGATGACAGGCCAACAGTGTTCCTGAAAAAGAAAATTACAAATCCTAAAAAAAGAAAAAATGTTAAAATAAAATTATTCATATTCACTTACATGTCTGTTTCCCAGATGTGTTCAGAAAGTGCACATTTTGAAGTTTTGTTTCAGTATTACAAATGTCCATGACCTACACATTATAGCAGTGCCACTTGCAACAGTATTGTTGAAGAACTGTCAACCTTGCCATGACTGACCCTGTTCTGCAAGAGCATTGTGAAAATACAAGAATTCACTCTTAGCTAGAATTTAGTGTCCATAATGTCTTCAATACGGTATTTTAAAATATTTGCATTGAACTTTGTACAGCAGTCAGAATCTGAAAAGCAGAAGCTAAGTAGTTTCAATTTTTGGCGTTCATTTTTACTTAAAATATTTTCAAGAATGAAAGTGATCTTACAGGACATGAAGAACCCTCAAAAATAAAAGCTCCACTAAGCATTACTGTTAAAAACTTACCCCATAAGATTTAGTTACTGATTTGTGGATCCTTACAAAATTACTTTTCGTGATGTAACAACAGACAACATTGATGAAATTATCATATATAAAAACAGCTTAGGTCTTAACATTGATGGTCTGACAAACATATTTAAACAAGAATATTCTGAGTTAAGACTAGGGCTAAATTTAGCTCCTAAATATAGCTAAATTTAGCTTTAAGAGTTTAGATATTCTCAATTTAATATGCCTTTAAAAAAGGTAAAGTCCAACTTTCAGAAGAGTCTGTAAAAGAGCAATTTCAAGTAAGTCTGGAGTAATCAGGTATTGTGGCTAGAGTTACCATAAATATGTACTACATGCTGACTTGACAAGATTGCGTTAGAAGAAGTGTGAGTTGAACCACTACCTTTGAAGGTTCTTGCTTTGGTTACCTTTAAAAATACCTGACTGTTAAAATAACAGTGCAAGTTCACTATAAAGCCACATGCCTCTTCTCGATGTTCTCTTACCAACTGGTTTTCATTATGTCCACTGCCAGCAATGGACATTCTGCTTGGAAAATCCACCTCCTGCTGTGAAAGGTTTGGCTGAACCAAATGAAGAAAGTAATTCTGATATTAGACTCAAACGGGAACACACTATTTCATTTAGTTCTTGTTAAGAATACTTAAAAACCTTCTTCACCAACAGTCTCTGAAACACAAGGCACAAATAGGGAGTGGACATTCCAGCAAAAGGTGATTGTCTGAAATTAACAGTCCACAGCAGTCTTCTTGTCCAACACAGTGAAAGATTTTAGCTGTCCAATTTTATGCCACATCTTCCAGATAATCTCCAATGTTGCTTAGCTGAGAAATGGTAAGGTCTTGTGTGATGCTTTCGAGCTAGAAAATAAATAAAATTGCAAACTCAGAAATCACCAAACTAGTAAGTATTATGTCATGTATTCCTTCATATACTTTTTGGCCTCAAGCTCTTTCAGTGAGATTACACAGTCCTTTAGGAGGTGCTCAGACAGATCTTGAGACACTGGGGTAAACCTTTGTATGCTGGGCACTGCACCAGCTACAAATACATTTTACACATCTAGAAGCATGGTGAGTTGCATTACTGAACAATTGTGACAGAGTTTTTGTTTTGTTGTGATTTTGTTTATCAATATAGTATCTAACTTAGCAAGGATATTAGGAGTAAAAAACAGAATGTAATAAATAATAGAACCTTAACATACAACCTAGGAACTAAGGATAACAGCAAGTTACTTCACAGAAGTACGTTACCTTCACAGAAGGTTGGAAACAAAGTCAAGACAAGATCAGACGAATATAAAGAACAACAATTATTTTAAAATAATCATACTTTATCACTGGCATTTGACTCTTCTGTTCCCACAGAAAGTTCATCTATTTCTTCACCAATACTGATGTCACTTTTTTCTGAGCGATGACTCGTACTAAACGGAAAGAAAACCACAAGCACAGAAATAAGACTTCCTTATCAAATATCCAGGTATGACATGTACTTTTTATCTGACATTTTATTGGAATTGCACTTCCTAGCAAGTTAGATATGAAGTTACTTAAAACTCCATAAAAACTAAAGGTTTTCTACCTAAATGTAAGTATAATAAATACTGAGAAATACTTTGGCTTTGATCATATATGGAAAAAAATCAAACCCCAACATTATACAATTTACAACACCAATACCTTCACATCATAAGCCTGAGGTTGTTAAATATTTATTACTGACTACTCATGATGCTTTATTTTCCAGTTGAATACCTCAGCATACAACATAATTATTCACTAATTGCATTAATTGCTAAAACATTATTAAGTGCATGGTTGAGGAAAAAAATCAAACCTCAAACCCCTTCTCTAAAAAACCCAACATAGCATCATGCTGAAGTTAGCAGTAGTTTTAAAGGAACTTACTACCCCTATACGAAAAGAAAAACATCCGTGGTTTGTATGGTTTTTTAATTTGTAAATAAATCTATTCAAATAGCAAACTGAAGTTTAAAGGAGTTCAGAAATACTGACAGATCCTAGTGATAGTGACTGTCTGCCAAATTATCAAATAAGCTATTGCATATGCTTATACTGCATAAAGTACTACCCTACTGAGTTATGATCCTTCTCTTACCTGTTGAAGTCATCAGCATATTCATCATCATCTCCATTTCCTAAATAAGATTTAATAGCTATTAATCAAACAAGCTTTCTCTTCAGAAAAAAAACTCCAAATCTATTCTGGCACCAAAACACATGGGTTGATGACCAGCAAAAATGGGAGGAGGTTAAATTACTTGCATTGATTAGAAAGACTACTTATTTTTGTCATTATTTAATGTCAGTATTATTAATATAAACTGCTTCAAAACTGAACATACATTTTCAGGAAGTTAGCTGCATCGCTGAATACATAACTTAAATACTGAGCAGCGCTGTTTTGAGAGAATTCTTCCATCATGCCTTCTTTGTATTACACCAAAAGAAAGGTAACTTTCAAGGGTGTGGAAGGCAACTAAATATGCCACTGAAAAGCAGTAATACCTACCAGACTATCTTCTACCAAAAATATAAACCTGCTCTTTTCATAGAAACCTCAACAACAAAATTCATCACTTGATATTAGCAAATGCCTGCACACAATGAATCAAGTTTCTGCTCCATGTGTAAAATATGAACCCACAAGACACCAGTTTTTACTTTTCTGTATTTCTTTAGATCACATCTTGCTTTTAATTACATTAAGCTTCAGGATCTATGTTAAATAGAATAACGTAAGTAAAAGCTGAAGATTTTAGTTCAATATGGGTATTTGAGTTTCTCAGATTCCTTTAAGAAGCTGAGCCATAATTTATCAGTTATGGCCAACCAAAAATATCAGAGCTTCCTCACGTCTAGCATTGTCTAGCAGTTACTTGCCTAATTCTAGTGATCCCAGCTTTGCGTTCACCAACCGCAGGTCTTTTAAAACAGAGTTTCTATCCAAATCTGTAAACAAAAGCACTTATATCAGAAACTGGACTTGTCACTCGTCAGTAAGATCCCACTTACACATACAAACCAACCATTTATAACAACTGTTCTTTTATATCAACCTGATGTACTTCTATAGTATAGTATGGCAATATCATATTTTCACAGTTGAAATCTGACAACATTTAAAAACTTGAAAAGTAAACAGGAATAATCTCCCACTACTCAGAGATTTACAACATGAAAACAAATACCTCTAAAGAGCTGGTACAAATAATTTAAGATAATACATAGGAATATGCCAATTTCAGTTTAAAACTGAGCAGTAGAATTATATACTGCTCTACATACAAGCACAAAAAAAGGGACACAAGTAAGTATTTCATGTTCCAAAGCATAAAAAGTCCCAGTGGTAGCACAATATATCCAAACCAATATGCCATCATTTACTAAGAAAGCACTACTGTAAAGCACATTATAACCAGAAGGGGGCTACATACTCTATAATTCTTCCATCTGAACCTGCAGCTCATTCATTTCATTACAGAAATAACTTCTACAATCACCAAGACACAAAAATATATGAAAACTTACTATCAGACTCCTTTAGCAAAGGTGCACCAGTCAGGGAACTCAACCCACTTTTTAGAGCCGGTGCATCAGAAAGGGATGCTAGACCTCCTCCTTTATTAGCCTCAGTTTTCCTGTAAAAACCAAATAAATAAGTACTCCAGAGCTGTAAAATATGCATCATTAGTTTCTTTTCCGTTATTAAATGGTCATAAAACTAGAACAGCAATACTACAGCAAAAAAGAGCAAGGGAAAAGGACTATTCACACAGCAACCTTAAAAGCAGTAGGAAGTACACTGGCACAAGTGTCAACCACAACACTGACTGAGAAAGCCACTTTCTCACCCATGCAAAGACTTCTGCCTGTCTTCTCTCACAGACAGAGCACCTTCATCAGCATCACTATTTATGTCTAGGGACCTTTCATTATTCCCACATGTAAATGCAGCCAAAAGAAAAAAGATTCGGATATAAATCAGTACTTCAGTTTGTTTTACATCTTAAAGCGATTAGGTCCAATGAAGCTATTAATTCTAAGAGCAGTCAGTTCACAGAATGAAAACCTCTTGGTTCTAGGAAGATAGATCTCACCATATGTTAAAGTTCATTTGGCTACTACCTAGTTCAAATCCTACTTGCAAGTAAAGGATGAAGAAACACAAACTAGGAGACCAAGATTTTCACATTTACTATTACCAGAACTGTTTGCTATTTTTTATTCCATTCCTATTAATAATGGGCATAATTTGACTCATTCATTATACCTAGATCATCAAAATATCATGTGTAACATCACACATTAAAGTGCTTCAAAATTTTGAACAATGGGTCAGAGACCTAGAGATAATGAATGTCTGGATCATCTTTCACACTGTCATTAGCAACTGCTTGCTCTGAACCCATCTTAAATGAATGGACAAGATTTCCATAAGGAAATTACCTTTTTGCAAAGAAAGCAATGCTGACAGCTGTCCTACTTATACCCCTTGGGACTTGAGCACAAAGTACCACAAAAGGGATCTCCCTGGACAATATGGGGGGTTTTTTGCCCTCTGGAAGAGTTATCAGGAAGGTAAAAATGAGCAATTCAGCACACACAGCTCAGCTACAAATAGCTTCTAGCTCACTTGTAAATGAGCTAGAAGTAAACCTTATTATAGGATGTTATTAGAATAGCTGCATCACAGTAACATTATGTAAAACAAAATACTACTTGTGGACTGTGAGTCTACTGCAGATAATGCAGAAGTAATTTTTTCTGTAGAGAGTTTCTCTACTAGGAAAAAATCCTTACTTTACTAAATAATCAGTCTGTTTCTTGGATTGCCTTTTAGAAGAAATCTAGTTTACTCAGTTTCAAAGAAAATTTCCCTTGCTGTCATACAAAAATGCCCAAAATATAAGAAATTAGCAAATATTATTATGCAAAAGTTTTTATAGACTTTTTAAATTTACCCAACTTATCATTTAGACTACCTGGTACAATGGTTATTTTGGTTAAAGGCTAGTTAAATGAGCTCTTGAGTAAGGAGGAGTAAATGCACTCAGATGCAGTTTTAATCTTGATATTAACAATAAGTAAAGGAGGAAAGAAATACTATAGTAGGGTTAGTTGTAACACACAATATTTTCCAGAGTACAATCACTGCTCTTCAAGGAAAAAAAAAGTCTACTCCAACAAAAAACCATCCATTATAAATAATCTTTCCCAGAGAGTCCACTAATTTACTAGATAACTCAACATGATAACACAAAAATAGGTTTTTTGTTAGTTTTATAACAAAGCTGCTGCATAGTTCAGTCTCTAGTCTTGTTTCAAATGGCATTTTTCAGTCATCAGACTTCACAATCACGTGCATGAACAATAAAAGATGTGCTTCAGATGCATCTGCAAAATTAGCACACGCAGAAGTAACTATACTTCATTGAAAACACAAAAGGTGTTGCAATGAAGGGAAGGCAAAATCCACAGCTGTAAGAAAACTCCTTATTATTACAGTCTGTGGAGCCAGTTTAGAGTGTTTTTTGTATTCCTTACAAAGTCATACTGCTATTTAATGCACTGTCCCTATCACTGTTCACTTCCTTCAGTACAGATTCCCACTGCAGCTCTGTTGCAAGAAGAAATACTGATGTCTGTGCCTCATACGAGTTCACTCCACCAAAGAAACAGGCTGGGGACATTAGATACCCTAACTGATGCACTTTAAAATGATACAGGTTTTTCCATTCATAGTACATCCAAGGGATCCCAAAGGACACTGTGCACAGAACAGAATCATGGAATAGAACAAAATCAGAGACATTAATATTTTGGAAACAAAATGTTGCAGAGCTAAACACTTACAAAAGCAAATAATCAAATAACTAGTACCTCTCAAAGATCTGCAAGCATACAGAGGACAAAATAAACCATGTATTAAGAAGAATATCAACGTTACCTACCAGCTGTAAGTTCTTTCTGGTTTGGGTACAGGGTCATCAAAGAAAGAATCTCCCTCTCCATCATCTTCATCCACAATTGGATCACTTTTTTCTTTGGTATCCAAGTCTTTGTTTTCTAGTTGAGCATCTAGTTTTGTTTCATTAGGCATAAAATGAATACTTCTTTTGCTTGCTTCCCCTGATGAAACACTTGTATCACTCTGAGTGTTTTCAGCAGCCTTGAAAGATAAAGACTGGAGTAAGTATTCATGTCACGTAATACTCTAGGTGTATATATAAATGCACAACACATAACACACACCCAGTACCACTTTTTAAAATATTACCTCAAATTCCTGAAAAGTACTAGTAAGTTCATTAGTATCATCAAGAATCACACCAGAGAAAGTTATTTTCTCACTTTAGAAAGTGTTCTTCATTGTTGCGGCCATTAAAATCTTTTGTTCCATCC
Source organism: Turdus rufiventris (assembly GCA_013186435.1). Taxonomy (NCBI): domain Eukaryota; kingdom Metazoa; phylum Chordata; class Aves; order Passeriformes; family Turdidae; genus Turdus; species Turdus rufiventris. The sequence goes on from PYHW01010320.1 coordinate 226,856, forward strand.
TGTGCATTGCTATGCTATCTATATTACTTCTATTATAAAAGCAATTAAAAATATCTTGGTTATCAAATAAAGAAATCTACAGACAGACTGATTCTTACACATTATTCATGTTATTTTGCAACATCTTTACAACAGTTCTTAGTTACAGCCATTGTAAGGACAATTCTATATGCAACCTTTAACATCAAGTCATACAACTCAAGCTGTAACCTAGCATGGCTTTGTGGCCAAGAACAATACTGTAATTTACCTAGATAATTAAGGTGCTGAGAAAGAAAAATGTTTTTATATTATTCCCTAGCAAGGAGTACTGCTATTTTTACTTTCTCCTAGACTTATTAAAATTAAGCCAGTAAAAGATACTACATTAGCTTCCTTTCTACAAAATAACAGCAGTACAGTTTTGAAACAAAACAAAAGTGTTATTTAATCAGCCAATTTGTATGCAGGTTGTTCTGTCTGAAGTACAGTAATTTCACGATTATAAGCTGCACCATTTTGACTAAAGTTTTGGTCCGTACTCAGAAGTGTGCTTGTACTATGAAGCAGCTTATATATGAACAATGTTCAGAAATTTTCCAACCCGAAAGTGAGAGCCTGCAGCAGCCCTAAGCCGAGCTGGAGCCCCCACAGCGCCGGCGGCAGGGCGGTGCTGCCGATCTGAGCCTGTGATAGTTCTCTGCATTTTTTCGGTGTTTTCAGTCTTGTGCAGCTGTGCAGCTGCCCGGCTCCCTGCCTGCCCAAGCAGCTGCCCAGCTCTCCGGCTGCCCGTCCGCACGGCTGCCCAGCTGAGTGGCTATTTAAAGGCAATGCGGATTCGTTGGAAGGGCTTGTAAAATGACCACACTATTGTTCGTATCTTTTTCCGCTTGTTAATAAACTTGCAGGGTACGCTGCCGCAGCTATTGTCTGTATCTTTTTTGGAAATAATGTTTCCAAGGTCAGCACCTGCCAGTAAACCCCGCGATTCCGCGATTCTGTTACTAATTGGCAACTTTGTGAAAGTTCGCTGAGAACAAAAGTGCGGCTTATAATCAGGTGAGGCTTATAATCGTGAAATTACTGTATCTTTTTTTCATCAGTCATTAACTTTCACTCAGAAGACTGAAGCCAAATTTTCAAACTAAAGGCCATCAAAGTTAAAATTACCTTGGTAGTTCTTTTTCATACCAAGGCTATTTTATCTCAGTTACAGAACCCCATTCAATTGCTGGCAGTAGCTCAGTTTTTCTAGGGCAAGAAAAAATACTTAAACCCACAAGTGGTAGTAATAAAAATATTTTTATTTCCTATCCTACAGGAACAGAATTGTTTTTGAAAATTAAGACTACAATAAAAGGGAAGCTACAGCTATTTTTCTGTTCTGGGCCCTGTACTATGTCATGTCAAGTATAAACACAACAGTTCATCTTTGCTTGGAATCATATATGAAAGTTTTGCTGAGAGGAATAAATACTTTGAAATTGCAGATCATTTAAGTGAATGCTGTCATACCTGTAGTTTCATAGGGGTTCTCTCTTTTACTCATCTCATGTATGTTATGAAGCTTTTCATTATATTTAATCTTACCTTATTTGGTATAGAGTGTGCACTTGACCGTCCATCAGATGATTTTGATGTGGGGCACTGGCTGTCGCTTAGAACTGGAGCAACCTAAGAAGTTTCAAATAAGCACTTACTAAAAGGTGCATTTAATTTTATAATAACTGGCACTGGTGAGGTCGCATCTTGACTGCTGCATCCAGTTTTGGGCCTCTCACATTAGAAAAGATATTGAGGTGCTGGAGCAATGAGACTCACGAAAGATCTAGAAAACATGCCCTAAGAAGAATGGTTGAGACAGCTGGTCTAGACAAGAGGAGGCTTGGGGGGGTGGGGGGTGTAGTGAGGTGGGGAATAGTCTCTTCTACTGTGCCTGCAGTGAGAGGTCTAGAGAAAATGCCTTAAGATGAGACAGGGGGCATTCAGATTATACATTTGAAAAAAAAAAAAGTTTCACTGTTACGGTGGTCAGGCATTGGAACAGGTTGCCCAGAGGGATCCTTGGAGGTGTTCAAAAGGCATCTGGATCTGGTGCTGGGTGCCGTGGGTTAGGAGTGGGTTACAGTGATGTCTATGCTGATGCTTGAACTAGATACCTTAAAGGTCTCTTTCAATCTCAATGATGCTCTGATCCTATGATAATTGCATCCAACAAGAAACAAGGCTATCACTGTCACTTGGACAGTATGCGAACCTTGATACTGGGAAGACAGCTGAGGGTAGAACTAGGGAAAACTGGGAAGTTAGAGTCACACACTACGACTGGTATGGAAATCAGAGAGTGAGGAGATCCAGGAGGGGCTCTCCTTTCTAAATTGCACTATGGGATTTGACTCCAATACACTGCTGGCACATGTCCCTCAGCAAGTGAGTTAAACACCCTCCAATACAGCAGACAGTTCAGTGGAGTCACCATAACAGACACTGACAGACTGGCCAGCCACAAGGGTCTTGGCTTTCCTGGGGCATTCCCAGACTGATCAAACACAAGGAAATACAAGGGCTCAAGGAAACACTGCTTTCAGGTGACAGAAAAGTGCTGTCTTAAGAAGTCTATGACAACTACTCCTGAATTTAAGCTTTCTTTCAGACACTGAATGTGTCCTGTGTGTAGAGAACTTTCTTTCAAGTCACAATCAAGTGCTATAGGTTGGGTTTAATTCACTTAATCAACATATTAATTATCTATTGCATTCAAATACTGCTGTCATTGCCTTCAAGTAGTTCAGTACTTTGATATATGTACCTTTTAAGTACGTATGTTTTCAGTAGAGCTTTAAAGCTTTTGACAAACTCATTTGAGACTTTTCAGGTCATATTAAAATTAGAGGTATGCCAAGGAAGAAAGGTACAGATAAAAGTGTTATCAAACCACACCAGAAGTTAGAAAATAAGACAGTGTTCTGTGTCACTTATTTAGATTCACACTGTGCTACTATGTTGTAGTAGAATATTAATAAAGAACCCTAAGGGTGGTATTAAAAGTAATAATCATAAAGTTTATCTCTTGTCTCTCTGATTAAGTTGAAGGCATAATATAATAAAGACCTGAAACGGTATAATAGTACAACAATAGCCAAATGTTCCTAATTTCAGGGGTTTTTTTCATCATTAAAAAAAAAATGAATAAAGAATTATAAAGAAAGAAATTTCAAGTTAGTGTTACTTACTTCTCCACCACCTGAAGTCTTTTTCTGCTGACACTTCCTAACAACCTCCAACAACAGGGGACCACCCACAACACCTTCTGCTTCTGTAATTCCCAAATCTCGAGCTAAGTTTTCTCGACCATCAAGGCCATTTAGCTGGGGGGACAACAGAAAAAAAAAGAGTCACAACACCAAAATAACTGTCAGAAAACATAAGATAAATTTTGTGATATAAAAAAGCCTTATTTAACACAGCTCTACCTGAACTAAACAGTGATTATTTATGATGTCTTCTTGCTGGTAGACTAAAGTAATAAAATCATAAGAGTCATTCAGGTTGGAAAAAACCCTTAAGATCATCAAATCCACTACTACACCATATCCCTAAGTACCACACCTACACCTCTTTTAGATAGCACCTATTGCATAATTTACTTCTGATCTGTACCTGAATTTGTCACAGATCATGCAAAGTTATTTTAAATATGCAAGAAGCCATCGTTAGCACGCTTTGGGATTTAAGAATTTATATGGCCAAATTACTTTAGCCTATCATAAGGACACTCAGCCAGTGGTCCTAGCAAATTCATGCATGACGGGGAGGTGCCATTCCTGTGCATAGAGAAATACGCTCACATAGGTCAACACTTACTTTCAGTCTCCATTTCACACTAAAAAAACCACGGGTTTGGACAGAAAAAGGGATGAAAGCAATTCAGTATCATCCAAAAACTCCACAAAAGCAACCCAAACAATTTTTCAAACTGAACTTCACACTATAGGAGAAGCAGAATGCTACAGGAAACCCAGGTCGTTTAGCAGATGGCAACACTGCAAAGGGCACCAGCTCATCTGCATCTTTTATGATCATACAGTGATTATACATGCTTCCTATCATAACACAGAACAAGTAAACTGAAGTGAGCCTCCACTAGTCAAGCACACTAGATAAACAGACAGTACAAGAAACTGCTCAGAGACAGAGGCCAGTAGTCTTGAGTAGCTCACTTTGGCAAATTTCCTTTATGCCTTGCAGTAGGTGAAATGGACACATTTACTGGAAAACAGAAGGGGATGTTTCAAAAGAACATAAGATGCCTTTACAATGCAAATGAAGCACTACTCCCAAGAGTGAGTGGCAAGACAACATAAAGTGTGGCTGTTTTCATTTGTTTCTATTTGGTAAGCATGAACATCAATCTTTATACAGATGTGTTCTAGTAATAAATTAGCAACTAATTTGGCTAAGGATATTTGGCAAAGAACAAAGTCATATGGAATTTTCTTTGAATAAGCCCCTAAAAAGAAACATGAGGTTCTGAGAAATAGAAGTCAAATAATTGAATTATTTGAAAAAATTGAATTTTTAATATATTAACTATTTAAACCGACTTCAAACAAAAAAAAAGTATTTGAGATATAAGGAAAAAATCTGCAATTAAATGAAACTGCTTCAAACCTGGAACTATTAAAACCTTTATCATAAAAAGAGACAAAGGGACAAAGATGATGAAAACCTTCTAAAGCCTTAATGCAATCAGTTGAGCCACATAATCAGTGTAAGTCCCTCTCAACTGAATTATTCTATTCAATTGCTTTTTGTCAAGTATATCTGCCCAAAGTTCTTTGTGTCACTGAAATTTCTCTAAGAGTAGATGACTGACATTATTTTAATTTTCATGTAACAATAGCAACTTAATATTATGACACAGTAAAGTTAGTGGCAAAAAATGTTGCAGGGATGTGCAGGATTCATATACTATTATATAATTCCCCAAAAACTATCAGCTTGTTAATTCAAAATTAGATTACTATCTAGCACTGATTTTGATAAAAAGAAGTATTCATATTAGCCCATTTTCCTGAAAAATGTATTTTCATGACACTAAGTACCTATTACAGACAAAATATTAAAAATATATTTTTAATAAAAACAAGTAAGTGGTTTAAACAAATCTGCCATAGCTTCTGCATTCATTGCCACACACTTCAAACAGTGAGCATTGCATCCAAATTAAAACAGTATATCTTACTGTGCTTGATTCAGGCTGAAAAACAGCCAAAGTAAAATCAAGATTGAAAAACCGTAGAAATTCTGCAACGAGACCTGCTACCAAGCGACCTAAAAAGAAAATGAGAAGAGTTTAAATACACCAGACAGAAAAAAATCTTATTTCAATGATTTAACATTAACACTAGCACACATGGCTTCAGTATGGACACAGTTTAGACATTCAGCAAAACTACCACCTCATAGCAAGTTTGTTTACCAACTCCCTAATCTTGGCTGTCATATCATTTAAGCCAGTAATTCTGGAAGAGCATTACAGACTGCTTACAAAAGTCATGTGCAGCATTTTTTAACTGTTTGGGTGTTTTAAAAACATAATTTTGACATTTGTCGTATATTCACTCCTGTACCTCTACTCTTAGTTTGCACTGGTTACTGTTTCTGTTGGTCTACAATGTCTCTGAGTTAGCACAACCATAAGGCATTGTGAAATACTAACTTCAATACCTTAATAACCTTAATTAAAAATACAACTTCCACAATATTAACATTGAAAATTATAGGTTTAATTCTATTCTGAATGAGTAGTAATTAGGACATCTGAAAGGAACAAAAGCATACTTAATGTAATGGAAAACGCACTGTTAATAAGATTCAAAGATTTAATCCTTTGTCTCCTTTTTTTATTATCTTGAGAAGTATATACTAAACAAAGAACTTACCATCCTTTGTACCTAAAAAACTCTTCAAGCTTTCATTTACCAGTGGTGCTTTGTTCTGTCAAAAATCAAAAACCAAACAGCAATTAATGTTATCTACATGCTAGCAAGAAACTGAAAAAACACAGCAAGCTAGTGTTCTGGTGTACTCTGCTGCACAATGTCCTGCCTGTGAAATTCACTTCTTAAAAATCTACCTTTGTATGAATTCTACAAGTACAAGTAAAAGCCATGCAGCAATAAATTTATTTAAGCAAATTAAATGTGTCTCAGAGCCAAAGTAATTTATCAAAATTCTTAATAGCATACTGATTTTTATTTATCTAATGACTGAAGAGGTAAGCTAAGCAGCTAATTTACTAACTTCCCAAGTTGCTCCTCTACTGTCGTGCAAAGTTTAAGGCAATTCAGTCCAGCCTCTTAAAAAATGGAAATTTATAAATCTTACAGATGAAGTGGGGATCATGCTAATTATTAGAACACAAATCAATATTAATCTTCCATTAATGAAAACACCTTCAAAGATATTATGAAATTTTTTTCTCCCTTGTTAGATTTGCCCTCATCAATTTTTAAACAGAAATAAATCAATATGCTATGTCTGGGATTGTCAAAATAATTTTGTATTTTTCAATAAAAATTCTAAATGCTATTCCTTAGATGGAATGGATATCGTGGGTAAGAAAAGGATTAGTTATAGGTATTTATCACTGCAGTTGCAAATGGTAACACACAAGAAAGTGCTACCAGAAAAAAAACATCATGCTTAATATTTAAAAATGTAGAGTAGTGTTAAGTATTAATATGTCACCAGTGTAAATTTAAAATATCATGATACATGTAAGCTTTATGAGAAATGGTGAGCTGAAATGTACTGTAGCAAATCTCTCTTAACATTACTTGAACTATTGCTATTACTCTCCAGGTAGTGTGGGAGGTTGTTCTCTGGGTGCTTTACAATATCTATCCCACAAAGCCTCCCATAAAGAGATGGCACTGCTCTTCTATATCACTCTTCCACCACAACTTCTTCAGCTACCTTATATTAAATTTCTGGAATATGCAATATGGAAACTCGTATCATAGAGTAACTACTTCCCGTCCTTACTAACATCCCAATATTGCCTGTTTCAGTTAAGCATTTATCCAGAAAGAGCACAACCAACAGTTTTCCATTCTTCTCCTTCTGAAGCAGAGAGGCTGGACATACAGCACTCTACTTCCCCATTCTAGAAAATGGAAAGATAGAGGAAATGAAGCAAAGTTGGCAGTAGAAGAGGTCACAAAACTGGTATCTATATACCATAGCAGTACTGTTATGCAACCATGAATCAGTATCTCATTCCCTTAATATTAATATATTGCCAAAGTATCAGTACATAGTCCATCTCTTTATTGAGAATCCATCCTTAAGTGTTAAAGCAAATTTTTCTAAAGCAAATCTACAACATTCTTATGGGAAATACCATAAGCACTAGCACTGGCCTTTTACTGGACTAAACTGCTTTTACTTGTCAAAGCACCCCAATATAATATTTTCAATTTCAAAAGACATTATTCAGATTTGATAAAATCTTGATCAGTCAAGTAGGTATCTTTTTTAAAAGATTTTTTGATGGAGAAAGTATTTAGCTATTCTGGTCAACTGGACAGAAGCCATATAAACCCAGCAGACAGACACTTAAAATTATAATTTCAAAAGGCTACTTAACAATTCCCATTTTTAAACATCAGAAACACCCTGATAGTCCTGTTTGGTGTCCTTTATGAATCTTATGCAGAAATACCTCTTTTTATCTTGTTGCATTTCACAATAGAAAGTATTACAGCTATTATATTTAATTCTACATAAAGGATGGGTTTTCTGATTTATTTCTAAGGTTCTCTTACCTCTACTTTCTCTTGTTCTTCTAATGCCAAAAACACAGCTGCTCGTAACTCTGCCTGCCAAACAAAAAACAAAAAAAACAGCATTTCTACAAGCACTTTTTCCTAAGCAAATAGGATGCAAAGAGCTAGCAAATAGCTTTACAGCTATTTGTTTCTCTTCAAGCAACTTGGCACGGACTGTAATCTATATCAGTGCCATTAAAACACTTAAGATTACAGGCAGTGTTAGTTGAGTCATAGAAATAATAGTTTTCAGTCTGAGAACAAGGCAGGGGGCAGCATAATTTGATACAAGACTTCCTAAATTATTTCTTTGTACATAAAAAGATTCCAAAGTACCTAAATTATCTCCTATTAGTTTCTTCTGAGAGTTAAACATCCATCTCTTTCGGGCAGCTCCAGAACACCTACCCTCAATTTACAATTTATTCAGGAAATATGAAGAAATAGGCTGTAATAACCCATTAAAAACTAAATATTGGGATATACAAATTGCTATGATTTCTTGTCAGATAACACTCAAAATCCCAGAATTTATCAAGGAAAAGAACATGATCACAGTCATTCAAATACTCCTGATAGTAATGGTTTACCCATCAGAATCTAAAGATATTATTATAAAGAATCTGAATTCTTCTAAGGACTATTGAATATCGAATATTTTAATATATTGAATAGTTAAGCTTAAGCCTTGTCTACTTTTTAATTATTTTTGTAAGCACTACAATTTTTTCTACTTTCAGTGAATGCATCAAATGGATAATATACATTTGATAAATTAGTTTGCCGCTTTAATCAACTCTTAATCTAACATTTTGAAGTAAATCAGTAAACTAGAAAAGACAGCATATTAAAGTTTTCTCAACAGCAAAAAAAATAAAGTTTTATTTCCATAATTAAGAATAAGACAAATATGAAGAATTTCTGGATTTTCTCATATATATTACAAGAGGCAATTAAAACATGAAGCAACTGGTCCCCCCCTTGAAAAAATAAAACCAAAAGCAAATGCTCACAAAAAATGCCAACAAAGCAAAAAGCCCCAAAACCAAGCAAACAAAAAATCAACCACACACACACACAAAAAGAAATCATCAAACCCAAACAAACAAACAAAAAAAAGAAACCACCAAAAAAACCCAAATAAAAAACCCCAAACCCAAACACCCTTAATGGGAAAAAAAAAAAACCCTTATTTTTCAAGGAAACTCCTCTTTGGAATTGAAAGATAAAAAAATAATGCAAACAAGCTAAAAGAATTTCTCACCAAAAGAAGAGTAAAATGCTTACAACTATTATATGCAATGGTCACACTGACACTAGCATTCAGTCAGAAAATCCTCTTATAAGTAATTAATTTGTTTATTATTCTTACCTTTCTCTCAGGTATTGGGGTACAGTTGTCAATTAGTGAGACCTTTTACACACCCCATTAACTGAAATATT
>PYHW01010320.1:236162-285710 GCA_013186435.1 Turdus rufiventris
AAACTCCTCTTTGGAATTGAAAGATAAAAAAATAATGCAAACAAGCTAAAAGAATTTCTCACCAAAAGAAGAGTAAAATGCTTACAACAATTATATGCAATGGTCACACTGACACTGCAATCACTTTTTTTTCAGTTGCTGGGATATAGCATTCAGTAAGAAAATCCTCTTATAAGTAATTAAGTTGTTTATTATTCTTACCTTTCTCTCAGGTATTGGGGTACAGTTGTCAATTAGTGAGACCTTTTACACACCCCATTAACTGAAATATTATTCTTACAAAATCAGTTTTCATTTAACTTTGCAACCAACAGCTAATAACTTGTTTATTTAGTCTTACCTCGCTAACATAAATCTGAAACAGTTGCAAGGCTTTCTTTGTCACTTAGGTTACAGAAACCAAACGTATTTACATAAGAGGATAACAAAAGTAACAAAGCATTCCTGACCGGCTGTTACAACTGTTCCAAACAAAACATACCAGTCAATGCACGGGGGTAAGGGCAAACCCCCCTAAGGATCTGGATCCTGGAACTGAAGAATAAAGTTGTCTGAAAGTAGTTGCCAGTACATCAACTAATCCAGAGTCTGACCTGTTCTGAAACTCTGGAACAACATCAAACTGCCACTTTTTTTTTTTTCCATTTAACTGGGATTGCTGGCCTGCTCCACTCTTCTACGTCCAATTCAACAGCTTTTAATTACTAACGAGGTGCTTTTCATCCTCTTCCTATTTATTTAATGATGAATGCTCAGTTTCTCTCAGATGTTGCCATTCCCCATGAATAGCTGGTTCACCTTTATTTATTTTAGTGCCCAGTTAATAAGGTGAGGAGCTGACCACCAGAAGACCATGTCACTGGTATTGACACCTTCCTTTATTTTATCTGCATGATCTAGAATACCACCCTAAAGCCTTTCCACAGATACACAGCCCTACAATCGACCCTCCCATCCTGCCAGCATCGATCGCAGTGTCTGAAGTTACACATTCCTGCACTATCCCCACAAGAAAGTTTACACTACTGCACAACACAGACCTTCATCATTTAGGTGGGTACTGCTCAGACCACAGCACAATATTCTCAAAATATCTTAATAAATTTAGACAAAAAAACCCATACCCTAGAATTTGTGTGAGGTTAAAGCAGTAATTCTCAATTTCACACAGAAGAAAGTAAACAGCAACAATAACAAAGCTGATGCCAAAGGAATAATCACCCTCCTACAAGATGAATCACACCAGTAGGATGGACAATGTCATATAGGCTTTTCAGGACCTGAGGCCAGTCATACAGAATTTGAACACCAGAGATTGAGATCACCATCATCAGGTACGGTCACAGCAATTTGCTCCCATCAGCAGATATGAAGTTTTATTAACTACACAGATTAATCCACTTACAGTTTTCTTCTCATACTTGTTTGGTTTTTAATGGGTATGAATAGATAGGAATTCTCTTTGCCCTAGCAGCCTTTGGCACCAGCCCAATGAGGGTTTCATATATCATTACAATCTGCTCCTGTCATTTTCCATACTTCCCTATTCTACATTGCCTCACTCTGCTAGCAGTACTCAGCACAATCCAAACACACCGTGAATAATTTTATTCACTTCCTAGTAGCAAAGCAGACCAAAGCCTGATATTCTATCTCCCCACCCACCTTCTTTCTAATTCTTCAATAAAACAGGGTTATGTCAACAGAGACAGATGTTGATGAGTAAGTGTCTATCACTCTTACATCCATCAAGCCTACAGACTTCTTTCTCATACTGTGAAAGATACCCATTCTCCTCTATCCCTAAGTCATTTTATCAGGCAAGAGCTCGTGTCAATGAAACAGCAATTTGGTTTCACTGAACTTGGCTAAAACAAGTAAGGCTATCATTGTACATGACAAATAGTGTCTGTTACAGAAATGTATGGGTCAGTGTTTTGAAACAAAATTAAATTTCCTATTTTCCTCCCAGGCTTTTACAGCTCACCAGACAACACTGGCTTTTACTGACTGTTGCTGTACTATAAATCAGAAATTGAAGTCCATGAAAAAAGCATGTCTTCTGCACTGAACTACAGTATCCCTCTTTAGAACCTGGGTAAGTTTGCCCTATTCCAAATAGAGACCCTTTTGCATGTACCCTAAGTACTGTCCATGAAAACAGCTCCCTTAATCTGCAGTTCCCTGGAAAAGAGGATAACAGTTCTTACTATCATGAGAGTTCCCCCAATACACGTTTTAGGTGGCATCTCAAAAAAAAATGCCAATCTAATTTGGAAATATGCTTTTAATAGGAAGACACCAAGCACCTACATTAACAAGGTTATTGGTCTGATTTAGCAGTATGCTTGTAAAGCCATCCACAGCACCTTACATAGCAGGGTGAAAAGTGAAAGGATGAGACAGAGACCATTCAGGACCTGTAATCTGTAACTACCTCCCAATCACAGAGTCCAAAATGTGTAATATCTACCATGTCCATGACATTTCTGGGGGTGTTTTTGGTACTATTTGTCTTTGATTGTGCTAGAATAGATTTGTCCAGGACATAAACAAGAGACCAGATTTTCCTAAGACAACACTTGAGACAATGTTTTCTAACAGGAAAACACTTGTTAACTTCAAACACATTTCTACACCACAAAGGATTGTAGGCACATCACTGGCCAAGATGATTTCTTATAACAAGCACAAACTCTGGACATGGCTTGTTCTTTGCATTCTGTCTCCTTTGTACAGTTACACAATTCATCTTCAATCCCAGTATCCCAACACCTTCCAAAGAGATTTCATCAAAACAATTTTTTCCTATCAAACTTTATCCATATTTTCTATTCCTGGGGCAATATTTCACATGAATGAGCAATGGTTTTCCAGCTCTGATCTCCAAATGCTGTGGAATACTAGGTAAAAATGTGAGAACTTTAGCTTCATAAACTGCTTTGTACCTATAGCATAGTTGAGTATGACATTGTCTGCTAGCTAACAAAGCCTTGCTGTCTGCTTGCATGAAGTATCAGAGGATGGTGTGGTTAAATGTGTGGTTTAGGGGAGTGAAACGATTAAGGCGATGCATAAGATTTCACAGGGTAATGCTGAGACCTCCCATTTACAGCACAGGAATGTGTAACTACCACCTGCTCCAGCATTGTGGAACACCCTATGCACGCCTAAGCATAAACAATCCTTTGCATTTTTAAAATGTAGTGGCACACAGGCACCTTTCTGCACAACTGTCAGCATCTCCACTTCCTAACTCCAAAAGAACTGTCATACACCTTGGTAGATACGGAGCAGATGCATTGTTCTGGAGAGAGACATGGCAGAAGGTTGAGCTGTTTAACTGCTGGTAACCAACCCAGGCTAAACGTCTGAGTGCACCAGGATAAAAACCTCTACCAGTCTATATGCATGACAAATCCAAGGCTGGTAACCATAACCAGCAACATCTGTACCAACATTACTCAGTAGTACCCTCTCTGTCATCTCCATCTGCAAAATCTGTAAAGGTTCTCATCCTTGAGCATGTGGTGGGTAGGCTCTGCCCCACTGCCTGCTAAACTTTGGGATCTTGGCTAAGTGACATAAAGGAGTGATTAAGACATAAACAAAGTCCTGGACTAGGAGTGGAACCAGCCATATTTAGACTTCTCTCTGATAATATAATGAGGACCATTTTGACATTTAAATGTTGAATTTCAGTTAGTTTATTTGAAATAATTAAAAATTGTTATATTTTACTTGACTCATAAAACTAAAAAGAAATAGATGTTACATTAAAAAATATTCTTCTTGAATCCAAGAATTAAGTTGATTTTCAGATATGAACTGCTTCTAAACAGATAACACATTACAACATGCAGAAAACAGGAGGTTACACTATGGTGCACAGCATGCTCATCATGACAGTTAATAATTCTAAGACATTTAAAAGCACTGTTCATTATCACTCATGGGTTGAAGGTTGAAAAGCAAACTGAACAATTTTAATGACCTGTGCACATGCTCCTATTAAAAAATAGTACCTTTATCCTCTCTAACATGACACCACTTGCCTGTACCTCAGCTGTCCAGGTTTTGAAGCAGATTAGTAAGAAATCAGCAGTACCACCTGGCCAAAAGCTTTACTAGGCATGTGACATTAGTGATGCTAACCCCCTTCAATTAACTGTAGCAACAGCAAGTTCCAGAGAAGATGCAAAATTCAGGTAATATAAACTTAAATTATTCCAAAGCAAGAGATTAAAATATATAAACCAAACCAAAATAAAATAACAAAGAAACACATAAGAAGCATAATGGCTCCTCTTGCTCAGATGACGACAGCTTCCCTAGGAGAAAGATCACATTCTCTTCAAGACAGAACACCCTATTTGTACACTATCACATGGAAACAGTGATAATTTTCACTGAAATACAAATATCCACAGTTACATTGTGTGTTTACAGAACTCATTAGAAAGCTGTTTTATTCAACAGCCTAATTCCAATGATTAACAATCGATATATAGAATACATCTGTACTATATACACATATTTACGTATGTGAATATATACACATACATATTGCAGTTTAAAGAATACAAGAAATTCTCAGCATTTATACAACTTCCAGTTTTCTCAATATTACTTTATTAATTACTCCAGTGCTCAAACTTTAAGACAAATACAAAAATCATGAACAAATCTTAAAAATGTCATACAAGTAACATTTTTTCAGCTATATAATTTACATCAATACCAATGCACCCAAGAAATTAATCTCAAAATAAGAATAAACTAATAAACTGCAAGCCATTATAAAATAGGTTTTAGTAGAGAGCTAAATTACGACAATAAATTTCTTTCTAAAAATTATTCTCACTATGTTACAAAATGTGTCTCTGATACATTCTATCCACTGAAATAATTCCCCTTGAATTCTAATCCTTCCAGTGCTTCATACCAATGCAGCTATAAATTGACCACCTCTTTTTCTCCTTAATGTAGCTAGTTCAATGAATCACAAACATTTTATTGTAGCTTTCTAGCCTCATCCATCTTGAAAAGTGGTTAGTTCTCATTCTAAAGTATGAAATAAGCATCAGTTTTGTTAACATGTAAATGTTCATTTTACCACATAATAAAAAAAAATGATACATAATAGATAAACACCATTGCACAAAATCAAATTTAATTAATTTTTATAAAAGGATGACTGCAACTTTTTTAATGGATGGTATAATCTAATTTCAATTAAAGATGACAGCTTAAGAGGCCTTGCTTAAGCTTAATTCTTCCAGCAACAGGCTTTTTGCCAGGTAATAGTAGAACAAAATCTAAGTCATTAACACTGCCAATCAACACTCATCAAACTCATATGCCAATTAAGGTTTACAGCTAAGAAAAAACCCCCATGAGTTCCTCCAGTCAAAAGCATTAGCCATAAGCATACCAGTTATTAAACAGTAACGCCTTGTATTAAAGAGAGACATAATCTGTCTCAAGGAGGCTGCATTTTGTATTTTTCTAAGTAATTTGCTAATTGGAGTAATGGCACCTTACACAGCACTGGATACTGCACACTTTAAGCATTACAGAACAGCAAACTGCAATAAATTTATTCACATAAAACTCAACGGACTGGCAACCACAGTAAGAAAATTTATACTACACAAAGGTGGGAATTAAGAAACTACAGTTTATGAGCTCAATTGCCTTGCCATGCTTTTTAAAATTACAATTTCACTATCACCATACTTGCATTGTTTAACAGTATGTGAGTGATTAATAGGTGGCCCAAAAGGCCTCTCTGACATCTAATAGAAATGTCTCACTGCTCAGAACACAATTACTTGAGAATCTTCATTCACTTACAGAACTTACACAAGGACAATCCATCTGAAAGGGATGAACAACATGGTTTTGAATATCGTTTTGCTGAAAAGTATGACTCATTCAAAATACAGAAAATTTCAAAGTACATAAACAAAGATGCTGTCACTTCCATACACCACTTCAGTTGTTGAACTGTTCTTGAAATATCAGCAATGACCATCCACCTCTGGAGACTTAGAGCAGCACGGATAAAAACCACCATCCCTGATCTGAAAGCTTCACTTCATATCTTCTCCAGCCTTGAAGGAAACCCATTTATTTTTAGGCTTCCTTACCTGTGCTGCTCCCTATGATACACAATAATTATTTCTGGAAGTTTTAATTTGAACAAGAATCCATACAACCAATTTTCCTACCCTTTCTGACACCAGCAGGCTGCACCACAGACTCATTAGCAGTGCGCACTCCACTATCTTCCGTATATTTTCTTAACACAGCTTTCTTTGTTCCCTGTAAGCAGGTAGCATGCCCAAAGAGTTTCCAGACTTACCAAGCCTTCAAGGCACAACTGAAGCAATCCACACTCAAGAAGAACAAGTGCTTAAACAGCGACCTACAACACCCGCTTGAAATTTTCAGTAAGGGCTTTCCGTAGCGAAGCAGGGATTAACTTGACCCGCCCCGTCCCGCACCACGCCGCTGCCCATTGCTCCCGGGCAGTCTGGCAGCAGCCAGGGAGCTCCTGCGGCCGCACGGCACCCGAGAGCGAACACAACCGGGCCCGGGCCCCCCGCGCTCTGCCCGCCCGGGGGATCCCCAATTCTCGCGGCCGCAGGGCAGCGCCGTGCCACGGTCAGGCCCCGGGCCCTCGCACCCGCTCCACCACGAGCGGCCGGGGAACACCACGGGGAAAGCAGGCGCCACCGCCAGGCCGCGACGCCGAGGGAGCGCTCCAGCCGGGAACACCGGCTGCAAGCGGGAGCGAGAGGAGACGCAGCCTCGGTCCTCCCACGCTCCGCGGGGCCGCGAGGCGCCGCCAGCGCCAGCCGACGCTCCCCGCCGGCGGGAGGCTCTTCTTCGCCCACCTTAATCTTATTGAGCACCCCGCTGCTCTCCAGCGTCTGCACCAGCAGGTCCCGTAGCTCCGTGTCCTCCTCCGCCGCCGCGGCCGCCATCTTGCTTCTCCCTGACAACCGCCCAAACCGCGCTAGCGCCGGGACCGGCCCGGCAGATTCGCCGCCGCCAGAGGCAGCAGATTAGGGCGGACCTGAGGGAACGGGGCGGACTGGACCAGTGGCCGCCCTGAGCACGCCCCGAGAGGGGACGCAGAGAGGCCGCGGCCACCCGGCGCTTTTGCCGCCCGCTGAGCCTGGAAACTGCGGCGGCGAACGCGCAGCGCGGGCGGCGGGCGGGAAGTTCAAAGCGGGGGCGGCGGTAACGGCTGAACTGCGGGGCCCCAGCGCCCGCAAGCGGCCCCTCAGACCCGCCCTGAGCCCCTCCCTTCTCCCGCCACGCTCCGAGGAACCATACGGGGGGCGGCAGAGCTCATTTGGTCTGTTCAGCCTGGAGGAGACTGAGGGGAGATCTCAACACAGTCTGCAGCTTCCTCGTGAGGGCAAGCAGCGGGACACGCAGTGATGTCTCTGCGGTGATCCGTGACAGGACCCAAGGGAACCGCACGAAGCTGAGTCGCGGCCGGTTTAGGTTAGAATTAGGAAAATGTTTGCGTCCAGAAAGTGGTTCGGCAATGGAGCAGGCCCAACCGCAGGGAAGCGGTCACAGCACCGAGCCGGTCAAAGTTCGAGAAGCGCTTGGACACCGCCAGCTCCACAGCTGAGAATTGGGCTGGAGCCCTGAACAGCCCCCGAGGCAGGGCCCCGCTCGCTCCAGCAGCTTCTGAGGGCAGCAACGGGCTCCGGACAAGGAGCTGCTGCTCTGCTGCCCACAAGGGCACCGAGGCTGAACAGCACCAAAAGGAGCCTCTGGAGCCCTCGTTTCGTTGCTGCTCCTTAAAACAAGACGTGTAAGGCTTTGTAAATTGTAATGCTTTCTCTGCAGCACTACGTGGCATTTTTTCCACGCTAAACAGCTTATAATTTTTCTTGAAGACAAGTCCAATATATGACAATTTAGTAAGTTAGGAATGCTCCAAGCATGCGGGTACAGTTCTGAGGAGGCTGACGATAAAACGCTCACTAACTGTTCAGGGATGCTCTACAGACTTGGCCAAGGCTGTGAGGACAGGTGTTGGAGCCCTACGCCCATTCCCACAGCTGCCCAAAAAATATAGTGTTGCATTTTGGAACCCTGAAGTTCGGAAACATTAGCAGTCTTCCACTTCAGTATAAACTGTGTTAAACTAAACCGACAACACTGTACTTAAGCACTTAAGACAACAGCTATTTCCATTTAATTTTTCAAAACCATGTCAGAGACAAATAGTAAATGGAGAAACATAATGTCTAGTGCTACAGTTATTTTTATTTGTTCGCTGGATCTCTAAACTTAATGGAAAGACAAAACTCACTTGACTAAATAATTGATAAAGGAAAGGGTAGAGGACGAGAAATCAGTAGACTCAGAAGACAGTTTATAATTTGTAAGATTGATTTAGTATTTCAAAAACAGTGCCTTCCAGCTTTCAAATACATGTAGAATATTTTTAATCCATCCTACAGATAACATTTTTTGAGCTCTGCAAAACAGCAAACTATTACATAGGCAAATATCTATCAGCTTGAGGGCAGCAAAGCACAGTCTAGTGTCCTGTTGCAGTGCATCACCTGAAACTGACTCATGTTTGAAGGAAATGTTTCCATTTTGAATGTATGTAATTTCAACTCAGTGGAAATCCTAGAAACACATAGCTACAGGCTATTAACAGAATTTAAATCAAATTTCAGCTTTCAAAATAATCCATGGACCAAGTCTATTGACTTAAAATTAGGACATGAGAATATACATATATTTCAAAATGTGTACGTCTGCTCAGAGTACTGTAAATGTTTCCTTACCATGCTTTTAGGAGTAAAGTCTAGCTGGATTTGTTTGTTCTATTTGTCCAATGAGAATAATCAAAGCAAAATAACACATTATGTTAGGGAGAAAAAATTTGAAAGTCTGTATCTTGATTCTTAAATCCTAATGTAAACTCCTGAAAGCTGGAAAAATGTATTTTTAAAAGCGTTTTAGCTCATTTTGTATTGTGTGTTTTTCAGGCCACACATTTCAGCACATAAACATATAGAAATCTAGGGTATTACCACATTTGTTCAGAATTTTTTGAGGAGAATATGGTTTTCATGAAATTTAAAAGAAACTTTTCAGATATTCTGGCATTTCCTCATTTTTTCATAGCATCATGAGAGCTAATAGGCAGCGATCAGGAGATAAAAGCAGAGAAACGAAAGATCGTAGTAGACAGTTAAATATAAGTCTTAAGGAGATAGTTATCCAATGTAGCTGTCCATTGTCCATCTTTTCATATTTCACAAAAAACATTCTTTTTAATAACAGCCTCCATTAACATGCTCTATTTTATCCTGTAACATAAAAATGTAGCTTCTTTGAACTACTATATTAAAGGCCTACACTATTTCTGGGAAGCTTTGGATCTCTGTAGCCACCCCAATGAGAAACTTGGGCTCAGTTTTCACAAAGTGCAAAGTGGTAATCTGGCACCATCAGAAGCAAATCCCTGTTGCACTCCAACAAGATTAGCACTGGAGCACACGACCCTGCAGGCTGCAGAGCATGTACAGCCCAGTGTTTTCACCCCTAGCCTGCAAAGATAAAATCAAGAATCAGTCCGAGAGAACAACTGGGTGTGCTTATCTACTGATTTAATGGGCAGTGACAAAGACTTCAGTGCCATCTGGAGCCCTGATGTCCTTCATGTGACACGATGGATGATCTGCACTGCTCACAAGGATCTGGAGAGCTTCACTGTAACTCTTCGAGGAAATTTCTGAAACTTTTCATACCTCTTAGACAACAGCAGATGGATCACTCATTCCATCCAGAACATTTTCATGTTTCCACAGAAAGGCAGGCAAAGAGATTAGTTTTGTCTTATCCTCCTTCCTACCACGTAAATGCGTAAACATAATTAAAATTATTTTACCAGTTAATAAAACGGAGATGTTGAACGAAGACCTTATTACAATGACTGTAACAAATCTGTTTAAAACAAATGGTGTTTTGCTTGTGGAAGCAGATCTGCCCACATATTTCTTAAGTGCATTAATGTAGGATGGTTGTAACATACCCCCTGTAGTTCAAAACTATGTAATAGTAATTAATAATGACACTTTGTATTTATGACTCATACATCGGCAGAGAAAGAGGGGTCAGAATATGTTTCATAGTTTAACATACCGCTGAGAAAATACTGAGCCAAGTCCTGACTCATCCCTTGGGGTTCCTTCCTCAGAAACTTCCTACTTCTTCCAAACACGAGTTGTTACCATTTCAAACTTCTCTATTTGGAGCAGCACGCCACAGACACCTGTGTCAGCTCCTGGTCCTGCCTTAGTCAGTAGTCTCCTGTTTAGAGTCCCCATCGCACTCTCCGTGCTGCGCAAATGCTCAGAATGAAACCAACATAACTAAATCCTTGTACATGCTAAAGAACCAACCAAAACAGCAGGACGAGCCAAACCATCCACATAAATTACTTCCCCCGCAGCCCGCCGCAACCTGGCGCTCCGTTCTTGCCCGCGCTCGCAAGGGCCCGGGTGGCCGCGGGGATGCTCCGAGGATGCTCCAGGGATGCTCCAGGGACGCAGGCGCCGCCGTCGCCCGGGTCTGTGCCGTCCCCAGGAGCTGCCAGCGCCGCTGCGGGGAGCGGCGGTGCCGCCGCCCGCCCTCCGGGGCGGGGCCGAGCGCGGGCCTGGGGACAGGGGCGGGCACGGGGCAGCTCCTGCGGCAGCGCCGGGAGAGCGGGCGGAAGGTAACGCGGGCCGGGGTGCGCCGAGGTCTGAACCCGAGGCAGCGGAGGTTGCATTTGAGAGGGTCCCTGCTCCGGCCTCCCTCGGCTCCCTCTTCCCGCCCCCTGCCCGCCGTGGGGCTGCGCTCCCGCGGTGGCAGCCGGGCAGGAGGGAGCTGCGGTGCGGCCCGCCCGGAGTGTTTCTGAGTTGGCTTTTGTGCTCGGGAGAGCGGCTCTGTGCCGCTGAGATTCTCATCTGAGCGAACTGCAAAGATGGGACTTGCAGGCCTAGGACGGACTCTGTGTTGGCTTTCACTTCTTATGCTTTAAATTCCATGCGCAGCAAATCGAAAGTCAGCCAAATAAATGTCAGCAATTTCCCAGAGAAGGAAAAACTGTTAATAGTTTTTTGGTGGTTTTTTTTGGTTTTTTGTTTTGTTTTTTTTTGTTTTGTTTTGTTTTTTTGTGGTGGTGGGGTGGGTTGTTTTGTGGTTTTTTGTTTTTGTTTTTGTTTTTTTTTGTTTGGTTTTTTTGTTTTGTTTTTGGTTTTTTTTTTTTTAACACTTAATATCAGCTTTGGCATCCTCCTGTCGCCTGGAGGCCTCTCCCTTCCGGTGCGTGTGTGATTTGCATTCTTCACAGCTTGTGCGGACGCCTCGTTAATGGTTGTTTATCTGGAGGAAGGCGTTCTGCTGTCGGAGATCCCTCGGTGCAGGAGCGGAGCCGTGTGTTGGTTTTGGCTGCGGGCACGGTGCCCTGAGCGCTGCCCCTGCTCCCTCCGGGCTCAGCCGGCACCGCTCAGCCTCGGCGGCGAGAGCGCTGCACCGCTCTGAGCGCTGTGAGAGGGGCGCTGCTGAAATCCTGCCGTGCCGGGGGGCTTTGCCTCTGAAAAGCCTTCAGAGAGCTTCTCGCTAAAGTTACTCGGGCTGGCACTCGGGCTTGGGATGCGTGGTTAGCTGGGAGTGGACAGTAGAGGTAAAAATTGCCGGAGCTAAGAGCGCTGTTATAAATTAAATTAATGTTTCTGGCATACAGTATTGCATCTACCTCGTTGTGGCAGATGGAGTGCATGCTGACTTGTTTGGGATCCTACCAAAGCCTTGGGTGTTCATTTTTGTTGCTTTAGATGCCAGGCTAACTGTCCTAAAATCTTATCCCTGGACATTGGCAGCATCTAGCTGCGTGTACGCTATGTCATAACCGTGGGTATCTCCTGCTGATGCTTGAGTGCTCTTCTGCATCTTCTCTTCTGATTTTACATGCTGAGCTAAACTGTTCAGGACATTTTATATTAATGACAGGTTTGCTAGTCAAGCTAATTGTTAAAAGCAAAACAAAAAGAAAATAAGGAAGTAAAAGGAGTCCAAAAGAATCATGTGCTGCATCAGCAGTCCCTTAAGATGGTATATTAGAATTCCAACTATAGTGAATGTGTTAAAGGAGGATTTCCTCAGTGTTTATTACAAGTTCTATCTAGTCTTCTATAAGCCTGGGCAGGTAATTTTGGAAACAACGTGGAACAATGCGAACATAACTGAAAGTGACCTTGCCCTGACCGGGTTACTAACATACACACACAGAAACACGTGTTTTGCATTCCTTTTCTAGATATAGTAAATAAACAGTCATCCCAAAGCTGTTCTTGTGCTTTGGAATATTATCCATAATGAAAATGAGTTGATGGCCTAGTTTCAAGTACTAATTTTATGTATGTTTTAAGTTTTCTATGTTATGAAATCTTTTGGAACATCATGGCCTTTTTTTTTTTTTTTTTTTTTTGCTACTTACTAAGAGTTGGTGTAAGATTCAATAAATCTGTTCTTTCTGGTATTTGTGAAATTAGAAATCTAGTGTATTTTTTCATAAACAGAAGCAACTTTTATTAAAAATGCATGTGCTTTATGCATCTTAGTTGTTAATACAGTTTTCAATTGGATGCATGTATTTCCTTAAATGTGCATTTTCCAGGTACCTTTAAGGTGACATTGACGCTCTTTTCATCTCTACCATCAGTGTCACAGACAAATAAAAGGTCAGCTTGAATAAATCACAGTCTGTCAGGATACTTGCGGTAGCTGCAAGGTTGTCCTCTGAGCTAAATCCTTAGAGAGAGTTTTATGTATTGTTTATAAATGGAAAAAAGGAAAGTTAGCAACTGGGGACTTTCAAATGTGCTCTCTGTTTTGTTGCCCTATGTTCTGCTTCCAAGGTTCAAGAGCCGTATGTATAATAAATCCGCTTCTGCTGCTCCAATAACAGCATTTTTTGAAGCCTCCTGGTCATTACTTGATCAAACATCAGGGTACAGTGAGAAAGAAGATAATTGCACTTATGCTTTTTTTTTGCAACACTCACTGAAAAAAAAAAAAAGCTGCTTTCTCTCTGCCAACTTAGATCAAAAGAAATGCTATAATGCTTGTTGAGTTTTTTTCTTTCATAATAGACTTCCTTAAGGTGTTTCTTCCACACCTTTGTAGAGTGCAGCTTTTTTTTTGGTGATGTGTGACATTACTATCTTTTAAGTGATACTTCCTGCTTTTTATTGCAGAAGGGCAGAATTTTACATGAATCTTATAGTCCTTACATCTCTCAGTGTTTTGAGTAGATAGTTTTTCATGTGGAAAGTAGTCTTGCTTGGTTGGTTTTCAGTAGAAAATAATGGAAGATGAAATCATTAAGCATGTCTGTAAGGCAGAATCTCATATCATTAATTCCTGTTATTCAAATGATGAGACTGAAGATCACTTAGGGTGCAGAACTTTTGGGGAAATTGCCTATCCAACAGTTAATTATTTGTGACTATTTTTATACACTGTATGACTATATAAATTTCTCTAATACAGCATATATGTCTTGCTTAGCTAGCTTTTGCTAAACATTAGTTCTACATTATTGTTTGCTTTTCTATACAAGTAGCACTCTCAAAATTATTTTTAATTTTTTTTTTTTTTTACCTGGTGAGTGAAATTCCTTCTGGCATTTCCTAAGAAACTAGGTTGGAAATTAACAGTTGGCATCTAATATTTGTCTTCTTATCTCTTCTATTAGGCCAAGTACCTTGATAATGTGTCCATTATAGGTTAGAGACATTAATGCATGAAATAGAAAAATTTCTTAAAGGTGTTAGCTTCCTCACAATTTAGCAAGATCTTGTGATAAATTTAGCTGGTTAACAGTTACTGTTGTTGCCCAAGCCCCTCATGAGTTTTGAAATCCCCACACATTTTGCAAGCAGAGAGGCTCCCTCCTTTGTACTTCTTCTCTGGCACAGCATTTGCAGAACTGTGTGGTTCTGCAAGCTGGGTCCAGAGCCTCATGACAACTGTGGGAAAATGGGCTCTTCTTTATAATGAGCTGTGAATATGAATTACACTGAGTTTTCTCAGTGTAGTGGCTGAATCAGCCATGTCTTCCCTGCTGTCAAAACAGGCTTTACTTGACTGTTGTTAAAAAAAAACCTTCATAGAAAAAGAGGTATGACTTGTGTAGTGAGTAATCTTAGAAAGGTCACCTAGGTTACACACGGTGTCTTGTGGTGTAGCCTTGTCATTTTGAGAAAGTTGGGAAGTAGGTTTGGTGAGGCTTTAATAACTTGCATGTAAATATATGAATGTACATCCCTTTCTAGAAGGTAGCATTTGAAATGCTGTGAAATGGCTGGCGGATTTGGGAGACAGTTGGGATTTTTGACCAAACAAAGTCAAGTGGAAGTCCTTCTGTTTGTGAAGGTTGATTTGGTTTTTTATCCCTTTACTTCTAAGGTACATGAAGTATTAGGCAAATTGTGCATGGTTTCATAGAGACTATCTCAGGTTTATAACAAGAACAGAAACTCCTGTGGTTTTAGCAGCTCCTTTTTTTTTTTTCAGATATTAGTTTAATAGTCAACTGGCATTTAGACAGAATTTCATCTTTGCACATCATACTTTGCTTCCTATGAGTTTCTAATATTGGCCTTGGCCAATCGAACACGAATATTCAATATTACGTTCAAAGTTTCTTTAATGAATCCCTTTGGGCATTTGAGCTGACTACAAGTAGAGTCTTCAATTACATAAAGTATAGTTGTGTAAAACATTTGTGTGTTTCTGTTAATTGGAAGGTGGCTCTGTGGCAACCATGTACAAATAAAGGAAAAATAGGAAATGGTGATCTCATCCTTCATGGCATTAGTTTATGAAACTGACCATACAAGCTGGGGAATCAGGCACAGCCCTGAAAGAGATCCCCATTTTACACATGGTTGTAAATCTAATCTAGAGTTACTGTTACCTGCTATTTCTGACATTAGTGTTTTTTTGCATTTTATCATTTAAGTGTGTTGGATAGGTAACAGATTTCTTCTTTCAATACCTTTTTACAGCTATCTGGATAACAAAATGGAACCTACAAAGCTGGACTTTTGGATTCTGGGTTGGTTTTCCATGGCACTATGTTGTTGGTGTACTTCAGATACATTTACTCAAAGGTAAGTTGTGCTTTAAAATGAAACTTCTGACAACTCCTTCTTAAGTGCAGCTCAGAATGACTTAACTTCTAATGTAATATTATTGTGTACTATATTCGATGTGTTATTCTTCCCTTAGGTGATTTATACAATGCATCTACATTAACTGGAGCAGCAAGGATCATGCCTGAGGAGATCCTTACATGTGTCAGCATGAAGAAAGAGGGGAAACTTAAATTCCATTTGTTGCACTTAAAACTTTTCCAATTTTGCTGTAGATTAATAATTTAGAGTTGTGATGTAGTAATGACAAAAACTGAAAATAATTTTTAAACTTACAGCAAAAAATCTGGAGTAATCCCTGTGGTGTGAACTGCATTAACCATTGCATTGTTTACTTTTTAATCTTTTTTTCCCTAGCTATTTTCTCAGTTCTGATAATAGAAAATTCTTTTTTATATGATATCCCAACTGAGGCTGTATCAGATTGCTGCAGCGCCTTTTGGTGGTTGTTGCACCCTGGCAAAATCTGAACTTCAGTACCAATGGACCATGGCAGACACCAGACCCCAAATCATACCCTTCTGTGGTCACAGCTGAAATTCCCATTGCATTATATGAGGAAATAAACTTTTCTGCTTCCTTTCAGTACTTTGGCAAGAGAATGGTTAGGGGTGCTCAGTTCAGTGCTGAACATCTTTCAGTGCCTACATTGCCGCTGGTGGGTAGATTAGACACTGCTGATGTTTCTTCAGTGCCCAGGATTTGGGCTCTGGCTTGGCCATTTGGCAAAGAGTCAGCTCTAGAAGCACATTTCTGAGCAGGATGACTCAGGTCCAGAGAAGGGGGGCTATCTCTGAAGCTGCATAGGTATTGAAAATGGCTTTCCTTGGATTCCAGTTCTGAGCCTAAGTTGCTCTGTTCAAAAAGTGCAGTTTTCTGACCTGTCCTTAGCCAAAAAGTGTGTTCGAGGAGAACTCTTTTTGGCATGACTGACATTGCAGAAGTTCAGCTGCTATTCAAGTACAGATAAAAGATCTAATGAAAGATCATTTCTAAGCAAGGACTTTTTAAAACCAAGGAAATTAACTGCTCTGCAATATAGAGCAATTCCTCTATTCAGGTTTCTATGGCAACAGTAAAGACCCCTATAGTGTTAACAATTTTCATTGTGGTATGTCCTGGTACATTCCAGACCTATTCTCCTAAATTGTATAGAAAACCACAGATACATGTGAATGCTTAAGAGAAAATGTAGCCATTGCAAAGTAGAAAAAAATAGAGGAAAAAACTGAGGTGTGATATAACAAGGAAGCATCCCTAGGCTGTCCTCAGGTTGAGAAGAATTAGCTTTGTCTTTTATTCCTTTTTTTTTTTTTTTCTTTTTCTTTTGGTAATATATCCTCTAGCAAGAACTAATGACTAACAAGTGGGTATTAGCTTCCAGAGAATAACAATTTATTTTGGCAATTCTGCATGTAATGCTGTCAGTTTAAATAATTTACAATTCTGTTTATTTTTTCCCATTTGCTGTTCTATTTAATTACAGTAATCTCCCAATTATAAGTCGTACCATTTTGACTAAAATTTTGGTCTGAACCTGAAGTGCGGCTTATAATCGGGTGCAGCTTATATATGGACAAAGAATGAAAAGTTGCTGACACCCGTGAGTGTGGCTTATTCTCGATGTGGCTTATAATCGTGAAATTACTGTACTTTGTCTGGTTGCTTAATAGCTAAATATATCTTCTGTAGTGTCTGATGTAACAGGTATTTTATTTACTTCTACTTTAAGCAGAATAGGTCTGCTCCCAACTGTTGGAAAAGGCCTCTGTAGAAATGATGTGATACAGGCTTCCAACATTTCTTGAACAAATTTTTAAGAGTTTTTTTTTCCCCTCTGCTTATGAATCAGATAGTAATGATGGGTCTGTGAGTTATACATCTCTTATTCTTAGAGGCTTTGAAAGAGGCATGTTCTTGTAAAATATGGAATACCCCTTAAATTCTTCCATAGGTAATCTTAAGACTTTGTCATAGGTTGATCACTTTTTAAATCTTTAAAAATTACTGAATTTCAAATAAGTGTTTAAAAATATACAGTTTTAATTAAATGCCTATAAACTGAGAAAGTCAGAATTCTTGAGATTTGTACTGATTTTTTTTTAACCAAAAAGTTTGGAGCCACTTGCAAGATCCAGTTGCATGTCCTACAGTGTAAACTACATAGTTTATGAGTGATTGTAGGTGATTGTAGTCTTTCTTTTTTAGAAGAGTAGTTACGGTTCCTACAAGGTTGGATGCTTTTTTTTTTTTTGTATAATATGCCTATCAAGAAGATTCTTAACATCTTAAACAAAGAAACCTATTAAAAAATCATCTTAAAAGTGTGCCAGTAAGTGCTCTCCTAAATATAAAACAGAACCATGTGTTTTTTCCATACTTAAGGATTGGAAAGCATATGGAGGTAGGGTGCCAGAAGAAGAATTTGTTTAACAATGGGGATATTAGCAGGTTGCCTAATAATGTTGTTTCTTTCTGACTTGTTATTTTGGAGTATGTGCCTGAAGGTGTTCCTCTTTTTAAAATGCTTGAAGAAAAATAAATTTGTCTATCTCTCTCCAGTGACATCCACCCTCATTCCTGGAAAAAGCTGTATTTTGCTCATCATTGGCCAGTGACTGTATGTAAGGTGAGATTTTTGTGTTTCTCTTCCATCCTAAAAAAGGTTGCATTGGGTAATAAATGTGTGAAAACACATTGAATGAAGCCCATTAAGTATTTAATTTTGGTTATGCCTTTATAAAGGCTTTTCCTGATCTTGATGCAACTTTTGCTACTTCCCCAAGCAATGCAAACCAGCCGTAGCAGGAAAGACTGTGGTGTGTTACAGATAGAGTTGTCAGTGTAGGGTGTACTGTACACTAAGCTTGTTACAGAATTTGTGACATCTTATTAGTTATAAACTTAATCCTAGACTTTCATCAGACTCTGTAGGAAGACTTGCCTGCCTTGTTTGACTGAAGACAGATCAGTATTTGAACTATCTGCTGCACAATTAAGTTCTTTAACTTTGTAATGTTGGCTCCAGTATTTCTGTGATGTCATCAAATACTGATTCAGTCAGGAAAGAGAGCTATAAAGGTCTTGTGGCAGGAATTCTTTTTTTTTGAGTATTTCTTTTTTGCTGTATTTTAGGGGTGAGAACTCAAAATGAACCCAAACTTGCAGCATACACCTGTCAAAGCATAGCTAAGAGGGTGAACTATTGCTATTAAGTATCTACTACCATCTGATAGGTAGAACACTTTTCCTATACTGAAGTACTCAAAGGTCTCTTCCCATACAGTTAAGTTAAAAATATGATCAGATTTACTGACACAAGGTTGAAGAACCTTGTGGATAATAAAGTAGCTTAAGGTTCAGCCAAATGTCTCCACAGTGAGAAAGGTTTCTTAGGTTTTTTTAAATAACATTAGAATCTTAATTTTTTGTCTTTTCGGTGCTTTTTTATTTCTCATTCCCGTTTCTGGAAATAGAACAGCAGTAGCAAGAAAAGTCATGTTCTACCTAAATATCTGAGGAAAAGTAGATGTACTTTACATTACTTAAATGTGGAGGGCAATATCAATAACAGAAGTCAGATGTGTGTGACTGAGACCGAAGACTGAGACTACTGTTTTGTTTTTCATTTGTTTGCCCATTTTTGATTGGAAATAAGGAAAGATTTGATGCAATTTGTGTCTGATTTTCTGGTGATTAGACATCACTGTTAATGACTTTTAAAGCAGAGATGTTTGTGTTGAAGAGTTTGTAGTGCCTAGCAGGAGTCAGTGTTCAGTCAGTAGCAATGCAAACCCTTGCTTACATGAATGAGATGAGAGCAATTGGGAAAAAGAAGAAAAATGAAACAACCCAAAATTAAAAAAAAAAACCCCTACCAATCAGTTTTTCCACTGTGTATGCTGGTCACTAATCTGAAATCCAAGGTAGTGCAACTGATAAATTGACAAATAATTTACATAACCTTCTAGTGAAGTTGTAGTGAATAATTGAAGGTATCGAGCATCAGAAAATATAGGCATCCTCACACTTTGTTGATTTCTTATGATATTCTGTAGTAAGAGGCATTCAAAGAAGTACAGAAAAAGAGATATTAAAATCATATTAAGTGACTTTTTTCTTAGTTTCCCATCATTGAGTCATATAAAGAAACAAAGTCTCAACTGTACTCCTATAACAGCTTTCTTGTTTTACATAAGAGGCATTCCTAAATTCAGGAATTAATTAATATATTTTTAAGTAGATAGAGTCTTCTGCATGTTCAGTGCATTTAAATATGATAACTGGTGTTTTTCAGGGTGTAAATATTTTTAATGTTTTTATTCAGTTTATAACTGTTGACACAATGCTGAAAGGAAAAAGCTGTGAAAGAAATGGCAAAATCATGATATAATTTATGGCAAAAAGCTGTGAGATAGTTTTTTTTCTGAAAGTACTTCTTAGTTTATGCCTCCTATGTAAATGAATTTGATTATAGAGTCTTTCATGCATAGCGTGTTCTTGAGGTGTGTGGATGAGCTGCATCTTAACTCCTACCTGTTTTGCAAATCTATGCTTTAAAGAGTTTTAAGCTTTTGATGGCCCAAAAGGCCCTCTTTAAAATTTAGAGGGCACAGATCAGCTTTCCAGAAATTTAAGAGCCCAGCTCTTCCTGGGCTTGAAAAAGTAAGTGTTCAGCTGGAGCTTTTTAATACTGAGTGTGATGTGCGCAATTAAATTGGAAAGTGTTTTGTAATCGTATCTTCCAAACGAGCCCATTAAAATCAAGTGGTGTCATTGCAGCAGTGATAACCCCAGGACCTAATTACTAACTACTACAGTGAAAAGGGTGAAGGAAGAAGAGAGATTTTCTTGTAATGTGATTACCATGTACCATGTAATTGACCTAAGGTGACTATGTCTTATGCAAATACATCTAAGCTGGATTCACAAACTTCAGGTGACTATGAATTTCATGTTCCCTTAAAAAATTGTGCCTGTGACTAATTCGTGCCACACTTTTCAGTAACAAATCAGTGTGACTTAAGGGCAACTCAAGGGCAAGAAAAGAGACTTTGCTACTCCCTTTTTATGGAGTTGTGGAGACCTTTTATTCTAGAACTTAAGAGACCTATTATTTCAGTTTTTGCATCCTGGAGATCACAGGAAGATAAAATTTTCTGTGTAGTTGGGTTTTTGTGTGTGTGTGTGAAAAGTGGAAAATCCAGTGCAAGTTTGTAAGTTACTTAGTTCCTTCTCTATTAGGAATAGGAAGGACAATAGAGAAATGGAACCTGCTGGCATCTGCCTTTGACTGCTTTATACGTGCTGATCAAAGAAAGGAGTCAAAAAGGGCAATAGAATAGAGTAATGAACAGAACAGCCTGAATTCAAGTTTGAATGTTGTGTTAGTGTTGTGTAATGATTTTTTTTTTAATTTTTATTTTTTAACGTGAGATAAAAAATGTTCATAAGTTCAGGCTTTGACAATTTTATAGCAGAAGCTTAAACGAAGAATAGAAACACTCTTTTTTTGGTAAGAATAGAAGTAGTTGCATAATACAGAAAGAATTAAAGTTACTAAAGAGAGGGCAGTAGACTATTGTGATCTAGCATGAGATCAAAAAGTTCCTTAGGTTTATCTTTTTGCATTTTAACCCAGGCCTATCAAAGTAATTTCAGCTCTTGCCATGTGCTGTTCCAGAACAGAAGAAATGCTTTTCCCAATGTCCATGTAACTCATAAAGTAAATCTCAATCTATGTCTGCAACTTCTGCAGTTTTTCTGTGAATAAGGTCTGGTTTAGATGGTTTTGTGGGTCTTTATATTTGTGAAGGGTTTTAGCCTACCAGCTCCTACTAGAGGGTTGTTCAATAAGAAGGAAATTTGTTTTATTTGCCTCCCAATTTTTTCAGCAACCCTACAAATTTGGTTCATTTATTCATTTTCATTATTCATATTCATTCTCCCAGGAGCTGGGGAGAAGGATGAAGGGAAGTAATTGCACACAGTTTGAGGGGAAGAAGTTGAAGAGGTGAATTCTCTCCACGGTTTGAAAAGCAAGAATTTTTCTTAGCAGTTGCCATGTTTCATTACAAAATAACTTATAATTTGTCATAATTAAAGAGATGGCCTAGCTTAAGCAAGGTGGGTGAAAGGGAGAACAGGATTAAATATTTCACTTCCCAGAAGCCAATTTTTTATTTCGGTTTGGTGTATCTGTCTGTGATCCAGTAGCGCTACTCTTGCATTGACCAGCTGCTGTACCA
Organism: Turdus rufiventris; assembly: GCA_013186435.1. Taxonomy (NCBI): domain Eukaryota; kingdom Metazoa; phylum Chordata; class Aves; order Passeriformes; family Turdidae; genus Turdus; species Turdus rufiventris. The sequence continues at coordinate 257,665 of PYHW01010320.1, forward strand.
AGGGATTTGTAATTTGGCAGCTCAACAGGTAACACTTCTGTGATACATTGACAGTATTTCACTTTTTGGCATTTCAGACATAATAAAAGCTTCCATGTTTCTGGCTCATGCTGTTTGTGCAATGACTTGCTGTTACAAATAGGCTAATTCCTCTGCTGTAGCATTCCCTCTCAGCATGGTGGATACTCTACAGCCTCAAGGGCGCTTCACTCAGCTTTATAGGTCATGTCATTTGGATTGGTTTAATTATCAGAATGTTTTAAAACAGGAGAGAACAGTGCTTCTTTTTCAAATTAATCTAGGTATATAGAGCTTTCTGGGGTCCAGTGCCCACTTGAAGATAAATATTTGTACCTCTGTTTCAAGTCAGTGGTTGCCTGAGGTTGAATTAATCCTCCAGCAATCAGTCTGATAAACAGGAAGGCTTACAAGAAGTGGTTTTGCACAAGCAAGCAGGGGTACCCAGCTTTGCAGACCAGCATTTGCATTTTTTTTATTATATTGATTTAAAAAGAACATTGGAAAGATACTAAAACTAGAATGAAAAAGGAGATTGAATGAAGCTGGCCAAAGCATGCAGAGTGTGAACTGATGTGTTGTAGGTTGCATTGACCTCCCAGTTCTGCCAGCACACAGGGTAACACCAAGACTCTGATGAAGCAGATAGAAGAAACTGCTAGGAAGGCTAGTGCCATGATTTAAAAACTAAAATGCTTGGGGTGTTCCATTAGCATGTCTGAGAGCTGCAGTTAAAGATTGAATAAGAAGCACAATTGTTTTTGTTGCCACCTCAGTTGAGCAAGCTGTTGACTGTTAATTTGCTGTACTTTGGGCTAGATAGCCAAACCCCTCCAGCTCCACAGAACTTATGTCATGACAGAGCAATATTGTTTAGGCATTTACAATGTGTGCTTGCTCAAAATACTCCTTTCAGGAAAAAAAAAAAGCTCTTGCTGGGTGTAATTGCTTGTATTGTTGTTGGCAAGAGAGGAAGGAAATGGACACAGAACAAGAAAGTCTTGCAGAACGTGCAGGTTTGCTGCCACTGGCCTGTGGCATGTGGAAAGCAATTAGTGAGATTACAGGCCTGTCTCTGCTCTTCTTTACACTCTGTTCTTGCTCTGGCATCACATAAAAGGCATTGTGACATAATTAAGACAGAATGCTGAGCCAAAAAGGACAGCTATTATTATGGGAAAAGAACGTCTGGGGAGGTTGTTAGTTAATGGCAAAAAGTGTTTACTTGAAAGAGCTGTAATTGCTAAGAAGAATAATCAGGGAAAATACAGTAGTGGGATTCTATGATGTGTGACATGCATTTGTTTTTTAGTTTGTTCTTTTCAGGGATATGGCTCTGCTCTAAACAGTAATTGAAGTGTAGGCTTTTTCTCCTGTATTACCAACAGTTTTTATTGGAGGCTTATTTTTCTGTTTTTGTAGGAAGATACTTAGTCTTTCTTTTTCTCTCCATCTCTTGTCCCTCAAGCTAAATTCCTTAAAGCATTAGTCTGTTTTAGTTGGCATGAGCAATATATGTAATATTTTCTTTGTATTTTTTACTTCTAATACAATGATAAATCTAGCCCTAAATGCTTAAAGAGGGTTTTTATGCTTTTCCAATATTACAGTTTATTTTGCATGTTTTTATTTCAATGATTCTGCACTCCTTGAAAAGATGTGGTAATGAGAAAAATATAGAGAGCTGCTACCTGGAATATTATAAATGCAGATAAAGCTGTTTTCATTTAGTGTGGATTAGGCTACTTCCTGTTACCTCAAAATCTGTCCTTTTGTCTTCTCTTTACACTGCTCAGAGTTCACTGATCTGCTTCAAAATTCTAATGCCAGTGGGTCCCTAAGTGGCATAATCCATGACAATTTATCCAAGTGACTGGATTAATTAATCAGTTTCTGATTTGGCAAGTAAAAGTTAGCATGACACAGAAGAGCTTCAGACCATCACTGAATGAGGTTTCACTTTTGCCTTTAAACTTTTGCTCCTGGACACATGCAGCAAATATTCTGTGTTTCTGTTTCCTACAGATGAATGCTAATGATTGTCATGACCCACCAAAGTACTGGACAATCCATGGATTGTGGTATGATCACAAAGTGGTTTTATTTCAGCCTGGAAAAGAAAGATCAATTTTTGTACCTGGATGTTTAGTTATTTGGTTTTGTTGGGTGAGAATTAGTTTGTTGGAAGGTGGTTTTTTTTTTTTTGTTTGTTTGTTTTGATGTTTTGTTTTGTTGTGGGATTGTTTTGGAGATCTTAATCTGTCTGTTCTTATGATTCCTTGAAACAAAGTTAAAACCCTATTATTTGTCATAAAACTGAAGTACATTTCTGTATCCCATGACTTGTTTAAATCCTCTGGCCACATAAGCATTTTATTTATAAATCATAAGATCAGGAATAGTCTTAGGCACAAAAGGAACTGTTGTTTCCCTTCTTTTTTCTGTCTCTCCGAGTAAAAAGAATTTGTTAATATCTTATGACTGCTTGTGGCTTTAAGTATTTTATCTCCACACAAATATTACAGAAATATAGGAAAACTTATTTGCTTCAAAGAATCAAGTCATTGGACTTGATGCCAATGGCAACAGTTCAAAAATTTTCTGGACAAATACAGGAGTTTAAGCTATGCCTCCTGGAAAAGTGAACAGCATTATCTATTGATTCCCTGAGAGTGTCTTGGTGGTGCTTTCAGAAACATCAGGTGGGGCAGCAATTTAGGAGGTCACTGCCATTAGTGGCAACATGTGCAAGACCTTTCTGAGTCATTGGCACACCTGAATGGCTTCTACATAGAATGAAGGGGACCAAAGGGCCAAAGAAATCACAGCAAAATCCTTTGGCTGTCTTTTGAATCTTCATGAGAAATCTTTTGGCCATAATTAATGTCTTGAAGGTATTACTTCTAAACCACTGTAGGTTCTGATGGTTTGCTTGCATTTTTAAGTAAAATCTCCAGCTATAATCCTGCATATTTAAGATTTGGGCCAATAATATGTTAGTTACCAGTAGTGACTTAGGAGACATCTTTATTTAGCTTATTAATTTTAATTTTATTTTGCTTCCCTAGGCCTGACAAAGCTGAAGACTGTAATAGGACATGGCATTTCAATGTCACTGAGATCAAGGTATTTAAAACAGAACCAGTCATACCAGGCAGAGTTAAGTGTAATTACTTTTGCACATCCTATATGCAAAATCTGTAGTTTATAATATCACTCGTAATGTTTACTGAGAGGTATGTTTTTTTAAGGGCTCCAGAAATTCTTTTAGTGCTTCTGGTACTATTTGAAGTTGCCGTCCTTGTGATCATTAGCAGCTGTATCTACTGGATTTTGTGAACATGCTGTTTGCCTCATTCAGCCACATTCTCCTTAAAATCTCAAGGTCCACCACCACATAGATGATGTATCTGCAGTGGCAAAAAGTAGCTATGAAAAAAGAAAGATTCAGTCAGTTGGTGTTCTCTCTTCACATTTTCTACTGCAAAATCAAAACAAAGAATAGTTTAGAGTACTGTTTTCTGTGTGTTTTATCCTAGGCCCAATAGTCCTTTTTTATTCTTTTCTACTAAAAAACCCCCCTACGTATTTAACTAAAAAAAATTCATTTAGAAACAGGGATAAGAGACTTGAGCTGACAAATGTGAAACACTGCATGATTTAACAATTTCTGCAGGGACAGTTGAAGGAAAGTCTTGCTTTGAGGCAGTGTGTTAGTATTGGTATGTTCAGATATTTTAGGGAGGTGCACCTGTTACCTCCAACAGCAGCATTTTCAGAATATGGGGGAAAAGAACCTTTTATTTTTCTTCAACCAAACGTTTCAATTATGGACACTAAAAGATGAGGCTTCAGTTGTAGAAAATGTATCAATATATGTAGATGGGATAAGAAATAGCTTTTCAGTGCTGTAGGTGCATTTATTAATTGTGGTATTTTTTAGGATCTTATGTCAGACATGAGACACTACTGGCCTGATGTTCTTCATTCATCTCTGAATCGCACCCAGTTCTGGTGAGTACAAAAAAGCCCTGAAAAGCATTTTGGATATTATTTTATAAAAATCCATCTGAGTAGTTCTTCAGGTGAGATGTTGTACATGGGAGGTAGTGTCTAGGAGGCCACTGAAGAAGTATGTCTTGCCAGTCACATTTACAGTATAGATATGTTCTCTTGTAAAATACAGCTGCTGAAGAGAGGGCTACGGCAGAAGTTTTAGAGGAAGGAAACTTAGTGAATGTTTCCTCCGTGTGTCCCCAGGGAGCAGAAACAGCTGCTGTTGACACATTAAATTTGAGTAGCTGTAGCTGTGATGTCACAGCTAGCTGCAAGAACAGCTTCCAGATCTTTTTTCCTAGCTAGTTTCACTGTGTTGCTGGTCTTAAGAGAGCTCTCCTTTTGGGTTTCCTTATAGAAGAGAAAATAGAAAAATAGAATGCACTATGTCATGATAGCCACTTCTCTGTTCAGTGACGTTACTGATGGCAGCTCTGTGCTGCCACCAAGCTCGTGGGTTCAAGAGGTGCAGAAGATGGAGGCCTTCACAAACACTGGCAGCTGTTTTCAGTACCTTTTTTTGTTTTTCTTTGGTGTGACTGTGCTGCAAAATAAAGTAACACTGTGAGGAGTGTCATCTCAAAGTCTTGGTAAATATTTTGTGGAGACTAAAGTCTCTGTCCATTCTGGAAGCTCACAGGACTGATTAAAACACTTGGGCCTGGTGTATTCTTGGCTTGCTGCAGATGATGGTGCACAGACACTGTCAGTGCAGACTGCACCAAACCACTTCATGGGAACAAGAACAGGCTTCTTGAATGCCAACAGATCCTTTATTTCTGCCTTATTTTTCGAAAGAGCAGAACACTTAAATGCAAGTACTACTGAAAGGCTTCAAAAGACAAACATTCACCATTAGTTTTACACACATGCATGTATACATTATCTGAATTAAAATTGTCCTACATGCAAAACCTTGCCTCCAGCTTCCTGCTATTCAGTAGCCCTTTGGATCTGACTGTTGCCTGCTTCTGATCCAACCTAACTCAATCTCTTGTTAAGTTTACCCCTAAAAGAGCTTCTGTTTACTTTAAAACTGTGGTGTCTTTTCTCATTAGTAGTTTAAAATACCTTGTGGAGAAATCTGCCCATGGAAACTCTTCCAGGCAATAAACAGTTAATTTGACATGCAGTTATGTTGAATGTTACAGCCAAGATGAGAACTCTTTACAAGGCTAAATTTGGGAAGATACAGTGAAAATCTTATAGTAAAGCATCTTCTCCCCTGCCTCAAATCTCCTGACACCACAGTTGCTTTATTAAGTCTGTGTTCAGAAGTAGTGCACTATTTCTCTAGATTGAAACATAATTTCTTTTAAGGTGTTTTAATTCCTTAAGAAAAAATCTGAAGTTTTTGATATGAACAGACAATTCCAAGGTAGGCTTTCAAGTGAATAATTGTTGTCCTTCTTCTCTGTTTTTTGATGAGGTACTTAAGGTATCATAAGGTCACAGGATGCTGTGATGATGGCAGGAGTTCAGATAATCTGATTAGATAATATTTGTCTATATCTGCCGAATTGATACCTATATAGTACAAATGGATTGTGAAAATTTGGGAAGAATTAAAGAAAAAAAAACCGCATCCACTTGCAATGTCACTAAATATTATACTGCTTAGTCTTTCAATGCACTTTAGAATGGATAGAAACATTTTTGTCCTCTTCCCAATTTTTGGCCTGTTTGAGTTTGTCTGCTGTACACTGCAAGAATTTCTTTAGCTCTCTGTTCCTTGCTCTTAGGAGGGTGGATAGTGAACTAGATAGGAACCAATGAAAATTTTGCCACAGGCCAGCGTAAAATTTTATGCTAAAATTTTAGCAGCTTTGCAATTACACTGTTTCACTCAAAATAAGGCTTAGTTTTTTGAGTTTAGAAAAAAATGCAGTGCTTTGAAGGTGCATTTAACACAAAAAATTTCACCAAAACTTACAAAAAACTTAGCAATAGTAATTTTCTAGGCAAATTCTTTGCATTCTGATTTTCAAACATCTTTGTGGAAGTACACTGTATCCTAAGAACATGATACATATTTATTTCATTAATATATAGGTGTTGCTGTAATTGAAATGGTGGGAGTGATCTTGCTTGGGTTTTCTTTTTACATGCGTGATAAATTTGAATGCAGCAGCATCTTACTCCATGTTAACCTTTCGGATACTTGATTTAAGTACAGTGACTAGCTCGTACAGCTATACATATATATATATATCTGCAAATATTGTGTTCTAAAATTTGCCTTTTGCTTTTCTCCTATAGGAAACATGAGTGGGAGAAACATGGCACTTGTGCAGCCATACTTGAAGTCCTTAATTCTCAGAAAAAGTACTTTGGTAAAGCCTTAGAACTCTACCAGCATATTGATCTCAATGGGTACGTAAATCAACTCAACAATCTGGTTTTTATTTCAAACAGTTCCTAAAAGTTTAAAATCTAGCCTCAAATGAAAGTCTGAAAATCTGATGGTAGAGAGGAAATGAGAATTAGCGTAAATTATTTTTAATCCTGAAGTTCAGAGGAGGAATTGTTACCCTGAGAAGCAGTCTCTGGCCACTTCAATCAGCTCAACCAGCAGCATCCTTAGCAGCATCGTTCTAGACAGCAAGTTTTTGAGAAGCTTTTCAGGTTGTATCTTGATACCAGAAGCTATGGTACCTGTAAAGTTCTAAATCAAGTGACAAACCCTGCCAAACTTGAGTCATGCTGAGCCCCAAACACTTGTTTTTAAGAAAGTGTGTTCTGCTCAGGGGAAAGGACAAGCTGCAGGCAAAATCATGCAGGACATCTTGGGAAAAGGCTGAGGGGCAGCAGCAAGAAATGAGGTTATGAAGGGTTCAGTAGCTGCAGGCAGTCCCCTGCTATCCTTTCTGACAAACCCGATGTGACACTCTTGCCTTGTTCTAGGGGCTGATTCCTCCTTATGGTTCCAAAGCACTGGCCATTCCAGATTCAAAGTCTTGATGAGACTGTTGCGGTTTGTCCAAGTGCTGTGTGCATGTGTTCTGATTGCAGGTGAATGCCAGAAGGTTAGAGTCCTTTCCTGATCAGTGCTTGGTATGGCTAAGAGGATGTTTGACTTAAATTTGTTGGCCATAAGAGGACAGTATCTGAGAGACAAAATAGTTTTGTACAAAGAAACATACCTTAAAAAAACCTCAATAAAACAACCCCAAAGAAGCCCCAAACCAGCTCATCCTGTTTGTGCTTTACCAGTATCCTGTCCAAGCAATCTCCTAGACAAAGTCTCATTTATTTCCTTTGTGCATATGCAAAATAAATCTTTCTTCCCTCCCACCTCAGCTTTGTAGATGTCTTTTACAACTGTAGCAGATTTTTCTACACACAGTGTTTGAGCATGTCATATGCAATGTTAAAATTAACGATGTCTAAGTCAATTGCCTAAGTAGCTGTGATGGTGTGACTAAAACATTTACAGATGGCACAGTGACCGATGATGTGACTCTGTATCAGCATGTGCAACACTGCAAAAGAATAGAGGCTGAAGCCTGTAGAAATTAATTGCTGAAAGCTTATTATCTATTGTGAAAATGAATATGATTAATTTTATCTTTACTGAAGAGAAAAAAGACTGAAAATGTTCTCTTTGTATGTCATTTCTACTTGAATGAGGAAAAATGTCAGTGATTAAGAAAATTGTTACCAGAATGCAAATTATTAAAAAGAGGACATCATGCAACCTTCTGTAAGAATAAACAGAACAGCATCTATTTTATTGGCCTGCTTATACCTAGTGTTAAATGACAGTGAAAAACAGCTTGTCTTTTAGTCAGCTGTGTAAAATCTTCCTTGTGCCAAAAACTGACCTTCAGAAGGGAAGGGTTGAGCATTATCACCATTTATGGATTAAATCCTGCAAGATACTGACCATTCCCACTTCTTACAGAAGAAGCTGGGACTCACAGACTCATCATGTGTTAAGTTCTGAGTCTTGTCAGCTCGGAAATGTGGACTTCTCTCAGGACTGAGCCTTAAGGAAAGGGTGAACAAGCTAGAGGTTCTTGAACATTATCTCTATTCACTCATGTGACTAACTTTTCTTCTTCAAAAACATATTTATTAGGAACAGTTTCTGCCCTGCCAGTAACATTAATCCTGTCTGACATGCTATATGCCTCTCCCAGTGTGCTGTGTGTCTCCCACCACAGAAAGCCCATCCTGTGTTTGAATATGAGGGTGCCTAGAACACCTTCACAAGTCTGCCCCTGTGCCCTCTGCAGTGGCAGGAGCACATGGGAATGGCACAAGGCACAGGAAAGGAAGCAATTAACCTGCATGCCCTACCTGGCACTGAACAAAGCACTCTGAATTTCCCTTTCCCCTAGCTGTGTCTGAAGACTGAACTATCCTAGTTTCTCAGATTAAGGTGTGGGAAAGGGTTCTTCCTGGCCCTGCCAAGTTAGATAGGAAGCATCCTTTCAGAAAACGGCCTTTCCTAGGCTGGCAAAGAATGAAAGACAAGTTGTCCTTGCTTCCATCACTGTAATGCTTGACAGGTTCTTGAATTTTCTATTTTACCTAATGATTATGAAGATACGTTTGCATATAGGAAACGTTTAAAAATGTTTTATCTTTGTTTCAGTTGTCTCTTGAAAGCTGGGATAAAGCCGAGCAGTTCGTATTACAAGGTAAGAGGCAATCTCTTATATAACAAAATCATGTGCATGGACTTTTTTTTCAGTAGGAGTCATCTAATTTCTGTAGAAAAATTGATCTTTTAAAAATTGTATAGTTCTTTAAGGTGGTGCTTTTTATAAAAGCTTTTGAGAGCTTTACCAGTGAGGCATTTGTTGGAAGATGTGCTTGTGACCTATTAATCTCTATAAGCTTTTTAATTTTTCAGATGACTGCTATAAGGGAAGCTCTTACAAGATTTTATGGTGTAACACCAAAGATCCAATGCCTTCCTCCAGAAGAGGTAAAAACTCCCCTAATTCCCCAAAATGGAAAAAAAAACCAAACAAAAAAATAACTTCTTTTTAAAGGAGCACTTTTTATCAAAAAATAGCAAAAATTTTAGCAAAAATAGAGTGAAAAATCTTTGGTGAAACTTAGGTCTAGCTATTCTTTGTGCATACAGCTGTTTCTATACAGGTGTTGTTTGATTCTTGGACTTGGGTTTTAAAGGTCTCTTTGTCTTAAAAGATTTAAACCTGCGTCTCTTGCATGAATGGAGTAACCACCATGCCAGAGGTATTGCTGTAGCTGAGCACTTTCCACCATGCCTGCTAAAGTTTAATTGCTGCATGGCAGATGACTAAAACCAACAAGAGTGAGCTGAATAGAACCAATGACTGTCAGCCTTGGTGAGGGCATTGCTGTCAGTAGCAGCCTCCCCTCCACTGGGCATGGCTCTTGAGTTCTGCATGAAGAGGTTACTCAGTGAACTGAATCCTTCTGAAATAAGGCAGCTCAGAAGCTTGTCTCTGAGATGATTCCAGGAAGCCCATACCTAAAGAGGTGCAAAAAGGCATTTTGAGCTTCACTGTGGTTCAGGGTCACTGTAGTCTTTCCTTCTGTGCCAGTCATGTCTCCAATTTCCACATCTTTTTACTTTTCCTTGCCAGTGATTGTGCTGTGCATCATGATGCAGTAGCGAAGATGGTACACAGAGACATTGTTCTGTAAAGTGTAGGTCACCATATTTGGACCAAAAGTGCCTTTGAAAGAACAAAATACTATTCTGAACAGCTGCATGTGTAGGTTGTAGAGCTCTTTCTTTTTTTTTTTTCATCTAGGTTACTCTGCTCTTATAGAAAAATAGAGCAGAAAACAAAATCCACAAGGTTAGCTTTCACTCTTATAAATGCTTCCTTAGCTTGTTAAAAGTAATTTCCTACAGAACTCTTGGCAGAATTACTGCCCCTACACAGGCAACAATTTCTGAAAACTTGCTAAGATACAGTTGCTATTGGAGTGTGTTGTCAACTTCTGCTTTAGTAATGCTCTGAGGATTTTGTACTCATAGGTTTTTTAACATAAAAGAAATCAATAGGTTACCATATTTTTAAGTTTTAAGTTTTATAAGTTTTTAAACTTTAAATTTAATATTTTTAAGTTTTTTAAGTGTTTATGAGTTACTTTAAGGAACAAAGGAATATTAGTTGAACATGGGTTGTACACTCACCCACCTTTTGGCATTACAGATACACAGAGCTAACACAAACCCCAGTTTCTAGTTCTGTTCACTGTAGTTCTGCCATTGCTTTTAGTACACTAGAGATACTGTTCCAATTACAGGAAAGTAATGTACTGCTTCGGTTGCCCGTACTTAACAGCTGAAGGTATTGGGTAGTAGAAATGAAAAAGTACATTTCAGTTATAAAGATAGGCCTTTTTCAGAGTTCTTGTTTCCTAGACTTGTCCAAAGTGCATGACGCAGGTACTTTGATGTTTGAAATGTATTAGATAATGTCTGTTCTTAACATTTCTTAAAAAAAAAACAAAATAAACAAACCCCCCAACAACACTAATTCCAAACAAACAAAAAACCCTCACCACAGTTACTTTTCTCTTGTACATATCTTTTTGTTCTGCTTAATTGTTTCAAAACCAATTTTTTTCCACATTTTGTTAGACCTGAGTATTTGGGGAATTTTCCTGTGATCTTTTTGCCACATGAAAGGCCTCCATGCCTGCATGCTTTATTCAGAGTCAGTGTTTTTCTTCCTAACCTCTCCTGCAGTCCAAAAATCATGCTTCTGCTCCTTCTGACAGTCAGCTTGGTTCTATCTTCTGTTGTGTAAAAGCTATTGTAAAATTTAGTTTCTGTTCTCACGTATGTAGAATTTTATTTGCCTCAATTTTTGTCCGGCTATGAAGAGTTGGTGAAAAGTGTCTTTCTGGCCACATGTGCCCTTCAATATTCACGGAGTTCACCCAGAGCTCATCACTGAGGTGAACAGCTCCTCTGGGCTGTCCAGATGAGTGAAGGCCAGGATAATGTGTCACAGCATTTCTTAACAAGGTTTACTAGTTAGACAAGTCCCAGGCAGGTACTGAGTAAATGTGCTATAAGCTGTTCACAGTGGATGCCTCTTGTACTTTTATTTGCATTTTTCATCTGGTAAATGCACAAATAATCACTGCTGTATTCTATAGATAGGGCAATGTACCTGAAGAGTTGATTTATTTTCTCCTTCTCATGAGGCTGATCTTACCTTTCATGTTTCTAGGGTGAAAAAGCACAAACAATTGGCCAGATCGAAATCTGCTTCACCAAACAACTGCAGCTGGTAAACTGCACGACACTGGAGGGTGAATCCAACCCAATGCAGGCTCACTTGAAGCTTGGAACTTCAGAGCTGTCAGTCTGCAATGATAGTCTCCCAACCTATTATCCTTCAGAGGTCCAAGATCACAAATGAAGCCATAAGAGTTTGGAAAACTTTTAAAATCAGCAACAGAACCAAAGTCATGCAATATTACAAGCCCCTGTCTGTATCACAGGTCTACTTCTGCTGGAAAACACAGTTCTTTTGCTATTGAAGGAGAGTGGTCCACATGGTGGATCAGCATCAGATCTGCAGCTTGGTCTGGATTTTTTGGCTTGCTTATGGTTTGCATCAATGTTCAAAAGAGTTTGACATGCAGTTAAATCTGCCACTTCAGCTGCTTTTTGGTTTTTACCAGTGAATCAGGGAAGTGAAGTAATTCTTTGTATTGAAAGGATAATCTTCTCTCTTGAGAAGAAAATACTATAAACAAAAAACTCTGAGACATGTCTGGAGGTCCATTCCCAGATGTAATAGCCACTGCCTTGCATAATTGCTCTCCAGAAGTGCAGAACAGAGATCATATCCTCGGAAGTGTTGAACCTTTTCTCACTCAGGGATCACAGTGGACCAAAGACGACTCTTGCATAACTTCTTAGTGAAGTAATAACTTTCTGCAAGTTTGGTCTCTTCTGCCTAAAACATCCCAGGGAGACTGTATCTGTAGCCTTTCCCGTTCTTTGATTATTTTTGTGGCAGTAGCTCCATACAGTCTTGAGGAACAACCAATGCTAGAGCTTATATTTTAGTATAGGAGAATGTTATGCCCTAGAACTCTGTTGTTACTAATTTTTAGTTGTGTTTGAGCATTCAGCATTACTACTTGTGAGTGCTTGCACTTTTATATAAAAACAAGATTGTCACATAATCACTTTGTTCGAAGGAACAGCTTGTTATAGATGAAACAATTTTTCATACTGCAGGATTTTGAGTAAAAAGTACAGATGTTGGCAATAGTGTATCTTTACCCCATAATGATGAGTAACATACCACAAAGGCAACCAAATTTTGGTGACGTGTTTCCCCACAGTGCTGTGTTGATCTATGTGTCTCAAATTGTGTTTCAAAGACAATTAAGGCTCAAGGAACCATCTGTTTGTTAGAATGATGTTACTGTGAAAACGTGAAATGCAGTATTAGAAACAAATTTGTTATTTTGAGGGGGTTAAAAACCATGTACACTCACTGTCCCTGTTTCTCTACCACCTTTAATTTAATGCTCTGTTCCATTTACATTCCAGAATGCTGTCGGTTTTTCAGGCCTTTCTTGAAACTCAGATATTTATTTATTTTAACAGCCAAGAAATTATTATGGTGTATCAAATGAGTGGTTGTTGAGTTTGCCTGTTTTTCTGCAGTTGCTTTAATTCCTCAGTCTTGTTTCTCAGTCAGAGGTAAAGCTGACTTTTGCCAAAAGAAGTCAGCAGATACAGGAGTCACAAATGACCAAACTCTGCAGCAGAGTAGATAGTATGGATTCTATGCATTTTTCAGCCTCATTTTCAAATGCAAGAAATGCGAAGGAGCTGATAAGTCTTAAAACTTAGACAAGAAAATAATATAATTGAAAATGAGTGAGAGAGACAACATGCCAGCAACTGAATAAAAATTGACTGAGAAAAAGTAAATCTTGGCTAAAACAACCTCACATACTCTGAAGTCCCATGTAAAGGGACATACCTGAAGTACTGTGTTGGCCTTAAAAAACCCACAAACACATAGTTTTTATTACAGATTAAATATTTAAATTTGCTATGGTGAGCTTTTCAGTAGTAGCAATCAGACACTGTGTATATGACTACTGTTGCTTGGGTTTTGGCAAATTCAGCTGCCTAACTTCTGGGTAGACACAAATGTCTTTTAAAAACTACTTACTGATTTTCATACAGAGATGTGCCAAGACATTATGAAGTTTTAAGTTATATATTTAGGGGATGCTTTAAGATCTGTATCTGGGCAGCCAGGAGAACAGATGAATGAATGCTATGACCATTTCAGATCACGTCCAAAGATCAAAAATCATGTCCAGCTCTTTGTGTTCTCTAGCAATGGCTCACAGCCAGTTGTGGGCCTTGTCAGTTGCTTTCCATCAGAATGTATGTAATTTCAAGAGTTGGATTAAGGCTGTTTAAATAAAAGAAGTAAACAAAGGTATATTGGGAGTCATAAAATTCACTTCAGTTCTGAAAAGTGTCACTCATTTCTTTGTGCAGTATAAATTCAATCGGCCTTGAAAATTCAGCACTGCCTGGGGATGATGGGTTCTGTATTCTTTTCTGCATCGTTGAATAAATTAACTAAATTCCAGCAGAGATGTTTTGTGTACAGTCTCAGTGGTTTAAAACACAACTCCACAAAGGGACTTAGCTTGTTTATACCCTTAGTACGTGAGCTCTCTCATGCAAAATGCTTAAGCATCCCTTGGCATGCAGGTTAGAGCAGGGGTGTGTGTCCCTTTTCCAAGGACAGCCCCTCTTCCTGGGGCCTGAGCAGGGGCCTGTGCTGGGCCTTTCTCAGCTGCCCAGGAGGCCAGCTTAAGCCAAGTTTGTGGTGGGGTGGAATAGGACATTGGGAAATAGGACTTCTGCTCAGTTTCATGAGATGCATATATCGTGTGCTTAAGGGCACTTCTGTCTCTCCCTCCCAGCAGACAGCTGATCTGCCACTGCCAACCACAACAGGAGATGAGAGAAGCAGAGGGGACTGGTCCCCATTGCTTCTTGTTCTTAGTGGGGGCAGCAGCTGGTTGCAGTTGCCCAAGGAATGGGCAAAGCTGCCTCTGCAGGCTGGAATGGAGGTGGCACAGGTCTCTGGCTGTGTCCCTAGTCTGCACCCTCAGTGGCTGGAGAGTGCTACTGCCTCAGCTGCCACTGACTGGAACGAGAAGCAGTGGGGGCAGGACTGCAGTGCCCACGCATCATGTCAATGCACTGCAAATCAAGTCCCACCAAGGGGCACAGGTTAGGTATCTAATGCTGCAAAGCAGCAGGTTGGGAAGGGGGATTTTGACTGGGATGGGTTTGTGAATTTGGGCATCTCAGTTCTGGTGTGGTCCTGCTTCAGTCAGTTGTGCTCTGGATCTGGCACTGAGCACTGTTAAGCCAAGGCCACAGAAGGTTAATGGTTGTGCTACCTGTTATTGATGCCTGATGATGCAAAGAGGAAATTGTCAGGACTTTGCAAGTTGCCTTCCCAGGAATGGAGCAATCAATGATGAGGAATGTTGTACTTATTGTAAATTCAGACTCATGCTGATATGGCAGCTTCCCTCACAAGGGTCACTGCATGCCTCCTGTTCCTGTAAATATTCCCTGTTCCACGAAGTTGCCATAGATCACCCAGAGCTGATACAAATAATTAATTTAGAAAGGATTTAAATTTCTCTTTATTTGAAGAATAAGAGGTTTTGTATACAGGCTAAGTGAGATCTGATATGGGAGATAAGCAGATTATTTTGTGGTTTTGCTGTCATTTTCATTATTCCTTACCCCAAAGTACACTGGAACATCACAGACTGGAGGAGGATTAACTTGATCTCAGGGGCAGCCAAACCCAACCATGCCCACAGATTGGTGGTGTAAATCAATACATCAATTCATTCAGCATGAAAATAACAGTGCTGACATTCATTTGCAGTGCTCACTCTAAAGGACTGATATTTCAGTAATCTTTTATAGAGCAAAAGAAGCAAAAGTGACAATATCTGATAAGAATTTTTAGGTGTTACAAAATTCTCAAGCAAGCTGGAGAATACCATAGTGCTGTTTTGCAAGAAATACTTTTCTGAGTACAGCTTATTTACCAGAAAAGAGGCTGTTTGCTTAGGTTTTTTTCTATAACTCACACAATTGTTTGTGTTAGAGACCTGTACTCTGCGTGCAAATCAGGAGAGAAGAGCCAAAACAAAATTAGCAAGAATTAAAAACACAGCAGTCACCTTGTAACAATTACAATCTCTGTAAACAAGCAGGATGCATCCCAGCAGGTTCATGCTTTTACATCACTTACTTCTTAGCATTAAATACAACTTGCTGTCAGCCTTGGAGGGACTTCTCTCTATCCAAAGTGCTCAGCTGAGGGTGGAGAAACTGTGTGTACTTGTATCAGAGGTTGGAAGAGCTGTCATGTCACCTGACTGCTGTGATTTCAGCCCATCAGCCTTTCACAGATCCATCTCCCCTACCAAGATTTCACAGGTTAGGTTATGAAGGCTGACTTGTGCTAACAATTCCCAGTGCCAGCTGTTGTGGGCTTGTGTTCCAAAGAACATTGTAAGGGACTGCCCCTTCTCATAAACTCTAATTTGCAGATAGTAGCTAAATGCCTGGGGTACGCATTTGTCAAGGATTTATTAGCCGGGGGGCTGGCTGACTGATGCGTGAAGTGGGAACCACTTCATTGTCTCCCAGACTTCCAGATGTTTGGGGCTTAGAATACTCATCCTACTGAGGCAGTTGTTTTATGTGTAACAGCTGGCCCTGACTTATTTTTTGTCCTTCAGCCCCTGGATACCTTCAGAGATTTCAGTCTCACAGTTTCTGGGAGATTTAGTGAGCAGCTTGTCATTTCTGAAGCCTACTGCAGGATAATCATTGTAATAAAATAGCTCTGGGACACAAACTACCCTCTCATTTTCAATGCCTTGTGTTGTTTTCTCTTTGATTCCCTTCATTATCCTCAGTGACTTGAGGGATGAATGGACCATGCTTTTGATCTTGCAGAGCAACTGAAGGCACAGGTATTATAGGAGAGAAAAATCTCTTAAATCTCATGGACAAAATATTCTCAAAATAAACACCTATTTTCTCTGCCCATTTTTCCTCCTCTGATTTTGAAGCATCCTGACTGCAAGGAACCCTGCAAGTCTGAAAGAAGGTAGGTGTATTGATGGATAGCTTTTAATCCTTTATTTGTTGTGTGTTTGGCACCTGGTTTTTGGCCAGCCTGGCTGATTAACAGACTTTCTGTCACACTTAAAACGGACCAAGAACAACGTCTCAAAACTGAATTTAAAAGGTGGGAAAATGGATATTTATTAAATTAGTTAACAGTCTGAGGGCTCCACAATTGCTTAAATATGGCATGACTAGCCTGGTCTATCTAGGCAGATGGGTGAACAGGGAAATTGGGGTGTATTTTCTTACTTAGCTCTGCCACTATCCCCCCTGTAAGTGAAATTTAGCTTGAAATCTGATGACAATTTTAAGTCTCACAAATTAAATAAGACTTCCATGTACTTGCTGTCTTCAGAGAACCATTTCACCCTCCCTAGTTCTGGATAAGTAATTGAAGTCTAAATGCTTAAAAATATCATGACTTTTGGAGGTAATAGAACATGTGGCCCCTACAGTGGTTAAAACCTTGGTTTAAGCAGCTGAGCTCCTTTTGCTTACATGGTATGAATTAAGTGGCACTGCAGAGAGATGCCTCATGCAATAGTTGGACTGAGTCTTAAATCCAGCTTCTTCCCAGGCAAGGAAGAGTGTTCTGCTGCTCTGGTGCAGACCTCCCTAAGCCTTTTGAGATAAAACAGGTATGGCATTCCTGGCAGGAGTGCAGACAGCACTGGTTAGTGTAAATAACCACTGTTTAGTCATGTGGCACAATCACACTTTTCCAGTCACTCCAAAGAGGTTTCTGCTGCTACAAAAGGCCTCTGGAAAAATTGCTGAAGCAGGTTTTGTAGCAGAGATGAGAACCAAGGGCTTCTCCCCACTTCGGGCAATCTGGCCAGTTTTCTTCACAGTTTCATAAGGAGAGATTTGGAGGAAAAAAACCCTCAATCTGGTGGTTTGGATGCTCAGAGGAGAGCAAGAAGTCCTTATCCCTGTTTGACCCTGCCAAGGGGTGAGTGCGAGGGACCTCCTCTCCTGTAGCTGGGACCACTGCTTCACTTGCTGACCCCTGAAAACAGCTACAGCACTTTCAGCTGTGTGTTAAACACAATGGATGCTGCCTTTTGCAATGAATTTTCTCCCGGGATACGTTATATGCACTCTTAAGAAGCTGCCCCAAAAACAGATAGGTGAAGGAATAACCTACCTGGTGAGGAAGGAGTGCGTTGGGTGCTGAAACTCCCCCTCCTCACCCAGGTGGATGAACCTCAGCAGTTCATATCCAAGTGTCTGGGGAATGTCTGAACAAAATGGTGAGAGGGAGGACCTTGTAGAGCAAAATGCCAGGTGAAGCAGAGTTTCATAAAATGAGATTTTATGCTTTTCAGGCCTAAATTGCCCCAAATTTCACAAGAAGCACACGTGGTTTTTCTATTCGTCTCTTAAAATTTGCTTGGCAGTGTTCTGCATTTCTCCTTCTCCAGCTGAATTCTGCAGGAAGTCACCAGTGGTCAGTGGTGGAAATTTTAATTACTGGCAGCTTATTTTATAAGCCACAGGGAGCCAGACAGAGCTGATTCCATAACCCTAAATTATAAATAATGTATTATCTAATAGAGATGCTGAAGTCCCTTTAGGCTTGCAAATCAGCCAGTTAATAACTTTTTGGTTTAGACGTACTGAACACTGTAATAACCTGATGTCATTTTGAACACAGCAATTAAGTATTCGTTTTACAAGACAAATTGAGACTCATTACAGTCAATCAGGGAGAATTACACAAACTTAAATTTCAGATATTTATCACAGTTTCTCAGAAGAAAATTTTATTAGCTATTTTGAAAGAAAAAGCGGCTGCTTTGTTATTCTGTAAAAGAACTGCCTTCTTTATAAAGAGCTTCTAATGAGCTCCTGTTCCAATCCTAATGTGTTTTGGTAATCTGACTGCACCGTGTCATCATAGGTCATTGTGAAATTAGAAAGTGAGTGTGACAAGTATATCACACTGGCAATTTCTTGACAATTTATTTTAAGATTATGTGATTGTGATGGCTAGAAGGAGATAAAACTTTACATTAGATAATGCAATAGGAACTTATTCAGAAGCCAGTGACTTCCAGTACACTGGAAAGAACAAAACCAAACAACCAAATAAACAAACAAAACAACAACTCAGAAAGAGTGAGATTTTATATACTTAGTTCATCATGTTTGCTTAACTTAGGTAATGTTGGGAATTTTCCAGTACTTTAGTAATATAAGTAGTTCAAAGACTACTTAGTTAAATACACAACACAGATATTCAATTATTTATTATTGCAATTTTTAATGATTTTAATACCATCCATCTTTGCAAGTTTTGTACTGTATTTATCTTGTTAACAAGATTGATTAAGCTGAAATAAAGCTGCCAAAAGCCAATTACCAATATTGGGGTAATACTAATACTTTGTAGCAGAGGAATCGGAATAAAATTACTTCCATTTAGCCAAGGATTTCAGATGAAATATTAAGTAGCATCATGGCTAGATTTAGAGAAAGAAACCAGGCTAAGGCTGCTCTTAACATCTTTTGCTTAACATCTTTTTCCTCTTCAATTTCTTTGCAACACAGGAACCTGGTGCTATTGCCTCAGCCTATAGCACTTGGGGGTCCTATTGCATTAAGGCAAATTTTTATTAGTTGAATAAATCACAGAAAGACTCTATTAATCCCTGACCTTTGCATAATTATGAATGACTGACAATAAAGCTCCTGTTTTATCTCCCTGCTTTCAGTAGCAGCACATTTATCTTCTAGGTTATTGGCATCATTCGAGTTTAGGATGAGAGACTGTGTTTCGTAGTGACTCTTTGTGAAGACAGAGTTCACATGAACATTTCTTGAAATGTCACAATCAACTTCAGTTTCATTAAAGGACATTGGTATTACAAGACAACTGGAATTTGCATTCAAGTAACAGAGCAGAAAGGTTACAGAGAAAACCGTCTTAATGAAGTGATTTTGCCTTAGAAAAGTAGTTACGTTCCCATCGGAGGTTTTGTCTTCATTCTCTTTATTCTGCACAGAGAATTAGATGTAAAGACTCTGAGACAGAGCATGCCATGATGCAGCCTGACTGCACCAGGCAGTTTATTACCAAATTTTATTCCAGACTTCATATATAATTTTCTGGAATTAGCTACCATGGGACCTGCTCTCAGAAGCATTTCAGGGTAGTTTATAAAATAGAGAAAATTGTACCTTGGTGTTATTTATGTGAGATAATAAGCAATTCCAGATTCTGCTAATTGTGACATTTTGAGAAACATTTTACTTTTGAGAAATCTTTTCCAATTTGTCAAGAGAAAAGTGGGATTTGGTTAGAAGACTATCTATCTAGCTGGCATACTGGATGTGCCCAGGTTGGCCAAATAGCTGATTTGTTCCAGGATCCATCCAGAACATTTCTGAATCTCAGTTGTCCACACTGTGGTCATTGGCTGCATTTCTGTCCAGGGAAAATAACTTTTCAAGCTAACCATTTTCTACAGATCTGAATTTTATTTCCCAGCGAGCCTTTTCCATACCTCAGCAAGCACCAGAAAATATCCATAATGTACCCAAGATATTTTCAGTTCCAAGAATAACACAGTGCACAGCTGTGCATTGTTCTGTTGTAGCTGGATCAAAACAATAGCATTTCAGACAATTCAGTTCTGAAATTCTGAGACTACTCATACTTCTAACCTGAACTTCTGTGTTGTTTATATTAGCCTTCCTATTCTGGATTTTACAGAAGAGGTAAAGAAACCACAGGACCAAGTGACTTGCAGATTACAGAGAAGTAAAACCAACCATGATCAAAACCTCATTTAGTGCTGCCTGTATTAGCTTAAATTAGATTTGCAGCATTATTTGCTCTGTTTTGTTGCACAGTATTGTTAGGGATTTGGCAGAGGATTTGTTTATGTGACAGAGAGCAGAATTATAAATAACAATGTTTTGCTCCTACAGGTGCTGTTTCCCAAATAAAGTGACTACAGGAGAAACAGTCTGAAAATAATGTGCCACGTATCTGCTTTCAAAACGTATTAATTTATAACAACAAGGCAAGTCAGTATGCATTTGAAACTCTTCTCTTAAGACTTCCAATTCCCCCAGACAATTTGCATTGCCCATGTGGAAATGAATCATTGCTGTCCTTGAAAACCTTGTGCGCTGGAGCTGGAGGAAAGCTGTGCTGTCAGTCATCCCAAAGGGCTTCTTTCTCTGAAGTACCCACCAACTAAGAACACTTAGAAAGCTTTCCTACTTCACAAGTTTTCCTACTTAGTAAGCAAAATAAGCTCTTTTATCAAGTTCTCCAAAAGACTGAGATCCTCCCTGCAGCCTCTGATGCACATGCACCTTTTTCCCTAAAGCTTTGTTAGAGATGTGAGATTTTCTTTGAAATGAATTCTGCAATTTGAGAGCTACTGTGAGGCAGCACTTTGAGACTTGGAGAGACTGTTCTTCTCGGTGGATGTTTTACTCCCGATTCTAGGTCTCTGAGTGTAAGAGACTTGAAAACAGGTGGCAGACTCACAGGGATTTATACAGTCAATTACATCTGGAGAGAAAAGAAGTAGATGAGCTGTAGAAAATTTTGATAGCTATTTGCTTGTTTTGTGAAATAGGCATGACTGCAGAGAATAGGCTGGGCCAAATGTGGAGTAGTTAATTGGTCCACTGGTGATCTAGGATGGAATTTGTATCTATTGATCAGGAACTGAATTCTCTGGCTGGAACCAAGCAGAACAGGAGGCAAAGGAGGAAAGTTGTCTCTTAAACCTGTTTGGAGAATGCTGTCTGAGAGGTCTAGTAATTAGATATACATCTAAGTCAGGGAAGCTGTTTTCCTGGAATTGTTTTTAGCCATTGTGACTTAGCTACTTGTTCATGTTATATGGCAATATAACACACTCACAGAAATGGTTTTAATTGCTTTATTTAGTAAACTTCTAGTCAACCATCTCACAGTAATGACTCAAGGAAAATTGCAGTGGAGCTTGAAAGAATGTTTTGCAAATTACTTAGGATATCATAAACAACATTTTTCTGGTTTTAATAATACTGAGAAATCATAATTATTCAAGTAAACCCTTGCCTCTCAGGTGGTAACAGACAGGTGATTAAGATACTGTTTGAAAAGAATGCTGTCTTATATACTATTCAACATCGATAATATTTTTTTCTTTCAGCAGTCTATTTGTGGAGCTTTATTATTTCTCATAATGAGGTTTGTGACATTAGAGTGGAAATTGTACCACTAATTATTAAGGTCAGAATATCCTGACATGAGAAAATAACATTTCTCAAAGCCCAATTAACTGAACTGAATGATGATTCAGAGCTGTGTACAGGATATCACAGATGACCTATAGAAATTATAAATGTATCATTATTTCTAGAACATTTAAACCATCAAATATCTAAGCAGTAGAAACATATTTATGATTATTGGCAGTCAAAGCAGTAGAAGAAAGTATTTAAAACAACAGGTTTTAAATATGAGGTAGAACTTTGAGGTTTCAAAACCAGCAAAATTCTAAGATAAAACTACTTTTTTTGAACAATTTAGAAGCTGAGATAATGAAAATTCATTATTAAGGTAGCTACAGCAGATAGAAATTTTCCACATTACACAACACACAGATCAGCAATAATTGCGATATTAAAATCAAAGAATAAATTAGAGATACTTAATAACTCCATGTGTATCTACTTTGTTGAACAAGGTGTAACCTAATACTAAGCATTTCAGAATTGTTTTGCAAACCATTGCAAAATGACATAAACATATAGGTAATTGTCATAAAAAAAACCCTCAACAGCAGCATTAAGTAGAATACTTTTTAAGGAGCTCTGGGAAAATTACACAAACTCAATTTATGAAAAATTGGTTGTTCCCTTATTTGGAAAAGGAAAAGGGCTGTATTTCATTTGTCAGTGTATCAATGCAATTAACTAAACTAAGCAGAACAAAATGTGTCCAGGAATTTTATTACTGGATCTGTGCCATCTACGAAGTAATTCTGGCCCCTGTGAAACCATCTTCTCCTACAGGTTTATGGGCTAGAAATTATATATGTAGCAGATATTGGTTGCTAGCATGAAGTTTTCATCAATGTAATTCTAGATTTGGTTTCATAGAAGTGCACAAACTGCTAAAACATTTGAAAGTAGTTTGGCCAGTCCTGATCAGCTGGAAAGCTACAAATCTTCACATACAGGACTCGTTTATAGTGAGCTTTGACTTCTATTTTTTAACTCCTAAAAGTGAGGAGTGAAACCAGGTCAGGCTGTACAGGTGACTCCTGAGGTCACTTCATGAGCCTCTTTTATGCAGGAGGTTACCACAAGGGCTAATGATTATCTTGGCAAAAGTATAATTCCTGAAGCATCTCACCAAGAACAAAGGTTTCCTGTTTTTATAATGGTTGGCACAGGATATCAGGCACAATAGGAAGGGAGCAGAACATGAGCTTCTCATTGCATTAGTAGAGCTTCTTTTTCAAGAAAGATCATTAAGATGTTATGAAGCTGTACCTAAATGGATTTCTAGAAGCAGTGATTCATACATCAGAACAGTCCCTCCAGCACATATATGAGTCTCTATTCCTATTTTGAAAACTTATGAAGTGTAAAAAGATTTTTTTAACAAATTTGATTTATGCTAATATATTGCAGCATTTGAGGAAATCTGTGAAAGATGTAGACTCGTCTGCATAGAGAAAAATAAAAAGATTTCTAATTGCAGTGTTTTAGGGTCTGTATGAAGTAAAGTAGATCATTAAAACAAAATGCATTTTCCTTGCTGTATTTCTGTCTGACACTGAAAACGTAGATCATGTGATAAAGGTACTTCTGACCCTCAGTTTCAAGTCCTGTTTGTAGAAAGCTCAGGCAAGTAATACAATTTTAAAACTTTTCTGGATCCCTAAGCATAATTTTCCTCTGTTGTATCTTTAGGGTACTAGGAAAGGTCTAGTGGATACTGTGGAAAAGTTGATCATGTGTGAAACCAATCCCAATCCTAATTGGACACCAATTTCAGGCTGGATTAAGATGATTTATATAGCAGTTTCACTTGATTGGGATTGAACAATTGATTGAAGAGTCCTTCTTTACTTCACAGAAATTCCTGCTTACTTCTGGTGGTTAACCTCATTTTACAACCTTGTTGTAATATACTATGATCCTAAAGGTCTTACTAGAACTTAAAGCTCATTTTCAAAGCCAAGATAGATGGCATCTAAACTGTTTGTTATGTAATACTGCATGATACTGTTCTGTGAGATTACTTAGTGATTTTAAACAGACACTTAAATTGTGACAACTTTGGTAAGAAGTCTGAAGATCTGAGACAGAGTAACACCTTTGGTGCAGAGAGGTGGAAAAATACTTCAGCTAGTGCTGAGTGAAAGCATTAAGATTCAAATGGCTTCAAAAAGTACAATTGCCCCTAGGAAGTTTGATATAAGGAAATTGTGCAAAAAAAGCAACACAAATACTAAAAAATCCCCTATGAAGCCACACTTTGTTTTAGTTAAGGGGTTAAACACTCACTTGGAATGTGGGGATCCTTTATTTAGCTCCACTTTTTGTCTGAGAGGATTCACATTTCCCACCACTCATGAAGATCCCTCACCTGGCAGAACAGTCTGGTTTGGATTGCATCAACTGCTTGTTGATGTGCATAAATCAGAACTCTGCTGACATGACTGGGTCTTGGGACTCCTATCCATCTGCTGAACTTTTGAGACATTACACACAGTCATTAATTGCCTCTTCTCTTCATCTCAGTGAAATTTCAGATTTTTGATGAAAGACTGGGCAGCTTTTCAGCAAGATGGAGGTGATTCTTCATCCAGAAAATAACAATTAAGGACACATGGTATGGATAGTTGGAAGTATAGGTTCAAGTGTCTCCAGAGAAAAAAGGTGGCAATCTTCAGCACTGAAAAGAAAATGCAAATCCTGCAATGCACTTCTGTCTGTTTACTTCCTAGAAAACATTTTAATTTAAAAGAATACAGTATGGGGTAGAAAAGTACTGGGGTAAGCTCTGTAGATACAGTAAGAAGTACATGTTGATTAATCTGGATGCTCATTATTTTGTAATTATTTTGTTATAGGTGAACACTACTTTTTCTCTTTTCCTGTGTGCTTGTTGGTTTGTTGGTTTGTTTACTGCTACAAGGGATGTTGTTCTGCAATGCAAATAATTTAGAATCCAGTTCTTCTTCACTGACCTTGATAATTGCCTCCAGAAAAAAAACTTTAAAATGTTTTCTAGTTGAGAGGATGGGAAGAAATTCAATGCATTTATTGAAAATTTCCACAGCAATGGGCTGCATATGGCCTGGGCTCTGTGCACTTGTCACAGGAGCTATCAGACAGCCCATAGAGGGGCAAAGCTGGAGCTCACTCCAGCCAAAGGCTGTATCCAAAGAGATCAGCTCGGTTGGCTGCTGGAGAAGGCAAGGGGACATTCCCTGTGGAGAAGAGTTGGATGAATATCGAGTTCCTACGAGGAGGTGCACAGTACTTTTGTCAGCATTGTAAAGGCCCTAAAGATCCTTACCAGTGGCACTCGTGGGATAGTCCAGGTTAGCTGAACAGATGAACTTTCAGGGTTAATGCTCAACTTTAGCCTCCAAAAATGAGCTGAAGGCAATCATTCTGTGCAGGAGTTAATGACCCTGAAGACCCAAATAGGCATGCTGGAGCTAGAGTGGGGAAATACCAGACCTCAGAGAGAATGAACATGAGTATGGATATGTGAAGTTGGGAAATGAGGAAGGAATTATCCCTTCCATTTTGTTTTATTGCTTATTGGGTATAGATGAAAATGCTGTGAGGGACTTTTACCACCCTGTTCCAGATTTGAATTGACTTGAGAGACTGTGCAATCCAGCTAAACTTCAATGCGTTGCTATTATTCTTTCTGATGCTACCTCAGCTTAATACAAATCTGCTAAAATTTGAAAAGAAAATTGCAGCTTTAATGGGCTACAGCAGCTGAGAGCCCCGTACGTCTGTTTGAAAGGTTCTAATGAGGCTGTTTTGAAATCCAGCAGCCTGACTGCTCTTGCAGAATCCTCTTTCCAAGGAGAATTGTGCTTCATTTGCACAATCTGTGATCGGTTAGCCTCTGGTCAGCATTGCCCTGCACTCTCTGGTTCAGTACTGCTGTGGAACATCTGCAGCCCCAGTCTGATTTGTGTCTCTCTGTCTTTGGCCAGCTGGTGGTCAGGCTCATTTGGCCACCTGTGTTTGAGGCCTTGAAACTTCTTTGGAAACTGCTTTAAAAGTAACTCATGATAATAAATTCTGCTATTCTTGCAGAAGAACAGTGTTTCTTTTCTAATGCAAATAAGCTTTTATTGATCAGTACTCACACACCAAGTTTGGCAAGCTTTGCTTTTCATGCCTTGCTTCACAAATTTGGCATTACATTTTTTGAGAATTACAAAAGCAAGTTAGGGACATATAATGATTCTTGAAGCAAAACAGAAATCATAATATGAAAGGAAACACAAAATATAAATGAAATGTTAAATTCTTAATTTAATGCAGGCTTAATTTTATTTACAGACAAGAAAAACATTAATTTTGGAACAACTAATATGCTATACTTGCTCCAGAGCTTTTCAAACTCTCTTGATGGAAAGACAGCAAATGGATGATAAAAGAAGACCCAGGAAATCCATATCTTAAAACATCAGGGTTTTTTACTAGCTGGGATTTATTCTGTTGTACCCTCTTTCTCTCAATCATTCTTACTAGCAATAAAAACCCCACAGTAAGTAAGTTACTACAATTTAATACATATCTGAATCAAAATATCAGTCAGCCAGAGCTCATCTGACTGACAGCCCCATGGGCCAGATATGAGGCTACATAGCTCTCTGCACTTCCTGCACTACAAACACTGTCCTTGCTCAGGGCAGGATGTATGTCCGACCCCCCAACAAGAAGTCAAGAGCTACAACTATTCCCTTATTACCAGAAAGCTGTTCTGGAAAGGATTCCCAGTACTAACAGCAAGAGTGCAGCTCTTTCCCTCTGGAGCCTAGGAGCAGGTGGCTCTCCTCCAGGTGATCCTTGTTCCATGAAGGAGGGGCTTTAAATTAGAGCAGGCTGGGTGTGCAGAGGTTTTTTCTGCCTTTGTGGCTGTGGTGTCTTTTGCAGTTTGTGCTAGTATTGCTGTGCTACAGGGAACCAACCTCATCTGGATGGTGAATACGGAAGTACACCATCCCTATGGACTCCTGGGGCTGTAGTACTGCTGCCCCTTGACCTGTGAAGGTGGGAAAGTGGCTTTGAGTGGCACTATTTCCTTGTTGCTTCTCAGGAGGGGGAAGAAGGGCACCTAGAGATAGGCTGCTAGCACATACCTCCCTGACTCATCCATCTTGGAAAGAGGTAAATGGTATGGAAAGCATGTAGAGATGCTTGTTTCTGTCTGTGTTCCTTATGTGGTGGGAGCCTGGCTGAATGGCACAACAGGCTCAGCTGTGGACACCTCATCCCAGCTTTGTGTGCTTCTACCCCACCAGTAGGTGGGAATTCTGGTCTGTGCATGTAACTCATCTCAGTGGTGCTGCTGTGGAAAGCACTTGTTTGACCTCTAATGCCTAATTTGGAAAGGCTTGCTGTGTTACAGCAGGTGTCTCTGCTAGTGGGCACTGGAGGTGTTAAATGGTTTGGTCCTTTGTGCAGCATGATGCCCATCAAGCTGCTTTTTCTGGCCTTTTAAAAATCTTCCTAAAAGGGATGTGAAATGTGAGTTATGTGGGGGTGGTATACAGCTGTGCTGTGTAGTCTGGCTCTCTGCTCAGTCTCACAGCATTAGAGGATTTTAGCTCTGGTCTGTCGCTTTCTGTCCCCAGCTCTCCCCTCTGTCCTTGCCTTTGATAATGGCAACTGCCATAATGAGGGGGAATTCTTTCTGGAAGTCACAGTTGAGAGATGCTGGGTGGCCTACAACCAAAAAACCTTTAATCATCACCTATAAAATACTTCATTTCTTGAGCTCAAGATTCAAGTCTGAATCTCAGTTATCTCATACTTGTCTATAAAAATAAGCAGCTACTGTGGTATTCATTTGGAAAAAGTAATGAAAATACAGCATGTCACATGCTTAAAATAGCAAACCTTAAAAACTGTTACTTCTGTTTACAATTCAAAACACTGGTGAAATTAACTCATTTTGGGGTATGATTTCTTTTTCTTTACCAGAATTAGATATAAAGCACCTGCAGAGTTTAGTAACTCCATTTTTCTTTCTCATCTTCAAGCTAAAGTCATATTTGGAAAGACAAATGTGAACTGATTGAAGGGGAAGAAATCATAATGACTTTGGTTTTGGATTAGAAATTCTTGATTTCTGATTTAATTTGTGTGTATGCTTTCTGAGCTCTTTATTGATTTGAATGTTCCATTTGAGAGGAAATAATTCCCTTTGATACTAAAGATACTTGATGTTGCAAAGCTCCTGTAATAATGGACGACTGGGGCTGTTTATGTTGAATAGACATTATTAGTTTCCCAACTTTAAGTTAGATCCCTTGAAGAAGAATTTATGAAGCTGAAGTACATCAGCTTCAATTGATGCTGCATTCACTCCTGTGAGTGTGAGATCATATTTTACTGAGTTAAAACCAAGCAGCAGGCACAAGCTTTCAAAATTAATTGTAAATAATATGATCCTTTCCTCCATTCAAGGCTGCGGCTTCCTCAAGCTCTATGTGAATCTTATTAATGGATTTGTTTTGTTGCCCCATTGTTTCTTCAAATGCCTTTTAGTTGCTGAAAA
>PYHW01010320.1:285777-314121 GCA_013186435.1 Turdus rufiventris
CTTTTATCCCTAACACTGAATGAAAAATGGTTCTCCTTTTAGGAAGGTTGTAATTCAGTTATTCCATGTGTTTAAGCAGATCTTTAGCAGGATCTAAACTGAAAGTCTGCCCCCAAATGAACCAGTACCTTTGTCCTCAGTTACCTAAGGTGTCACAGCTATTGTGTAGCTTTACTGTGAGGTTTTCTATGATGTGTAATCTTGCATCACATTAGCACTACTCTTACTGAATTATGCTTGAAATATTGCTTACAGTCCTCTTTCTGCATTTTTAGGCAATCTTAATGTCTCTGCTCTCACAGTGCTTCCTCATCTGTTACAGAAAGAAAATTAAGTAAGCTTTTTTAGTTCTAAATTTTAATTCAGGAAGTTTATATGAAAAAATTAGTTCCTGAGCATTCTGTCACCAGAATGTTCTAGATCTAAAATAATAATTTCATAATATACTTAAGGTGACAATTTGCTTGGACTTGTAAATGTAACTACTGACAGAAACAGTGACCTGTATGAAAGTAGTTGGTTTTGTCAATGAAAGCTGAAGATTTAAATGTATTTCTTGAGGACAATTCCCCCTGTGTAGGCTGGAGGAGGACAGGTGCTCTTACCCTGTTCGGGGCAGCCACATCCACCCTAATGAGATTCTAGTAGCAGTGCAGCCCTTTTACTTTTTTCTGTTGGTGTTTCTGCTGCTTCTGCATGGTCCAGTTGAGGTACCAAAGCTGTCCTTGCTCCTTGTAGTAAGGAAGTGTTTAAGCAGTTGGAAAGCCTCGGCTCCAGCTACCATATTTTTGCTGTGTGCCCCACTCCTATTGTGTCCCACTCCTATGGCATTGAGGTGACAGGGGAGAGGTTTTGCTTGGTTTTTTTTCCTGAGGGAAGAAGGGTACTTTGGGGTGGTATTATCTCTGGATGTAGTGGGTGCAGCAGGTAGAGTAAGCAAAGTGTCAAACATTCTCCCCCATCATCCTGAGTTGCTTTATTGCCTCCAAATCAGTTTTTCTGGCCCTGAGCTGAGGGCAATGTGACAGTCCTTTTCCCTTGTCATCCCCTCATTCTGGCTGTGGTAAGTGTTCAAGCTGTGCTGCAGCTGCTGAGAAGCCTTGATCCAGCCTGACTGGAGCTGTTTGTGCTCAGCTCTCCAGCTTCTGACAGAAGTGGCTGTGTGCAGCAGGCAAGTGGAAGCCTCTTTGTTCAGCCAGGTGCTGCTGCTGCTGCAACAAGAACTGGCAGAGATGGGAATGTGTCCTTGGAAATCTCTGCTCTAGGGCATTGTGAGCTGCTCCTTGAAGAGCTACATGGAGTGTATTTTGGGGAAAAACAGTCTCTTCTATGCTTGCAAGATGAGAACATGAAGACACAAAACTTAGTGTAGTCTTGTGTAGCAGGAAAGCTTTTATTACACCTCATATTAGTTGAACATCTTTAACTGGTGTTTACCAGTGTGTAATGGGGAATTACAGCTTTAACAAAGAATATCCCAGAAGTTTGCACAGGGAATTGCTGTGTAGGAGATTACTTGAGTAAATGTTTCTGAGGGTCAGCATCTTTGCCACAGGAGTCTTTTAAATTGCTTTTTTTCTGATTAGGTACAGGATGTAGCAGGTAAGGCTACCCTGGTTTGGCAGCTCAGCTCTGAGGGTGGTTAACGCCTTGCATGGTAAGGGGACTAACAGGCTTTGGATTTCAGGCAAACTGTCAGCAAATCAGCTCAGGCTTTTCAGCTGTGCCAGCTTGCAGTGCAAACATGGGGCAGGTACCCAAATGGCTTGTGGAAAAACCAGTCACCACCTGGTTTAGTGTAGGCAGCACTCAGGTGGATTTTGGAGCTTAGCTGATGCCATGTGAGGCCACTTGGTGCTGCTTCTGCACTGGTTCACCAGCCTCAAGGCACTCAGGCTGTTGAAATCAGACCCAATATTGTACCCCAACTGAACTGATGGGTCAGTGCAGGAGCAGAGTGGGGTATCTGCTGTTCTCGTCAATTATCTCTGCTAGGGACATTAGCTAAGCCATGTTTGTGTTGAAGGAAGCTGGTCTACTGGAGATAGCCAAACTATTTTACGTTTTCAGAGTTTATTCTTCCAGTATTAAACCATTCAGTAATATTAAGCACTGATTAATGTAAGATGTGCAAAGTAGCTGCAGTCTTAATGCACATAACTAACAGATGTGAAAAGTGTTTTTCTGCAGCTCCTAATAGCCCTCATCCTTGTTTTGCAGAGGCACCAGGCTGGCTTGTTGCCCCCTTAAACTGAAGGAGTCTAATGAATCTTGCTGCTCTCTAAGCATATTGATTCTAATGTTCAGTCTAGACCTTCTCATTAAATACAAATGGTGAAGCCAGACTATTGCAAAGGTTAGGAATTAAGCTGACTTTCTCTCCACTTTTGAGCATTTCTTGTTTCAGGGGACTCAGCAGACATGATTTTAATTTGAAAATGTTACAAGCTTTGCAGGGGGCAGATGCACACTTGAATGCTTTGTCTGCCACTCTTTCCTCTTGTGTTTCTCAGGCATGTGCTTTACAACTGAACAGTGAATTGTTTTAGCAGCACTAGGGACTCCTACTGTAGCAAACACTATTTCTCTCGTGTCTGGCACAATTAGCTGTGTGTAGATACTGTTTTGTGCTCCTCTCTGGTTCTGCACAAATGATGTTAGGCTATCCAAGTGCTGAGCTTGAAGTACTCAATGCTGAGATACTGAACAAATAAACTGAGGAGAAATATATTCATCTTGTTTAGGAATGAGCTTAAAGCATTTCAACACCTGTTCTCATGGAGAAAAAGTAGTGTGAGGGATTTTGTTTATTTGCTTTCCTCCAGGAAGAGTAGAAGTTTGAGTGTACAGATTATAGGAAACAAGTCATGCACAGCATGCTTCTTTGACATTTAGGATAGTGGATTGGAAGTCTTGTATGAGCTTTAAAAGACCATGGTTTCTATTTCCCTGCCATAAGGCTGCGTTTTATGGTAAACCAGAGCAGCAGCTGATGGACATACCATCGTGATGGATATACACGATAGCAGTGGTCCGTGTGGATCTGAAAACCTTCACTGGGATGTGCTCAGGCCTCTCCTCTTGCTGTTGAGGTTCTGCTTGTGCATGGTCTGTGTATGTCACCTTCTGCCGTTGTGTGTGGCCACCAGTGTTTTCTTCATAGTAGGGTGCCAAATCCTTTAGCTGAAGGGTCTCTATCAGCAGGATTTCTAGAGTGATTTCCTCCAGTTTATGCCAACCTTTTACTGTCAAGTGGGGTGTTTTGAAGTATTCTTTCAACGTGCCTTGGTCTTTTTCTGTTTAGGGCATTGGGAGAATTTTTTTCACAGAAAGAACACTTAAGCATCCTTCCCCATGTGCTTATTCCATAGGTACAAATATGCAACAGAATAAAGAGATTACAAGATGACTGCTTGCTTGAAATGTGTTTGTGCTGCATGGCAGAGTTCTTTCTGCCCCAGATCCATCCCTTTTTATCTACAGTACATAGCAGGAACCATTGGAAAAGACTAAATAAATTTCTTTTTTTGTGCCTTTGGAAACTGGATTAATCTGCAGGGAATGTTGCTAGTGCTCTACTCTGATTTTGTTCTTAAGTGATTTTTGGGTGAACTTCAGCACACATTGCACAGCCTGATTTCTGTGGAGGCTAGGGGGTGATCAGTGGTTGGGTCTTTTGTAGCTGAGTGTTCAAGGCTTTTCAGGAGTCCTTTAGCAGCCAAAAATGGCATCAGACAAGTAATGCACTCGATGGATGCGCTGTAGTGCAGCATGTGAAAGGGCCACTTTGTTCTTGGCAATTTTTTTCCTCCCACTTTTACTGATGCTACTGACACCTCAGAGACCTAATCTCTTCTCAGTACTGGCATTGGGGAATTCTATCATTTAAGAAAATGTTCCAGGTAGCTCTTATTTGCCTGGAAGTTACTGAAAATAAAGCTTATATTTTGCTTGAGTAATGCTGTAGATTAATAGATAGACAATAGTGAATACTTGATAAAAGTTTAGAAAAGGAAAGAAGAAAAAAGATTGGGCAGATGATGTGGTCTGGCAGTGTAGCCAGCTCAATAATAGGTGGTGTTTGTACTGTGGCAACCAGGAAGAGGCATTTAAATGCAGAAGGGGAAAGGTGGGAATGCCTCTGAAGGAGACAGGATTTATTTTTGCTGACTTCTATGTCAAATAGTACCTCTTCTGGTTGTTGGAGAGGCAGAAAGTATCTAGCTCAAGCTTTGAGTGAGCTTTGAGTTCAAGCTGTGTGCAGATGAATGCATGCGTTTTGGCATGAGGTGATTCCTCAACTGAACACTGAAGTGGAGAACTTGGAAGTGTGTTGTGCTAGTGGCAGAGGATAATATTTCTCTGTGCCTCTTCCATTTTGTGTATCAAATGGGGAAGTAGTCTTTTCCTTTTCCACAGAGCAGCAGACATGTAAGTTATTAAAGTATCTTAATGTGATTTGTGCATGATGCCCTTAAGAAATTTTCTTCTGTGCTTGTGTATCTCCTGTAGGAGTTACAGTAACCCAGTAGGGTATTGATGTGTCTAATCCCCCTGTCTGCATCTGGCAGCGACCATTAGCTATCACTCAGGAGGCAGGTAAAAATACATGAAAAATCACCATGCAAGTAGTCCAGTGTTTCCTTATACAGGAGATAAAAATGCTTTTATTCTCTTGATGCATATTGAACTAATCTCCTTGCAATTCTCAGCCTAGCTAACATATCTGCAAATATTACTACTGCTAAATTGTGAGTGTGGTAAATAATATTTTTTCTTGGGAAAAAAATGTGTAAATGCTTTTTGCTCTGACCAGATTTCTTGTGTGTCCTCAGAGACTGATTTCCTTGAATTTCTGGCTCCTCTCTTGTGTGGTTTTTTTTTTGCCTCTATGTTCCATCCTCCTCTTCCTTTCTATTTCTTTATTCTGCTCCTAATGAGGTGTTTTTGGAAGTGGACTACTCCTGATTTTGTGATGCCACAGAATAAAGGGCAGGGGAGAAAATGACCCAAACCTGCATTTTCATTCGAGCTGAGGTTAAAAACTTCTGCACTTCCCTAGGTAGGGACAAGAAATGGAGTACAGAATGCATGCTTTGGTTAGTCCAATTATTTCTGAATATATAATTTGGGTCCAAGTCATCTTGGTGCTGAAAGAGTGTAGGCAGCCTACTGCACAATACATGTATCATGCTTATAACAGTCGTGTAAATGTCAAAGGAATAACAAGATCTTATCTCTTGTTTTTCCTTGTTTTTATTTTAGGCATGTTTACACTGACCAAACTGGTCTGGAAATAAACTTGAGAGTTTTGATCTCCCAGTTTGATAATGGATTAATACTTAAGGAAGCATGTAACTGTATGTGTCAAGAATTAAGTGAGATTCATGGAAAAATTGTAAAAACATTAGCTCTGCATGCATGTTTTTTAAGTTTGCTACAGTGCAATGACCCCAAACCTTGGATTTGCCTTCCCTGGGATTATTTAGACCTCTCCAGTTCCCTGTTATCACAGATACTTTGCTCTTGCTCTCAGCCTGTAACATCCAAGATTTGTATCTCAAAAGCCTGTAAATTTAAGTTACACAGTTTTTAAAACTCAAGATGGCATGTGATACAATCGAGTACAATCTTCTCAGGGATAATATATCTGGTTGATAAAGGTTCTTGGGTTTTGTAAAACAAGTGTGCTTTGTGCTCTGAATTTGTTTTGTTTGGTCCTGGCTTTGGCCTCCCAGTTGTTGGTGCAATGAGGCTGTTTTCCGAGTGCCTGTATGTCAAGTTAAAGGTTGGAACTCCATCTCTCATGTGTTGCTGAGGAAGAAACAGGGACAGAACACAAGAGCCAGGGCATGTGTTACAGCCAGGTATTGCAGCTCTGACCTTAGTTACATGTCTTATGTGAATAACATCACTCCCACTACACTTTTTTGGTGAGCAGTGAGTAAAGGCAATAATCTAGATATGTAATTGCTCAATCTGTAAAGCAGATGAAACTGCATAATTGGTGTTACAAGTTGTTACTTAAGTGTTGTCACAGATGTCAAGAAAAGTATTCCTATTCCAACACAATTAAAAGACTGCATTCTTGCAGCAGTATCTGAATGTATGGCTCTGTTTGTGGCTCTGGTTGAAGACTTTTTTTCTTTTTTATGATTAGTGAATTTGATTTTCCTAACCATGTTTAGCATTTGGACTCACAGGGGAGCTTATTCATGTCCAATAGAGTTTGTGGAAGCTGAGATGGGACTGGAGGAGGAACACTTCTCAAATTTTTCTCTGTAGACTAGCAGAAGAATTTCTGTTGTTAATGAAAACTTGTCCTGATTTTGTACAGCAGTGCTTATATGGCAGCAAACGATTGCATTTTGAGTGTGGAACAGAAGAAAAATGCACTCTGCATGTTGACTCTTTGTTCCAAAATGGCTCTCTAAAGAGCTGTGTTTTATTTAACATGAAAACTTTTTTGGCTCCGATGAAATTTCCTGAAGAAGTTAAAATGCATGTTTTGTCCTAAATTTGAGGAGAATTCAAATCAATATCTGCCTAAACCATGGTGTCTAGTAGGTGGGCATGTGATGTGTTGTCATGCTTGCTATAGTAAGGTTGTAATAGCTTTTGAGATCTGGAGGAGGAGGAAAGGGCATGTGAATAAACAGACTTTACTACAGCCTTCATAGTACAGAGATAAAATAGTAAGGGCAATTACAGTTAATTCCTTTTAAGACTGGAATAATACTTGGCTTTGCAAACCCGAGATATCCTTCTGTTAGCCGCACGCTCTATCACGATTCCGATGTCCTGCACAGTGCTATAAGCCGGCCGATTTTCCCGTGGCTCCCCATTCCCGCCGGTATCTCTCCCGTCCCCATCCCCGCTCGGTGCCCCTCCCGTCCCCATCCCCATCCCCGCCGGTGCCGCGGGCGGGGCCGGCCGGGGGGGCCGCGCCGCCGTTGCCATAGCAGCGCCCGCCGCCGCCGCAGCATCCTCCGCAGCAACTTTATCCCGGCTCCAGAGCCAGCCCAGGCGCCGGCAGGGACGGGACGGGGCGCGGGGACCCACGGCGGTGCGGAGCGGCGGCCGCTGCCTCGTCCTGCCCTGCGGAGCGCAGCTCCCCGGGCCGCGGAGCCATTTTGCCGAGCGGGTGCCTGGAGCGTCCCGGTGCCGCCGGGCTCCGCGTCCCGTCCCTGACACCTCTCTGCCTCCGCTCCCGCCGGCGACCCACGCGCGTTCCTGCTGCTTGATCCCGTCCTCGGGAATCGCCCAGCATGCCGATCGCCCACTTGCTGGAGCTATGGAAAGGGATAGAGGTGGAGCCCATGGAGACGGAGGTGAGCGGCTGCGGCGGTGCTGCCGGGCCCCCTTTCCAGCCGGGGAAGCGCGCCGGCGCTGCCCCAAAAAACATGACGAGATGGGGTGTGATGGGCATCCCTCGCTCGCTCTGCTCGCCGCGGAGGGCGGGGAGCCAGGCGACATCGGGAACCTGTTGCCTCCCGGGCGGAGCGGCTCGGAGCGGAGCCCGGGCACTGCGGGATGTCCCGTCCTGTCCCGTCCCGTCCTCTCTGCCCGGCACCGGGCTCGGGTCGGAACCGTGCCCCGGGGAACTGGGGCGGCTGGAAAGGAAGGAGCGTACAACAGATGGAAACCACAAAGCGGGCTGAGTCGGGCTCAGGCTCACAATTAGGCGTGAAGTATGTGATCTGTGATTAGAGGCTCCTATAGGTCCGTGGACCTCACTTGGGTTCTGATTGCTCATTGCCTCTCCGCGTAAGACTGAGCTTTTGGATCATACTGGACACGCGATGCAGTGATAATTAGCGGGCTGTACTGCGTGTGCTCACAGTTTGTCTCGCAGTGTTTTCATTACCTGAAATCTAAGGTTATCTCGTGTCAAAAAAGGCGTCATTCAAGTTCAGAGGGTGTTTGGACAGTGCTGTCAGTCACATGGTGGGATTCTTGGGGATGTCCTGTGCAGGATCTGAGCTCTGTGATCCTTGTGGGTACCTTCCAGCTTGGGTTATTCTATGATTTTATGGTTTTTATTCTGTAATGGGACAAGGTAGATTGCTCAGTATTACTGTCGAGCAGTGCACAAATGCTGATGTGTTTCAGGTCAATTGTTTGTAGCATGGAATGCACATTTATAACAGACAGGTGGTAAAAATAGATGAATGAAACTTGTGAGGTGGGGGAAGGCTGGTGTTTATTTTTTAACCCCCCCCCATCCCCTTGTTTGATTGGAAGTACTGTAATGGGATTTTGGTGAGAGGGAAAGATGGGAGTGTAACCGAACCAGCCAGATTATGGAGAACACACATGACTCAAAAGGAGAACTGCACGAAAGGTTTCATGCAAGCTGTTAGTTTGTACATGTAAACAATACAGCAGAAGTGATAATGTGATATATTCTACCAGGACAGTTCATTCTGTAGTCTCCTGTGAGGGGCTTGCAAAGGTTTAAATCATGTAATTCACTTCTGAATACTGTCACTTGTTCCACTTTGTGGGATGCAAGGAATCTGGGGGCTAATAAACAAGTTATAGCTGGGAAACTGTGTATCATTGCTGATTTTGTTCTAGAAGTCAACTGATACCTCGTTAAATCACTTTCACAATAAGAAGACTTGTGTAACTATATTAAGGGCAAACAGCTTTCTGCTGAACATCACAGAAATGGTTCTCCCCTCCCAAGTCTACCTTTCCATTGACTGGTATTCAAAGTGCATATACATACCCATTTGTTTTTCCTTCTTCCTTCCCTTCTTTCTAAAATCGGTTTGCTTTTTTGTGTGTCCAGTGTTTTTCTTGCTGGCCCAGACAGAAGCCACTTCAGCCATTGCTTTTTCTGTTATCAATTTTTGAGAAACTCCCCTAGATCACAGGGTAAATCCTGCACTAAAGCTCAATTACCTGGGAAAACATCTTTGTACTGTCACCTCTGTTGCTGGTAGAGGACTATTTAGACCTTTATTTCAGAAGAAACTGTGTGGATCTCCTTACCAATGCTAGTTGACCCATTGCAATGACAGTTAATCAGATATGTGGATTTGCAGGCTTTGGTGGTGCTTTTTTATAATTTCCTACTTGAAAGAACAGCATAGCTGAGCTACACTGCTCTATAATTTGCTGAGATTTCACTTAAAAAGAGTTTAGAAGGTTAAAGAATTGCAGGCATAAACTCCTGCAATTTAGATAGGAACAACAGATAAAGCACCATTTATTTGCTCTATTTATTTCTGTCTCTAAGCATAATACAGATAATTTAAGACCATTTTAGATCATGCTGTAGATAGAATTGCTAAGTACTGTTTCATCAAATCTAGTAAAAGCACATAGAAATTAATTTCATCTCTTATGAGCTCTTGTCCATGAGGACGTTTTCAAACAGCAGAAACATTTGCTCTTTAATGAGCTGAATGCAGCTTAAACACTAGTGGTTGTACTGATTCAAGAGAACTGTCATGGTCTCTAAATCTGTGTGGGATAAAATGTTTTCATGATTGTCTGCAAGTTGTTCTTTTTCACAGAAGCTTTTCACAGTTAGTAGACAAGGAGGGAGACAGCTTAATTCTTTGATGCATATGGACCTCTTTCTCCTCCCCTTTCTTAATGCCAAAAACCCTTTTAAAACAGACATTTGAGTGCCTGTGCATGACTCAGGTGAATGACTTGCAGATGTTAAATACAGCTTTTATAGTAAATCAATCACTTGATTAGGAAGAGTGCATCAAGGGCATGTTCTATATTATGTTTGTGTAAAGGAAGATTAGAGTGTCACCTGTTGACTCAGGAGGTCATTAATTGTGTTTGACAAGTAAGCAAGAAAACGGGGATATTTGCTGTTCTAGAATTTCTTTGAGAGTAGGCAAAGTTATTGATCCCACTCAAGCTGGATGGATAGGATAGTGAATTACAGCCTTGGGAATATTTTTCCTGATCAAGCTCTATGTAATTTTTCTACCTGTTTTCCACAGCTTTTATCACTTAATGGATTTTAGGTGAGCACAGCATTTAAATGGAAGCCGAGCGTTTAGAAAATTTGCTTCTGTATATATACATATATTCTCTCTTCCCAGCAAAAAATTATGCTCCATTTGTCTAGTTTTTTTAGTAATAATCTTGTTTTTTATTCATTCTAGGCTTCAACTATTTGGTTTCAACTATTCGTCAGCAATTTTAATAGTTCTTTTATTATGCTTTCTTCTCTCAACATTTTATGTATCTTGGAGAAAGCAGGTTTCTATGGATTCAAAGGTTAATTTACCTGTGCAAAGTGTGAAGAATTGAACAAATCTGCTATAGTAGAATAAAATGAAAGAAACTTAACTGCCTAAAAAGAAATTGACTGTATTTTGTGCTAGATTTTGGCTTAAAATTATTTCTTGGTAGCACCTATTTACAGGATTTTTCTTCTCTTTTCTCCACTCTGTTTACTAGACTGTGGTGGAAGATGCTGCCCTGGATGAAGAACCTGTAAAAGAGGTAACCCAGCTGATTCGTGGATCACACAAGTGTTAACAAATTATTATGTCATCACTTTCTGTCTTCATGAAACAAAATGTCTCTGGTAGATCTTCTCCACATACTTGCAGCTGTCATGATGCAAAGCCAACCCATTTTTTGTTTCTTATTACAAGGTCAAGTGAGGAATGAAAAGATGTGTTCAACTAGAGGTTAAGGAATTTTATTTTACAGCTACTGGCTGTGCATTTTTTCCAAGAAAGAGCACATAACTTCTTGAGGTATGCAGTTTTCCTGCAGGGAAGATTTTGTAATGACCTAAAAAAGAGTAACTGTGATATGAGCAAGGTTTGTGTACTGTAAATTGTGTGTAAGTGAATTCCATTCACTACTAATTGAAGTCATTACTGCTTGTTCCCTTGTCTGGCTCTTCACCACAGCCAGACTGAGCTGACCCTTTGCTTTGAGTTAATCTGTTGTTTGTTATTGTAGCACTGTGCTAATTAAAAAAAACCCCAAACAAATCCAAACCTACAGGCAAAGGTAAGGCTTTCCTCAAAGCGGTTAAATGCCAACAAAGTCATGATGATATAAAGCAGGCAAGGTCAAATAATCATTCATTATTATGATGAGTTGAGGGCAAAACTTGACGCTGGTCCTGTGAGTCAGTGCAAGGTGCTGCTGGTTTGTGTAGAGTGAGCCAAGCTGTGCTTGATAGACCATCAGCCAATTTGCTGACATCAAAAAGTAAAGTAGACTGAATCCCTTTGGGACTGGAGGGAAGCTGCAAAGATGCATGTCAAAGTAGCCACCTTTTGAAGATCTACTTCCTGGTATCTCTTACTCCTTGAAATATAGACCTTACCTTTGATGTCTGGTTTTCTGTGCAAGGATGTGTTTTTGTTAATTTTTACTATGTTAAAGGCATAGTTCAACCCCCTAGTGATAGGAAGAAGGAAGAAATTTTAGCTTTGATCTCTGAAATGAGTGCAACTTCCAAATGGATTTTTCCCCCCTCCAATACCATTTCTTAAAAGGAGCAGTAAATTACTCTAAGAAGCTTGGGGAAGAAATTACGTGCAGGTAGCTTGGCTCATAATTTTCTTGGAGCAAATGGCTGAAGATAACATTTCTGGTTTGTGGGTTTTAGGAGGATTTTTTTGTGAATATAGCCTTCATTTCCTAAATTAATTTAAACCTAGTTAATTTTCATTAGGGTTGCTTATTATTTTTAAGTTTGAAATTTGGCAGAAAAAAAATGGCATGTAATGATTGCTTGCATAGAAATCTTAATCCTGTGTTATTGTTTTCTGATGTAAACACTGCAGTGTGCAATTTAATATCTGTAACGGTGTTTCTTTCTGATTTTTTTTTGTCCCTTTCTCTGATGCTGCCATGTTATTTCAGCCCTTTGGCTCAGTCCGTAAGACCCTTCCATTTCCATGAAACTTGTGTCCTGCTGTAGTGGTATTGTATCAAAGAGCAGTCTACTCTTCAGGTGACGGATGGCTGTACTGTGCTCAACCCCAAAGAATATTTTTTTTGTTTTTAAGTTTGACTTAAGGAGTGAATTTAAATTGTGCAATGCAATGGTACTCACCTGCTTAAATGATGTTTTTGTAAATAACCTCCCTTAGGCTATGTTGACCCCCTGCTTTTCTCCCATGTTGTATGTAATGTGGACAAATAAGATGATGGTAAAATGCATTATAAAACTGCACTTACATTTTTTTCTGAGGTCTGATTTTCCTGTTGATGGATAAACTCTTTAAATGTCTTGGGGGCACAAATTAATGGGATTGTTGGATAGAACAAGTGTTTCTGAGATGCATCTCAGCCTGAGAGCACTGTGTCAGCTCTGCTCTAGAATTGTCACTCAGATTACTGAGGGTTGATATCAGGGCTTTTTCCCTAGGAGCGGGAGCATCCCACAGACCCTGTTTGTCCTGCCACAAAAGCAAGCAGATTGGTGGATGGAAATTTCCTTAAGAGGATTTTATATTCCTGCAGCAGTTACTGCTCAGACTTGTGGGATGCAGCTTTTCTTTAGGAGGTTCTTTTTGACAAAATGGCCTTTTCTTGACAGAGAAGAATAAGTCTGACCACCTGCGCTGGTTGGAGGCCACAGCATACTTAAGGCTAATGTGTCTTGTGGTCTAATCTATGTCAGTGTTGGAATTCTATCTAAACTTCCTTGAGGGTGCAGCTGATAGCAAAATTGTCATATTTTTTTTCTGAAATAATGAGTATATGTGCAAAACTGCTTGCAGTACTTTGAAATTACAGCATTCAGAAGCTACATTGCTTTGTATGCTCTAGTTCTAACACTGTATGGGACTCTTGGGGAAAGTAGAGCAGATGTGCAGTGGAAATGCTGATACACAAACAGAACTGCATGGCAAAACTGAAAATGGCAGTACCTAGGCTTACTCCTAACTCCTGTGCAGTTTCCAAAGACATGTAACTTCTGCTGGTACTGTGTGCACTGGTGAAAATGTCAGTAATCAGATTGGAGGGAGCAAAGGTGGATGCTCGGTGTGTAGCTTGTGGTAAGCACATGCTAGAGGCTCTGCCACTGTAGTGAGGATATGAATTTATTGGATCCTCAAAGAAAGTTCAAGTTTTTATTACTAATGGCAGTAACAGCTTGTATGATATTTTCTAGGAAGTGAAGGAAAACTGCATTGAATTATCACAATGAGGAAAACACGAGACCTGCACGTCAGTGGAAATCTTGTATTTGTTGCTCTAGTGCTACTCAATAAATGTTCATGGTATGTACAAAACTGATGTTGGAAGGTGCCTCTGGAGATCATCTAGCCCAACCTTCCCTGCTTTGCTGAAAGCAGTGCCAGTGGTGGGAAAGTTCTTGGCACTGCATCCACTTGTGCCTTGAATGGAAGACACTGCAAACTCTTTGGGATGTGGTTATAGCATTTCATCACCATAAGAGGAAAAGAAAACATTAATGTTTAAAATTTCCTGTGTTTTGGTTTGTGCCCACTGCCTCCTGTCACTTCACTGGAGATACCGCTGGAAAGAGTCTCGTCTGTCATTTTTATTTAGATATGTGAATAAGACATGTTCTCTATTCTTTCTTTGTCTCCTGCATTGTATTCTTCAGGGGGTACAATTGCAACTTTCTCAGTCTTCTTTGCAGGTCAGATCTGCTCCTCCATTGTTTATTTTTGTGGTGGTTCACCTTCACTTTCTCCAGTATGTTTGTATGTTCATGTCTTTTTTTTTTTTTTTTTTTTTTTTTTTTTTTTTTTTTTGTGAGCTGCATAAGCCCAGGGCAGCAGGGCATCACTCCATATGTCTCAGCAGTGCTGACTGGAAGAGAAGGATCACTCACTCAACTAGAGCTGCTGGCAAAACCTTTTCTAATACAGCCCAGAGTGTCATCAGCTTTCTTTGCCAGCTTGCTCAATTCAGCTTGTCCAGCAGGATGCCCAGGTCCTTCTCTGCAAAGAGGAATTCCAGCTGTGTGGCCCCCAGCCTATAGCAAGGTTATTTTTCTTGAGGTACAGAACTTTCCATGTTCCTTTGCCATACTGGCCAATTTCTTCAGTCAGCAAAAGTCACTCTGGACACAGCACTGTCTGGTCTTGCCAGCTGTTACTGTGTTTTGGAACATCTACAAATTGGTGGTGTCTGTACTCTGCCCAATCATCCGAATCATTAATGAAGATGTTAAATAATCCAGGACCAAGTCTCGATCCCTGGGGTATGCCAGTAACTGACTCCAACAGAACATTGTGCTGATCACAACCCTCTGGGTATTGTAGTTCAGCTCTTGATCCATCTCACTGTACACTTTTCTGATTTAATAAGTCCTGTTTGTTTGAGATGATGTGGGAGACAGTGTCAAAAGTTTTACCTGAAGCACCTTCATTCTTCAAAATGGTAAAGGCTGTCAGGTTGTTTAAGTACAGTTTTCCTCTTCACAAATCTATGGTGACTACAGCAAATAATTTTCTTGCCATTGATATGTTTGTGAATTCTTTCAGAGATATTTGATTCATCACCTTTTCAGGTACTGAGGTGAGGCTGACTGGCTTGCTGGATCTTCCTCCTTGAGAAGGGGAGATACATCATTTCTCAAACCTCTCAAGAAGCTTTTCCAATTGCCATGTGTCTTCAGAGTGCTGGGAATGCCGATATTGGTCAGTTCCCTCAGCATAAATGGATGCATCTCATCGAGTCCCACATTCGTT
This sequence comes from Turdus rufiventris, assembly GCA_013186435.1. Lineage (NCBI taxonomy): Eukaryota > Metazoa > Chordata > Aves > Passeriformes > Turdidae > Turdus > Turdus rufiventris. The sequence goes on from PYHW01010320.1 coordinate 300,456, forward strand.
TTCAGGGTATGTTGTGCTTGTTTAAATGCCTCCCAACCTGATCTTCCTCCATCAAAGCCAAATCCTTCTTTCCCACCTTTTTTAGGGGATTTAGAGAGTCAGAATTGCCAGTAAAGGCCAAGGCAAAGAAAGTACCTCAGCTTTCTTGTATCTTTTGTCACCATCTCTCCTTCCCCACTCAGTGGCAGGACCAAAGGGATTCCTTTTGTTGTTGCTAGAACTTAATCAGTCCTTGTTACTCTCTACCCTTGCCACCAGATTCAATGGCACATAGGCTTTGGCTTTCCTGACACCACCACTACATGCTCAATAGTCTTCATGCTTCTCCTGGACCCTTCTGTTTCCTCCATTTAGATATCCTTCTCTTGCATGTCTGAGTTTTTCAAAAGCTCCTTGCACATTCATGCAGATCTTTGGCTGCCTTTGCATGACTTTTTTTGTTGATCAGGGTGGCCAAATCCTGAGCTAGCAGGAGATGATCCTTGAAAATTATCCAGCTTTCCTGTACCCTCTGTCTTCCAGGGTCATCTGCCATGGGATTCATCCAAGCAGGTGCCTGAAGGGAACAAAGTCGGTTCTGATAAAGTCTAAAATTGTGTTCTTGAATTTTGCTTTGCTCTTTTGGCTTGGGATCTTGAGTATCTTCTAGTGAAATCTTCAAGGAAAAATGCTCTGGAACTTCAGTCCTGACCAGTTTTCTTGTTTGTAGGAATCAGGTCCAGCAGAACAAGTTCCCTTTTTGGCTTATTGCTCACCTGTATCAAGAATTCATCAATGCAGCAATCTCTTGGATTGCTTTTGATTTTCAGATGATAACAGAGTGGATAAAGTGGGTTGTTTAAGGATTAGGATCTATGCATAACAGCATTCCTATTCTCTGAAGAAGGCCTCTGCTTGTTCCTGGATAGTTTTTCTGTGGTAGTTACCAACCACAGCACTGAGGCACATCTGTGCTGGTGTAACGTTGAACCACCCGCATCCTCCCTTTCAAAGGGGCTGGAATATATTCAGCTAGAGAGACAACAGGAAGTGCTTCCAGCCTGTTTGCTGCTGTGTTCTCTTCACTAAGGTTATGTCAAAACAGCTTAACCAGTGGGCACCAACGCTAGAATTGCTGGTATATCTGTTTGTCTCATGAAAGAAACAGCAGTGAACTTAAAGCAGGACAGAACATTCTGGTTTGCCATTAAAAGTGTTGCTTTTCTTGCAAAGTTGGAGAGGTGGGGTTTTTTTTCCCCAGTAGTATCTGGTCAACTTTCACTTGTCTCCCACCTCAATTAACTAAAGGTCTCAATACACTTGGTATGGAGTGTTCAATCCATTATAAAACTAAATGTATGCTTGTGATTATTTTTAATAGCAATTATAAAGAACTGCACAATGAAGGAAAAAATCTGCATCTCTCTGGCTGAGCTTGTAGGTCACAGGTTAGCAGGTGTATTGGGGTCCTTCAAACAGAATAACTTCTGTCACAGAACACAAGACATTTCTTGGTATATATGTTTACACACAAGAATTCTATACCTTATTTAGAAACTTGGCCTGTAAGAGGAACTTTTCCTTTCAGGGGAAAACAAATAGGAAGCTTCTTGGCAAATGAGTGGTATGGCACAAAGTGTAGAGATGTACGATTTTGTAACATGATGTAAAAACTTTTGGGGAGGAAAGCTTGATTTGAGCTGCTAGATGACAGGAACACAGTTACTGAACATACTGTTTTTTTTTTCCTCCTCCAAAAAACCAAGCAGCCAAACCCAACAACAACAACCAAACACTCAGGGTTAAGGAGCCTGGTTTAAGAAAAAGATTTGAATTAATGATTTTTTTTTTTTTGTATCAAGTAATGCTTTATAATGATAGTATGTAAGTAATTGTAAGTTCAGATATTGTGCTATGCACTTTCTAAAATATCTATAGGCATCTATCTGGGATGACTTTTTTTCCCTCTATAGAAATAGATGCTGAGTGAATTCAAATGCAGGCCCTGACCAGAAAATGATGACCTTGCATAGATTCTTACAAAACTGCACTGGTGATGTATTTAAGAAACAAATTATTTCTCCTTTCCACAGTTCTTTGAGCATGTGGAGTAGACAGTGTAAGCTGTTTTACTTAAAATTTTTCATTAAAATAAATAATCCCTAGTATTTAGCTCTTATGAATGCTTTGGCACGTAATAACTTTGTAAATTGATGTTTAGAAACTGTTTTAATTCCCAAAACATATTGATCTACATTATATATAATGTAGATTATATTATTATCTATTGTGTTAGCCTATTGTCTAACACTTTTAGAAAGTGAAATAACTGCAATTTGTTTTGGAATGAAGCTGATCAAGCAACCAATAGAATACTGGTTTCTATTTTACTCCTTAAAAATAGTGTATAAAATGTCCTTGATAAAGATTAAAGGGTTTTTTTGTCACTGTCTGTGTAGCTAAAATGTGAGAGGAGACAGCTGGGGTCATGGAATGAATGAAATGTTTCCTTCTCGTGCACCTCAGAGCCTCTCTTCAGAATCCCAGCAATGAAGGGGCAGCTGACAGGGTAACAGCTGTGCTGCTCTTATTGAAATAGGATTTTGTTACTTCTGATGCTTTGCAGTTTGGTTTCTTGTTGTCACTGTCTCACGAACTGAATTGAAACAGACATAGGGGAGGTATCAATATAAAAGGCAGGCCTATTATATTTTCCCTTTTTCTTTCTCTGCCCCATTGTATGTTTCATAAAGCAAATAGGGACATAGAAAATTTCAAATTTTTGGGGTAAGAGGTGTGTATTACATAAACTGAAAGACTTGTGACATTTGAAATTATATGTTTAAGTTTAGCAACGTATTTATATATAATTTCCCATTCCCATTACACTTTTAGGTTCTAGCTGTTGTTATTGCAGAGTCACTGTTACTTGTTTGAATTACTGCTTTCAGACTGTGCTGTTGTGGTTCTGATGCATTAGAGGATAACGGAATTTTAAAGTCTGTGAACCCTTTTCAGGATTTTTCCACCCCTCTGGCTCTCTGCAGCCTTTTGTAAACACTGCTGTCTGTGGTGAATGGTAACTTCCATTGAAACTGTTCTCTCCATGACCAAAGGGTGACAGATTCTGTTTCTCAGAAGTCTTAGTCTTTCAGAACCACAAATCTCTGTACCTCTTGAGGCCCCAAATAATGGGGTTTTAGCTGGTAGTGAAAGTCACTGATGATTATAGTTGGCAGCAGAGTTTCCCTTGAGATAGTAGCTTCTGCTCCCTCCTATTAAGTGTAACTTTTACCTGTGTTGGCCTTGATCTTCTTGAGCCTTTATTGAATCAGGACCTTGGTGTGATGATTTCATCTCTGTTCCTGATACTCCAGGAAGCACTGGTACAGTGGGGTGGTGCAACCTGCAGAGTTCAGGGACCACAAATGTGGGTTTTGTTGATGTGTTTGCTGTTGTGCGCTGGATTTCTCTGTTTGCAGTGTTTACCAATGGAACAAACAGCTGACCAACCAAATATCTTTTGCTAAGTGAATGCTTAAATGACCAACTCTGATTTAACCAATTAGAAAGTATATTTTCTGTGCATCCATGGGTCTGTGTTTGGAAGCTTTTAAAATGAATGTTGCTCTACAGTGGTCACAACTGAGCAAATGTCATGCTGAACAGAGAAAAGGCAGACAGTATTTGCAAGATGCAAAATGCTTCATTGAATTAGGTTGCTTGATTTTGAACAAGGGTTATCACTTAAATGAAAGTTCATCTGGGGAAAGCTGTTCCCTCAGGAAAATAATCTTAGACTATAATGGCCATTGGTGCCCAAGAGCGTCCTGGCTGTGAGTGAATTGTGTCATCAGGAGAGATGAGTCACTTGGCAGTCCCTAGAGCCAAAGATGAATTGTTTCTGTGGTGGGTATGGTGCCTCCTAAAGAGATGTGTTATTTAAAATGGAAACAAACTACAATTCACACACAGATGGTTACAACTCTAGGGTGAGAATTCATTTTTCTTCATTACAATGAAGTGGAAGTCAATTGTTTTACTTTTTTTCCTACTAGATTTCTCTCATTTTCTTGCTCACTCTGGTTTGTTTTCTCCTTAGAACAGAGTGTTTTGTGTTGAAACGAGTTCTTTCCTTGACTCTTCTACTCTCCAAGATTACTTTTCCTATTATGAAAGTTACATATTAATGTGACAAAGAAGCAAGATGGACCTTGTTATTTTGGAAGATACTGCTTTGCTTACTTCCAAAGATTTGACAGGAAAAATCAGAAGATAGGTCTAAATCTTTAAAAAAAAAAATTAAAAAAATTAAACAATAGATTCTTAAATGGGCATGGTTAGACACAGAAGAGTTATGCTGTTATTGGAGATGTCAAGTATTAAGCTTCTGTTTCTAGGTAGTTTTGTGCTTCATGGTGCAGTTTGTTGTTTTTTGTTTTTTTTTCCCAGACTACACAAGTTTTCCCTGCTGACTAGAAAGGGAGCTTTTGGTAATTAATCTGGCTGCATTTTGAACATATGAATTGCACTTGCAGAAGTGTGTGATCAGTACTCAGGCATGGTTATTACACTCAGGGTTTCACAAAGATGATATTGATATTTACAAGTGGCATGCGAAGCATTCAGAGCAGCAACAAAACCAACACTTGAATAAGTTTTGGAAGTCAAGAAGGGAGGCAAATTACCTCTTCTCAAGCACCTGGAGGTTTAAAACTACCAGATGCTTTGTCTCGTTCAGACAGTTATTTTTGACAGTTGGCCACAAAAGTCAGGTTGTGTATCACCTCTGTGGAAGAGGATTGCTTCAACACCAGGAAAGCGTGGGGCAGAATATAAAGACCTGATGTCTAGGGTAGCAGGTTGGTATTTTTACAATATTATGTCTCTGAAATCAACTGCAAGTTCCCAGCTGTTCAAAACTTGGATCCAGCATCTATGTGGAATTCCTGGTATATCTAAGTTTATTGAAGGGTATAGGTATCATGATGAAATGATCTCTTTGTAATTATACAAGGTAGAAACCTGAAGTCTTGTAAACATTTTAGTTCTGGATGTGAGGAGTTTTGTAAAAGACAAATTCTGCTCCTGCTCAGACCTGTCTCATCAAAAGTGGATGTGGATTTCCTGATTGCTATTTTAGTCTTTATTTCGTATATGTTTTCTCCCCTTTTTAATTGTGAGGTCAGTACTTGCAGTGATTACTAGGTTTATTTAGTCTGGTCTAGAAGTATTCTTTCTGATAACAAACATCAAACAAGGGAAAAAGAGGGAAAGCATCATGGATTCTAACTGGCATTCACATATATGATGGATGGTTGAAGTACAGTCTATCACTTTTATTGGTGTCTTTTGTTATTTGGGGTGGTCTGGGTTTTAAGTGTGAAGATTAGGTGTATTTATTCATATTTAGCACTTGAACAAGAAGTCTGATCCTCTTGTACACTAGCAACCACAGTTCTCACCTTCACTAATCAGTAACTGAGGGCACCTCAGTATTTACTAATCTAAAACTTTATCTTTTCAGTCCAATTCTCAATTTTGAACTGAGGGGAAAAGGTAATACATGTATTTAACAATACCTCTTATGGAAGCAAACATTGCAGACAAAACAATCAGCAGTATGGCACTGTTAAGGTGGTGTACTCTTGTACATGAGACCTGTTATTTGAGTGGTTTGGCTTCCTGGTTTGTGCTATTAATCATGCATGTTTAGTTGGTATGATCTCCTGCATTTTCCTATAAAAAGCCTTCTATTATGATGAACAGTCATGAGAGACTTTTTGTACAGTATGTATTACAGCAGCTTTTAACATGTTTTGCTTTATTTCTTAAGAAAGCTAAGGATTGTGAGTCATCCTTCCTATAAAGGAAGCTGTTACAACAGAATTAAACTGCTTGAGTAGTGTTTTGGTTATGTCAGTGAACCTCCTCTGAAAGTCTGTCATCTGAAAACTGTTTCTGAAATCCTGCTTGAAATGCTGCAGCAGTGGTCTTGAAGGCTGCTCTGAGCACTCTGCACAGCTGAATAGGAAGGGCATGGTGAGGGCAGTGTTATTTATGTATTTGATTTCAGTTAAAGTCTTTGAAATGCTTGGTCTCTTCATCTCTTTTCAAGACAGTCTAGGGAGCTCCCTTAGAAAGGGGGGTGTAGCAATAGGAGAGCTGATTTCTGTTCCTAACATGAGAACTCGAGCTAGGGGATGCTTAGTGAATCCCAGCTTCCTAAGTGCAGTATTCCTGACTGTACCTGACACAACAGGCCTCTGAGGTGAGGTCTGCTTAGAGCCTGTCCTGCAGCTGTTCACAGAGGTGGAGATATGATGGGTTTCCTCTGGAGGGAAGTTTTCCTAGGGCAGCATCTTTGGGCTGCCCTGCTTGTCAGAAGGAGCCTTGGTCCATTGGCCGTGTGGGTGCCAAGCAAGGGCAGGACCCTTTCCCAGCAGGACGGTGTGCTGGGAATTTCCTTCTCAAACAACTGTCTAGGTTCTCCACAATTGCCTAAATTGGTCTCTTGTACTGTTAGCAGCCAAATAATTGAAGAAAATGACAAATCTAAATGTCTATGCTTGGTAGAGTATAATGCTGTTTACTTTTAGGAGAAAACTGAAGGATTATTAATTTCTTTGAAATTTGTTAGGCTGTCAATTAGATGCACAGGGCACATCTCACCCTGAGAATAGAGTCAGATCTGTCAAGGCAGGACATTTGGGTGTGCGTCTGAATTTATTTCTATATCTGATTGGTTTATTCTCTTGAATTTCCCGCTGTTGTGGTTTTTTTTGTTGTTGTTGTTTTGTTTTTTTTTTCTAGCCTGGCATAGGGTTTTATCACACTTCAGGGTGGGGAAGGTAGCCTTGAAGCTCCAGAGTATTCATCTGGTTTCACAGAGAGATTTCTTCTGGAAATGGTGTATGAGAAGCAATCTTATTGCAGATATATTAATATGTTTCTGTGGGTGACAGTCTTGTTGAGTGAAAGGGAGATTAACATAACTCAGAGATCTGAATAGTATTTGTCAGCTTGCAGCCTGTAGTTTTGAGTGGTATTTGTCAGTTTGCAGTGTGTAGTTTGTTTACTTCTGTAGACAGACAAGTGATCAAATCCTATAAACATCTCATTCCAGTAGCCAACAAATATTTAAACAGTAAAGCAATACTAAATATGACCTGATATCCAGGCTTGATGCATGTCTTGTACAAGATACTGTTGTGGATGTAAAGGTGAATGGAAAGGTACAAGAAGGTGACAGCTTTTCCCTGCTTACTTACTGGTTTGAACCAGGCTTAGTTTAGGATTGCATGAGGAGTTTTGCTATCTGATAGCTCAGTGTCGGTAACTATGGTGAAGAGTTCAGCATTGTTCAGATAAATAGTGTGGGAATGGTGGAAGAATTAATCTTTCCTTCTTTGGGGTAGGCATGGCTACCTGATGCCTCAAGTGCATTAGTGGGACAGGTCTTGAAAGTCAGTACAATCTCTGCCACAAATCTCTCTCTTCTGAGCTAAATGTTTAACACCAGTGCCCTTTGACTAGGGGAGGGCAGTAACTACATCTGACAGGATGTTTCTTGGTGGTTTCAACTTGACCGAGAAAGCAAATCCATGCATGCCTGTGAAAAACCTAATCTACTGCTTCAATGGGGACCTCTGATGTTCTTGTACCTCTATTCTGCAGAACATATGCCCTCAGCTGTACAACTTTGTGTTGGCTGAAATGGTAGCAGTGAGATCCTGACTATGTGAAGATTGTTTGCCTGTGTCCCCTTGTCTAATGTGGTAAGCTTGTCATCCTGCAGGTCAGCATGTTAAGGATGGAGAGAGATACACTCACAGCACTGTGAGTGTATGGGAATTTAATTATAAACTACTTTACCTATTTCATATTGTAAGACCGCAAAGGACAATGACTGCACTTGTTTCCTTGCAGCCAGCTAGTGGTGTGTATATGTTTATGTGCTACTACTCTACCTTTTTAATGAGTGTGATGGAGGCTGATTTATAGCACATCTAATGGATGTTCTGTGAATCCTTCTAAACTGAATGTCTATTATACATTTTTTCTGTGGTCTTGTGGGACCTCAGAGCTCTCTTCTATGCTCTTATTTACTTTAGATCGTTGCTGTCAGCAGTGGGAGTGGGCAGCCTGTGGAAAACAGGATAAGGTATATATGTGCATAATGGTTTTTATTTCAGTGTCAGGACTATTTTGTGCAAGTTTGATCTCTTTTACTAGTAGCCTGTCTCAGTAAAGGGGCTCAGGATACTGCAGTGCATAATATGTCAAGTAACAGCATGGTAACCACTGAGTACATGCAGTGATGTGCACGGTGAGGACACAAAAATGGTGCTAATGACACAATTACCACTGCTTCTTTGTGCTCGAGGTTCCATCCTTTGTGGAAGAAGACATCTTTCTTTGTGGGAGACACTGAAAAGGGGGAGCAGCAGATCAGTGCTGCAGGGTCTGTGGGCAGCACAGAGGGGATCAGCAGGGGTTTGATGTCAGTGCCTCAGCACAGACTGGCTGGTGCAGCCTCTGGCTTCAAGTCATGGCAGTTCCCTCCTGCCTCCCCTTGCTTCCTATCTGTGCTATAGTCCTATGAAGTGAGGAGTATCCTCCTGGATCCCTGCTTCATAAAGATATTGTTCAGCTCCAGAAGCAAGCAGTTAAGTTTTTGTGTTGCCTTGAGTTTGCTCCTGTGATCTAGCTTCCATGATTCATACTCCTGCTTGCCAACTGGAGTTAGCGTAAGCTTAATTAAATGTGTAAAACATTCTGAACTTAGTGAGTCATTTTCCTGAAATATGCTGCATGGAGTTGGCAGACTTGCCCACCTTTTTGATTCTCAGAATCAGTTTTGAATAAATAATTGACTTTGGGCATGAGGTGAAGTATTTGGTGAGCATACTGTCAGCCTTGAAGCATCTGTGTGAAAAGAACATTTAATAACTTAAAAATGTTCAAGATGAACAGGTGTTTACTTAGTGTGCAAATGAAGAACATGTGTGGGGTTTGTGTTTTTTTTTTCTTTGTTTTTTTTGTTTGCTTTGTGTTAGTTATCAAATTTTAAAACCTCAGAGGCTTTTGATGTCTAGGTGAGGCTTATACAATCCTATTGATGAAGAAGGCAGGCTGAATCCAGTTCTTGTCCCTGGGGCCCCCCAGGTTTCTGAATTTGAGACAAGAATTGAAAATCATATTTCCAGACAGGTAAGCAGGAATTCTCATGCATGTTAGAAGCCCAGCCAGGTCTTGATACTGGGGGAACCTGACTTTTTCATATTTAACTTTTCTAATAATTCAGATGCTAATTAATGATACTCTGGGCTCTGATTGCACATATGGAAACTCATTGCTTCTCTTGCCCATTAAATGCTTTCTTTTTAAACCAGAGTTAAATTTCTCGAATATCTAGAGCAATGGGATGTTCTTGCTGCAGGTTTGAAGTGATGACTCCATCAGTTCGCCAGGTTTGGTGCTGTGACTCTGGTGGTTCTTGGAAGGTGGTGTAAGGGCATCAGCACAGCATATGTTAAACTGTCTGACTCTTAAGTCCCCCCCACTGTGCCTGGAGTTGGTCTCCTGGCTATTGCAGAATGGGGTGAAGCAGGCTTAAAAACCAGAAATGCCTTCCATGTTGCTTTTATGCTATTTTGTGCAGGTTTTGTGGTTGTGTGGGTTTGTTTGTTTGTTGTTTTTTTTATTTTTTTTTTATTTTTCAGGTGTGTGTGTTTTGTTTTTTTGGGGGGATGGGTTTGGTGTCATATGTTTTACGAAGTAGTCTGTATCTGGTACCTGTTCTCTAAATGTTGCTACCAGTCTTTGCCTTCAAGGCATTGCAACTCTCTTATATTTCTTACTGTCTTGGTGGCCTTTAAAAGCACATTTCAAGCATAGCTACAGGCAACAAGTGGCCAAAACAACTGTTTCCATCTGGTTGGTGGCTTAAACAACTGTGACTATCACAGAACACTTTGTGAGCCTTCCTTTCCACTGGCTTTTCTCATGACTCGGTTATAAATGTTGAATAGAAATGCTTCTGTAAACTTCTTCTTTACTGTGGATATTAAAGGAGGAAGCTTGTCAATCTACAGGACCTCCTCTTAAATTTGATGATTTGTGCCTGGCATAGTATTCCTTACTCTTGCTGAAAGTCTTGGAATTTAGTTTGACTGCTAGAAAGCCAGCTATACACTTACTTAAATGTCACTGACCAGCAAGGAAAGCATGTGTGCAGACCAAATGCTTCTCATGTACTTGTGAGGCTGATTTTAGCAGAGAATTTTCCCCTTGAAAAGGCATACAGATTCTCAGCTGTACAGCTTGAATGAGGTGAGGCCCCAGGAGATAAGTGGATCATTAAAATATGTTTTGCCTAGTTTGTTCCTTCTACCTTTTTTTTTCTTTAAGTAATGTGGATGGACCCTGCATGAAGAGTTGGAAGAGCTGCTTTTTATGAGATGAAGCAGCTCTGTGTTCCTGGTTGACAGCTGGGGGAAGCATTTAATGGCACAGTAAGTGCTGTATGAGGGAGATGCTGACAGCATGAGAAGCAGAGTAAGTCTCTAGCTGTCTGGAAATAATGGCTTGTGCAGCTCTGAACAGGAAGTCTAACTTGGATTAGGGTCTTTCTTTTATAATGAAAAATCCTGGAGGATGGGGAAGCACCTGCAAATCCCCTTCAGCAAAGAATGCAAGTGCTGGATGCCTTCCCTGTGGTATCTGCAGGGTGACTACAGTCTAAACTTTTTTTTTTTTTTTTTTGGCCAGAGTATCTGGAGATGTCTTGGAAAAAATTGGGGCACTCTTTCTGCACTGTTTCTTTTAGCTGTCATTTCTTTGGGATTTAGGCACCATGCAATGTCCAGATATACTGTTGATCACTTGAATTTAGGGCCACTAATTTGCATTGTTAAAATACTCTCACCTCTCTGTAAAAATAAAGGAAACTTAATATTATATAGTAGAATACTGATAATTTTTTTCAGTTAGACTTTCCACAGATGAACAAGATAAATGTTTTCAAAAATACAATGAAAACTGGAGTTTGACCTGATCTTGTGATTGTAAAATTTAAAGATAAGAAATACTGGAAGGTTATCTTATTGGGGTTGGGAATGCACAGTGTTCTGTCCACAAGTCTCCTTGCAACAACAAACTGCCCTTTAGCCCTTAAATATCTGGCCTAGGGTCTTTTTCTGGGCCTGAATAGCAGATTTTTCTGATGAAACTAATATCTGAAGACTGCATACCACAGCTTTTTAAGGGAGAAATAGTTGTCTTGTCCATGAGGAAAGAAGACTTGCCCTGGTGTCCAAAGTTTGACATGGAAACTTCAGAATAGTTTGGGTTTTTTTTCCCCCATTATTTTCCTTACGAGGTTAAGAAAAAGCAAAGAGTTTGGCATGCTATTTATGGGGAGTCAGGTAACTGCTGATCTGGGCACCCAAATCTATCTGCACATTGTGTGTGGTGAGTTATCTTGATCAAATGATCTATTCAAGACTGAAATGAATAATAATAATAATGATTTCTTCTTTCTGAAATATTTTTGCATCATATATTAATACTAGACTAAATCCGAGAAACAGAAGCAAAAGACCTTGCTGTGTGACTTTTCCAATTCTTACAAAAAAAAAGTCTGTGTGAGACCAGAATTAACTTTTCTCACAGCTTGAAGACATGGAATGAGCATAACTCCTTCCCCAGGTGAATGTCTTGAGGAGCCTGACTGCCCTTTGCTGCTTCAGTCTGTGTGAATTAGAAGAAATATCCAGTGACTGGAGATGATACCAGCTCTATACAAGGGATTAAATAATTTTCATCATGTGTTGCTGTGGCACAGCATGAAATTTCACAGGCCTACCAGAACTTAGTGTTGTGAGGGGTAGATACGAGTTTTGTTTAAGGAAAGCAGAGGTTTAATTGAAGTTTCTGAATATTACTCTGACATGAATTCAGACATACTCAAACAAATAACCTTTTTAGCATAATGTGATTCTTGAAAACATTCCTAGGCAAAAGGGTCAAATGAAGCTAAGTGCCTGCTGGGCACCTCTATCCGTGCTATAGGAAGTGTTACTTCCTCTGTCCTGTGTCTGTATTAGTCACAAACAAGTAACTGGGTTGTGGGTTTGGTGTTTTGTTGTGGTGTTTTCTTTTTATTCTGGGGGTGAGGTGGAAATGACACAAGAACACTGTGTGTACTTTGTGTCTTTTATCTGAATACATTGTGTTCTTGTCAAGTGCACACTGAAATAATTTCAGATACAGTGATAAAATGTGCATTTCCTACCAGGTGCTGCTCTGTAGCTGCATGTGATAATTCCTGCAGCTGTGGGACAGAAAAGTTCTGTTTCAGGAATAGATGTGATGACAGCATGAGCTTTAGCTAATCAGTGTGTGTGCTGTGCGGACACCCTAACCCACACTACTTAGGATGTATTGCAACATTTCTTGAACTAGCTAGACTGAAGCTAGCAAATCTACTGCAATCCCATCTCCCAAGTGGGGTGTGGACATACTGCAGTCTGTTGCCAGGGGGACAAAGATAATTCTCATTTTATAGAATTGTTCTGAAAACTGCTGTACCCTGGGAGTGCATGACCTGTAAGCAAGCAGTTAGGCAGCAGTCTTGTTGAAGGATGTCAAAGTTGATTGACTTGATTAGATCTTTAGGGTGGCCCTAGGGAAGCAATGTGTGCAATCACACTGGTCAGACATCCCAACAGTATGAATACCATGGCCAGCTGCAGTTAAGCTGGAAAGAGGAGTAGGCTCTTAGACTCCATTCTCAAAGACTTTGTGAATGCTCACAAATGAGCAGAGATTCAAAGCAGTACCCTACCAAGGGATGGAAGAGTAGAACTGTACCTGGCCACGAGTGAACATGTACTGTTCAGTACAGTAAGCATGCTAGGAAGTCTATGTGCTAGGTCTCTGTCCAAAAGGCTAGAAGGAGGAAAGATGTCCAAGAAACAACAGCCTTAGGTCTGTTGAGAAACAGGCTCCATTAGTTCTGCTTCTGGCAGAACAACTTTGACTTACCTTTTCTCTGGGAAATTTCATCTTCCTAAAAAAAAAGTACAAAAGTCTGTTAGCTTCTCTATTTCCCTAAAGAAACCAGATTGCACTTACCGTGGCTGCATGTTTTTTAACCTTTCTTAGATTTAGTTACGAGACCATCCCAGCTTTACAAAAAGACAAAGCATGCGGTTTCTTAATATTTGTCCGTGAGAACAGAAAGCTGGTTTTATTCTTGTTCTTTGGCCACTAAGTAAGCTTGACTCTTAGTAATTTAGTAATTTAGAAGAAAAACCTCAGTGTTTTGAAAATACGCGTTCCCTGTATCCCTACGTGCCTGTGTCCAGCCATACTGGGGCAGGACTGACACCTAGTGTGGGCTGGGTAGAACTGAACATTCAGCTCATGAAGCTACTGCAGAACTCGGTAAGACTTAGTTTAAGCTTTGGATGTCTCAAAGCTTTTGATATGTAAGTTTTCTGTTTGGACATCGGACAGTTCACTTGTCCCCTTTGCTCATCTTTCCAGCAGATAGACATGCTGTAGTGAGCAACCATGGCGGCTGGAAAGTGTGGTACCTTTTTTACCAGATTTCCTCTCCCAATTGACGGATTTTGGGTCATCAGACACATTTCTGCATTATGGAAGACAATCATTAACT
>PYHW01010320.1:314324-423386 GCA_013186435.1 Turdus rufiventris
GCCAAAGCTTCCAGGTAAATTTTTTTCCTCTCTGTATTTTAAACTGCTGTGATGTGTCTTGTATCACTATACCATAATAAACTGCATGTGGTGTAACTCTGTTGCAGCTGGTAAAACTGAGTTTTGTTATAGAGAACAATTATCATAGCTGTAATTATTTATTCTTTGTAGCAAGACTTCAATTCTCTGGCTAGACACACTCATGCCAAATAGTCAAAGAAACAGATACCCCAGCTTATAACCCATTTCTCTCACAGAGTCTGAGTCAAATCTGACTTTGGACTGACTTCTTTGAGCATGTAGTTCACCTGTGTTAGCTTATTAGTGGTTGCTTCCAACCCGCTCCTTGCTTTCAACAGTGGGGAAGGATAGTTCTGTTTCTTAAATCATAGCCTGTTTCAATGGAAGGCACAAGAAGGGATGTTTCTTGTTTCTTAACCAAATAAGAAACCACATTTTCAACTCCAGTATTTGGAACACCATCACAGCAATGTTGCAGTCTGCAGTAACTCTGGTGTAGCATAGGGATCTGACAGGGAGGCTGGCACTGGGTAGCCCAAGTCAGCTGTAATTTAACTTTGACAGAGTTGGCATGCAATTTGGAATGCTGTGACTGGCAGACATAGTGTCATAGACCTCAGATCAGGTCAATGGAAAGCTGACCTACAAGCTGGCATTTTGATATTTGTGGAATACCCAAATGCAATATTTATGCATTCATTTTAAATCTTTATATTTCTTAGTCTTGGCAATTGCATCTTTTAATTCTGCTTGTGAGATCTATAGCACCTTATTTTAAGGAGCAACAGCAGTGCCACAAAGGGTAGCTTTTTATGAGATTCTGAGCGTGTCTGTTCCCATGAGATGGGCTCCTTAGGAAAAAATGCACTAGGAAGGAGGACTGACCACCTCATCTTGTGCTTGGCTACCTCTGCCAACAAGCCACCTCAAATGCCACTATGGTTCAGCAAGAGCCTTGCTTTGCACTGCAAGCTGTAACCTATAAGCAGCCCAAGGGAGTAATTCCAGGGAAATGAAGCTTGTGAAGCTTGCAGTAACCTCATTCAACAGCAGAGGTCTGTCTTGTTTGGCAAAAGGGTTTTTAGCAGTTAAAAATGAATCATTGTATGAGAATTTGGGTAACTTTTCAGTCCTTTCTAGGGTGGAGTTTTCTTTTTGTTCCTTTGAATACCAATTAAAAGATTTTTTTAATGATAAGAACTGACCTGAAAGCACAGTGTGCACTTAAGCGAGTCACGTTTGCAGTAGCTGGGGAACTTGCACAATCACTGAGCTGGTGTGAGAGGCTGCCTCTGGAATCTGAAGCCTGCACCCCAGACCCAGCACTGAGAACAGAGAGAGAAACTGCTGGCAGATTTTGGGGAGTGAAGGAAGTGATATTTTAGAGGTTGGAAAGCGAGCTTTGTCCTTCGCTTGTAATTTTCAAGTCAGAATTGAATTCCTCTCTAGAAAACTGGCTTTAGCCAAACCCCAGCTGTTTGGCTTCGGATAGGCACAAGTGGATGAAAGTTCATGGCTAATGTGAGACAGGAATTGTTAGAGCAGATAGATGAATGTAGGGGTTTTTTTTTTCCTTTTTTGAGTTTAACTCAAACTGCAAACCTTCTGTCAGAACTTGTGTCTTTCAACCTGAATCACCTCCAAGTATTCTCCATATCCAATTATCCTTTACATCTGTGAATGGAGGGATTCTGTACAGTCTAGAAATGGTTTCACAAGTTCTTAAAAGTACAGGTCTCTGGTGTGGGTTTCTGTTACTGAACTCGCACCATCTCTAGTTCATCATTATATTAAGGCATGCAATATTTTCTTCAGCCATTTGTTTGTACTGTTCTAGAATGATATTTTCCTTTAGGTAGTGGTGCTGTTGTAATCAAGCTATTAGAAGCTTATGTTTGATTTTGCTAAAGTTGAATGACTTCAGCCCAAACATATAATTTGTCATTTATGAGTCAGAACTATATAATTTCTGTGAATCATCCCGTAAAGCATCCTACAGCTTGGCTAACTACACAGCATACAGATGGTCCTCTTGTTCCCTCAGCCCAAACTTAATGCAAGTTTGCTGTTAATACAAATTTCAAAATCCTGTTTCAATAGTCCTTTGTAAACTTGTAAAGAATTTGAGAGGCAATTTAACTGCTCTCTTGCATTTCAGATCAAATCTGTAAAATCTTAATGGTAGCTCTTTGAGCACTTGTTCATGTAGAAATTTTAAAAGGTGTAAAGAGTGTAAAATTCTGCATAAATTAAATAGAAAACACATGATATTTAATGGAGGGTTATTCAGTGAAAATACAGTCCTGCATTAACTAATCCTTAAATAGATCTTGCAGTTGCCTAAATCAAGCTACAGCTTTTATTGCTCTTTTGGTTTAACTGAAAGTTGTAAATATAACTTCAGAATCATCCCTGTATTGACAGTGACTGCCTTATTGCTTTTAAAATTCTAGATCCTCTGCCTCACCTGGAAGATAAAATTCCTGTGAGAAGCTCTACATTTTCCAATCATTAACCCCCTAGTAAATTATTTTGAGGGGACTTTACTTAGCGGAGTTTGTTTTATGATAGGTTATGATCCACTGCAGAAATTACTGGAATTATGACAAAGAGTATTATTGTGCTATTGTACATGAGATAAGGTAATAGAGTCATTGGGAAGATGTATTTTTTTTTTTTTTTAATCCATGAGCAAAGAACTTTTATGTTGTCATTGTGATATTGTATTCTACATTCACGTTTTTGGTACATCACATAATGTCTTAATAGAAGAATAATAGCATCTTTGATCAAATGAAAAAACTCTGAAGGTGAAGAGAAAAAGGTTTTTTTGGTGTTTTTTTTTTAAGTCAGTAGTGGAGCTATTTCTAGAAATCTTTCAAAACATGAACAGTATGCAGGGATGGCATTGCTGTGCCAAGTATTGTGCCACTGTGGGAGATGCAGAACACAGGCTTTGGTGCATCAATTCTCTTTCTGCTTGTGAAGCACTGGGGGGGTACTGTAGGCAGGAGGAGGTGAATAGGCAGTACCAGCAGAACTATGCCACTGACTGTGCTGATTTTTCCCCGTTGGAACCCTCTTATCAGTTCCAGTCATTTTGCCTTTGAAAAAATATAGAGAAACACTGTTATTGAGACCAAAGTGTTGGTAGAAAGTTATTAGAGCATTGGAGAGAAATGTATATGAGGAGATGGGAAGAATATTAAACACCTTTTAAATAAATGTGAGACAGATAGGAGGTGGTTCTTTTGGTTCGTGTGGTTTTGCTTTTGTGTGGGGAAGTGAAGATCAACTAATGTAAGAAACTACTACAACCTTTTTCTCCCTTATATGTATGTCTGAAATGTGCAAGAACCACAAATGAAATTAAGATGCAGGTAGATCCAATTGAATACTAATAAATGAAGAGAATAGGATTAAGTCCTAAAGAAAAGATGTGATGTATTTCCAGTTGTGGGCTTTTCTGTTTTCCTTCAAGGTCTCTGGCTTAAGTCATGTATTACTTTTGGTTTTATATTTTTTGTAGCTGTGAGCAAGGTACAAGAGTTACCAATACAGTAAATATTTTTGTAACTCTGGAAATGTATGTTTTTAGATAACCTATATACTTAGAATATTTAAAATGTAAAAAAAAAAACCCAAAAAACATCCAAAGGACACACTAGAAGACTCTAGTCATAGGCTGAGATCTTAATCTGAATCTGAGGCAATCACTCTGGGCAATAGACATTCCTGCTTCACTGTACTAAAGAATTACCCTCAGTGTGAGTAAATCTTTACAATGATTATTATAATAAGAGCAGTTTATGGTATGAAAGCTTTTCCATTTTCACATCAGCTTACATAACTATGTACATTATTCTCTTGTGTTTATTCTGTCTATTGGAAAGGTCAAGTGAAGATATGAATCTGTGTTGAAAATAACTTATTAACATGCTGTATTTTCAGTATCTAAATCACAGGCATATCATAAGGTTATGAAAAACCAATAGAAACCCCAGGCAATTTCTGGTTGCAGCCATAGATGAATCATCAGTTATTCCTCCTGCCAGATTTGAGTGCTTCTTTTTTTTTCTCCTGTCCACTTTGCTCTGCTTGGCCCCTTGGGATGCTGTAAAATGTATGCCTAATACTTGAATCTGGAAGTAGAATGTGTCTACTTCCCGAGAAGGACTGTGTCTCCCTAGAATCCTGTTTTCAGTGGATCCACGGACATGTATCTGCATGTAAGAGGTCAGAACCACCATACTAATGGAAAGATAGTGGTTTTGCCTGGTACTTCTTGAGTTTATTTTGTCCAGGTGTTTCTGACTCAAGTTCTCACTTTGAATTTTGGAATCACTGTATTTTTATTAAAATTAAATAAATTTAAAAAAAGAAGCTGTATCCTACACCTAAGTGAAAGAAACTGAAATACCCAAAGTTCAACTTCTTTTGCAAATTAAGTTCCCTTTTTCCAGGCAATCCTAGCAGTGGGCTGCCACAATGAAAGCAGTGGCTCAGAATTCAAGTGTATGATGCTGAAAGTGCAAGTCCAAAAAGTTCAGTCTTTGCTCACAAATATTGTCAGAGAAATTTCTGTCTGTGATCAGAGCTTGAGCACACAGTGTTATGTCTCCTATGACATACTACCTGTTGGCGTATTTTTCTGATCATCATTATTCTAGTGGTTCCTGTTTGTCTGGTGAAAATAACAGATTTAACCTTTTTGTTGCTGGAAAGTTCGCTCTGCATGTAAGATTATGATGGAAATTAACTATCAGGCTTCCCCAAATTGTAATTCCGGTGTCACCTGTATACAAAAATGCTTTAAATTGCTCTTGAGATTGCTGCATTAGTCTCCATTGTTTGTCAAAGAAACTTCTACCTAGAGAGAGATTAAGCTTAAAAAAAAAAAAAAAAAAAAAAGACCAAGGTAGGAGTCAAAACCCAACCACCTCCCACCAAAGCCACCAAGAGCCTGCTTGTCAAGAGCCCATTGTGTCCTTTGCATGTTCCCAGTGCTAAGAGCTGTTCTGCTGACTAGGGTGTGGTACTTAGCTGGCAGACACAGCGCATCACAGACTTGGCAAGACTGCAATTGCAGAGCCACAGGGTGCGTGGTACTTCAGAGCTGGGTCACCAGGAGAGCAGAGCTCCTCAAGGGTACATCTGAGCTTTGAATCTGGCAGAGCTCCTCTGATCTGCATGCAACCTCCTCTGGAATGTACAGCTGCTCGTTTTGCTGCCTGTGTGGACCTTTGCTATGGACTCCTCATTGTGGGCGAGGAGTGAAACTCCTCTAAAATGTCAGCTGCTTCCTTGCTGCTCTTCTTATACGTGAGAAGATGTAACTTGTTTCTGTTCAGAGACAATTCTTTAAATGTCAGGGTCCTAAGTGCAAGTATTTGCAAGGTTTGTACTTCTCAGAAATTAAATTGCTTTGAAAGCTTGATAGGCATGTCATCTTTCCATGAGTGGCTTCTCCGAGGGTCCTTCTCTGAGGTGTTTTCTCATAATTCACACTGGACCTTTACAAAGAAGCCCCTGGTTTCAATTTCAGGTTAAAAATCTAGGGTGCTGTCAAGACTGAGCTCTCACAGCATGGCTGTTGGTATTGTGCTGCCTAAATCATACTAGAACTTCATGAGCTGTGATATGATCACACATTTTGGTGTGTTTCCTTGACTTAGGCAAATTTGAAAGTGTAGACTTTCATTTAGAGAAACAAGTCTGACTGGCAATTCTACTAAAGGGCTCTCTAATGCATTTATTAACAGCATTTATTAGGGGCCCAGAATTAGATTTCCAAATATAAGTAATTTCAACTTCATATAGTGTTACAAACCTTATTTTATCAGCAGATGTATTTGATCACCACAGAACATTTAGTGGCATTAATAAAATGAGAGCAAATTACTTACTTAGAATATACTGAAAACACAGCCAGAACTTGTCATTTCCTTTCTTTGTTTTTACTGATCAACACAGTAGAAACCAAAGAGTAAAATGTGACTGGGAATCACCTTAGGATCATCTTCAAGCATGTGTGGCTTTTGGCAGTGAGATAAACTGCAAGTAGGGAAGCATGGTGTCAAGGACTTGTTTGCAGCCTATTTGTTGCCCTGTTGCTCTGTTTGTAACTTCCTCCAATTTTTCTGCCTCCAGCAAGGGGTGTTTCTAGAAGTGTAGATGTGAAGTTACAGGGAGAATGTGAGTAGTGGCCAGAGAGCTGCCAGTTTATGCACAAGGGTGTTTTCCCTTGCTAGGCTCCTTAACCCTGCCACCTCTGTTCTCTCAAGGCAGAGGCGTCCCCCAACTTCTTCCCAGCTTGAGCATGGGCCTTGACTATAGTAGGAATAAGGGAGGGTTATCTCGTATTCTAACTAATATGAGCTCTTCGTAACCAGATGCACAGTGTAGAGTCTGAAATATCTTGAACTTAGTTCAGAGCAGATCAATAGAATAGCCTGATTTTTGACTGATGAGGAGAGGAAAAACAAAGAGTATGGATTATTGTGAGTCTGTGTGCAATATCCCCNAAAAAAAAATCTCTTGACTCTTGGAAAGATTTATAAAAGACTAAGCTGAACTTTAATAGCTGCTGTGTTCTGATGTTGCTTAAAAAGGTTTCTGAATAGAAATCAACTTGAAGTTGGCTTGCATTTATAATAAAGGTTTAAAGAAAATACGTGGAGCAGTTTTACCCTTATAGAAGCTGAATAAAGAAAGGAAAACATTTATTGAACTTTAATCACAGTATCTAAATTCACAACAGAACTTAAAATGAATCCCTTAAAAAACTCGGCCATAAATGTCTTTTGTGATGTAGTAAGCTCCAGGAAATAAAATGCGCCTCTCTTTTCTTAAAAATTGCTATCCTTTCCCATTTACTTGCTTCTACATTCTATCTCTTTCCCAACTGTGATCTAGTCATGTTTTGGTTTGGTTTGGTTTTTTTTTTTCCTATTTTTGATTGCAGAGGACTGTGTTGTTTGTGTCTGGTATAAAGGTGATGCAGTCATATTTTCATTGAGAGCATCTCAAAGGGTAACTCAAGGATTCCTAGGGCAGCAAGGAGACAAAGGGTCCTGTGGATAAACAAATTCCTTGCTTTTATTGCTGTAGTCCTTGGCATCAGCCCCCCAGGAAACTGCCTTTGTGTTGGGTGTTTGGGAAGGTGTGAGGTGAGAGTTGTTTTAAAGGCCTGAGCAGGATCTGCCAAGGCAGTGATGTTTGCTAGTTGGAGCAAAGGGTAAATCAGGTGCTCTTACTGCTACCTGAAGTGGGCACTTCTAAGCTTAAGCTGCTGTGGATTTTGGCACCAGTTATTTTCAAAAGGGAGTAGAGTTCTCTTTTCCAAGTTCAGTGCCACCCATTCCACAGGCACTGTGCTCTGTGGTCTGCTTCCTTGTTTATCCCTCAGGGTGGCTCTTGAGGAGGTGGGGTGGGTATATAGAACAGAAAATTATACAATCATACCTTTTAGGCTTTCGAGGAGTGGGAGGGGAAAGAAAATTTTTTCTGTAATCCAAACTTCCTGATCAAATATGCTTAGTTATTTTTAGGTAAGTTTGGGGGGAAAAAGTGCTAAAACAGGTAATCATATTGCAGTCTTTCTTGATCTAAGTTACCAGTGATCTATAAGAGAGCTGGAGCAGTCATTTGCTGGGTAGCTCCAGGAAGCTTAAACAGATCTGCATTAGCTGGTGTCTGAAGAAATCCTTTCAGCATCAAAAAGGAAAAAAACCACTTCTCTATGCAATGACTTCAAATCATTGAGGAGGAAAAGCTGACAAAAATGTCAGTTCTGATTTTTGAGAATACAGAAACTAACTAGTATTAAACATATCTCCTGGTGTTGAAGTCTGTGAATTTGTAAGTCAAAACTGGAGGTAAAATGGAAACCTGTCAACTACAGGACTAATATTTGCTTATAATTGCTGATAAAATCCCTTTTTTTCCAAATTGTGCTTCTTATTCTTTTTTACCCCAGTGAGTTAAAGCAGGGAGGTATTTGTTCTTTTCAGATTTGAGTTACTAAGGAAAGGTAACTTCAGTGGGTGCAGAAAAGCATATCTAATACCACCTACATTTGTATGGAGCTCTTTAATATTGGTTCCAGTCAAGAGTAACACTATATTGACAGAAAAATCTGAGGTATATTTTTCTTTAATAGAAAATACTGTATATATGCTCTCTATGAAAAGCTAGATATAGGATGCTTTATTTTTTTCAGTCTTGCAGGATTTGTGTATGGCCAGCTTCTTTTGGGACACTAATGCCATCTTTCTAATATCAATTAGTAAAGAACTGTGTAGTTCATAAACAAAAATAAACAAACAGCAACAACAATTTTTAAAAATGGTGTTCCTTCTCTTGGTTAGGTCAGAAAAATGAGGTAAACATTCATCAATTAATGAATCTTTCATTTAAATTGCCCAAGTAAACCTGTATAACATGTAGCCGTGCACTGACTTGAAAAGGGCAGATATCTGTGTCTGGAAGCAAAGGTGTTTATGCACATGGAGCTTGGAGGACCTGTTTATATGTGAGATGTTGTTTTTAGTTGAGAGGCTTGGAATAAGCAGGGACTGTATGGTTACATCTGCTCACTGTCAGAATTAACAAAAAGCAATTATCTACCATAGTAACAGTGACAGAATTCAGAATGTGTTCTGACGTCCAGACATAGATAAATACCTAAAAATAATGCTAAAGGTGTGTCTTCAGTCCTCAGTGTTTTTCTTGATTTTAGAGAAACACTAAGCAACACAAACAACAAAGCCACAGCAATTTGGAATTACAGCTGAAAAATCTACATTTGACCTTTGCTGTAATACAGCTTTTTTTCCCAAAACCTGGTTATGTATTAGAAGGCATGGAAGTGTCTTTATTATTTTCAGATGAAATATAAATGTTTAGCTTGAGCTAAACTTTTTAAAGAACTAGATGAATATAGAGTCTGGGATGATAATGTATTATCTCAAAGGAAGGAAGTCTTGAATTTAAGATCGCTTCAAAGTATCTTTATTTGCTCTTGTAGAGGAAAACTTGCAACTTTTGTGGATTTGAATGCAGAAATGAAAATGTTACCAAATAATTGCAATAATAAAAATGAAATTCCAAGTCAACGCTTTTTGGCTCTGGGGAATCTCCTAGTCAGAAGTCCAAATCCTGAGAAATTATGGAGGTTCTGGTGATCTGGAATAAGAATAGTTCATTTAAAAAGTAATATGCTTCTTGGTAACGCGTACCTCAAAATCACAGGGTTTTTTAAACTTGAAAGGCTTCAGGTTTCAAAACCAAACTTGCCCATTTGTAGCAGAAATTTTGAGGAAGATACTATAGCTGCAATTAATGTTTCTGCTACATGACTCAGGTGGGTTTTATGGTGTGTTCACCATCCCTTTTTACTGGTATCTCGGATTTTTTTCCACCTTACACAGTACACAGAGAGAATTTCCTGAGAAATATTTTTTCTAACTTTTATTAAAATTGAGCCCAAAGGCTTCAAACATATAACATACCAAAGAATTACCCTCTATCTTGCCTCTTGTGTTCCCCAGTTGTCAGTTTTGGAACAATTTCTTGAAATTGGACTTGGAATTATCTTCTCTGTCTTGTGATGATAGATATCCTCATGGTGCAGGATCCTTCTCGGAAAACTAGTCTGGAATTCTCCATCAGTTTGAATGCCTGACAGTCAGAATAATCTAAACCAGGTTTGCTGCTCATTTTCAGCTGTTGTTTTATAGCAGTAGTTGTCCTGGGTCTCCATCTTTCTCCTGACTGATATTTTGACATATGTTGCACTTCTGTTCTGTGGCACCCCATAGTCCTCTGGTTCTGCATTTTACTACCTTGTTGTTTGCCTGTCATGTTTGGCCTTCCCTTAAACACAAACCTCTGCAGCCAAGTGTGTGCTGAACTCTCTTAACCTCCTTTTTCCTTGGCTTGCCTCAGATCTTGCCATTTGCTGGAGGTTAAGCACGTGCGCCTTTTTAGGAGAGGAAATTTGCAGGGACATTTGGTAGGGCTTCTGGTACATAAGCTCCTGAAGAATGGGCAGTGACAGGGCAGAGGAACACAGTCCTTTTGGTAAGAAAATCATGCAAATAGCAAAAAAATTATACATAGAGATGGACTATTAGATATTTTCAGCCTGTGTGAAATAGTGTTTATAGATTAAAACAGAAGGTGGAGATTTGGGAGCCACTGGTAATGTTTGGAATAAATTCCTCTCATAATACATTTCTATGTATTCATACACAGACTAACTCTTCAAACACTAATAGGGGAAGCAGCTTGATCAAACTGATCAACTACCTGCTTCAGCATGATTCTTCCTTAGACATAGGGATTATCCCTTTAGCGTAACTGGGAGTGAACACAGAGTTTGAGATCAGATCCCCAAACAGCTCCAGCTGTTTTAGGACAGCAGTGGCCCAGGAGGTGCAACATTACTGGTGTACTGCTGAGCCCTGTACTTCCAAATCTGTAGTTGAGCTTTAGTTGCAAATTCCCAGAGGGAAGGCAGCAATGCCCATGATAGCTGGTTCCTATGGTATTGAATCCAACTCAGCATTGGTGTGTTCTATAAATACTTCCATATGTATCTGTATATAACATCTTTGCCTGCAATCTGTGTAGAGTTTTTTTCTAAAAACTATTCAGAGGAAATAAGTCTTCCCATTAACGATTTGAAGAGAACATAAGTGACAGGCTCTTTCCTGTGCTTGGCTGAATCACATACAATGTGCTTAATTAACAGGTGCACAGTGACAAGCTGCACTCAGCAGGCAGCACTGGGTCGTGTTCAGAGTCCTGGACACAGAGTTTCTTCTGTAGCATGGCATTTGAAAGGATCAGTGAGATACTGAGCATCTCTGTGCCTCTTTCATCCTCTTGTAAATTCTTGCCCCTGTATACCTTTTTTAACTTTGCGGGGTTTATTTTAGGGAGCAATGCAGACCTCATACCTGTTCTCTTCTTCCTTGTGCTGCCAACACAGCCAAAGTAATCAGCTGGAGATGGAGTCTCTGTATTAGAGCTTCCTTGTTTGAGTAAAAAAATGAGATCCAGCCTTGCTCTTGCCTTTTAATCTGTTGCGGGGCTGGGCTGGTGTTCGGTGACGCATTGGGCTAAGCTGACTGCAGCGAGTTAATAGAGAAGGCAAAAAGTGTCAAGCCCCTGCAGAATGGCTCAAGTACTTGCAAAGCCTGACCTGTATCCTGGATGGTGAGTAAAGATGATAAAGCTGCCTCACAGAAAATTACAGAAATTTTTCCTTAAAAAGGTAAAGTGCCTTTTTTTTGTTCGTTTGCTTGCTTTAGTTAGGTTGGTGACAAAGTTTGATAATTGCATTGTTTTTGTGCTGTCAGCCTTGTGATTTCTTTGTACTGAGATGCCTCGAACTGTTCTCTCGATGTAACATTGGCTTGGGGTCTGGAACACAATTAATATCCATCAAAAACAGATCAGCAGCATGCTACAGGGGTTCATTTGGTTACAGATACAGTTTACAGGTTCTGTCACCCTGTTGTATTATGCTGGCTTTTAGCAGTGCTCCTGGACTCAGTGGCACTGTACATTCTGAATCTGCCAAGCAATTTAGTGCTGAGTTTTGGCAGGGTACAAGACAGAATGCTGCTTGCTGACTGGTTTTGCAATTTTAAAAAAAATGGTATTAGAACATATATGTATATGTTATATGTGAAATGTATATTTGCACTCTGTTTTTAAATAGATTCACTGGAGGAAATTGATACATCTAACAGAAAATTGTATACTTTCAGGTAGAACTCTATTTTAAAACTAAGTTTAAACTGGGTTTTAAACTATCCCTAGATCATATGTTTCTGTAAAGCTCTTTACATAGCTAGGTATTAAATGCTATGGTAATGAGCTATCTCAAATACCATTCTTTAATTCTAATGTCTGCATTATCTGGATCCTGTGTTGGCAACGTGTAAGGATTTATCCTATAGGCTGTGAAAACATACTGGGTTTTTTTCCCCCTCCTTATCTTGGCTACTATAGCCCAGGGTTTATTAGTGGTTGATTAGAAGTGCGGTCTCTTTATTTGTAGAGCATCTCAATTTTCATGCAGGGCATTTGCAATTGTAGTCAATCGGAATTTTGTGTTTTCACCATGCTGTATAATTTAACGTATATGAGATTTCATACTGATATCTGCAGTATGGTTATTAGAAATTAAATACTCAACTTGGTGGTATGCTAATTAAAACAGTTTTAAAAGGGCACAAGAGAAGACAGTTGCATTTCAATGTAAGTTAGAGCTGACACACGGTTCACTGGTTTTTGGCGCATTCACAGATGCAGATGATTGGTTGTACTTTTTTCTCTGGAGTAAATTTCCAGTATTTAAGAGTTGATATCGCTGTTGTGCTGTTGAACTATCCTTTTAGGGTTTCTTATGTTGACCGAGAAGAATTTTGCCGTTTACTATTACATGTGCCTCGACACTGGCATATCTGATCAAATGGTTGTAATTTCACTGGGGTAAATTAACAACAGTGGATTTTTTTGTTATACTCTTGAATATAGAACTGAAATCATGCAGTCAATTAAAGTGCATTAAAGTGCAAGGGAGAAGACTTATGCTGGATTTTACTTTAATGTAGTTGTTAGAAATTTATTTAACTGAGCTACTAGTCTGAGTGACAAAGTGAAGGTGGCTACAACCAAGGTGGTGATAGGCGTAAATTAACATGAAATTAGCAGTATGTTATTAATGGTCTCGGGAGTCCTGCAGCAACTTCTTCTTTCAAAAATATGTCTGTATGGTGCCAGACACAGCAGGAATCATGTATCATTCACATATTCATCTGTGTTCATGGTTCCTGGTATTTTTCTGGAGGTGGGTGCACTATTTTAAACAAACTGGTTTTATTTGTGATAATGTGCAAAAGAAAATTGTGGAAAACGTCTGTAATCCTTCCAAGAGTTATGTACATGTTCAGTTTGGAGAGGCCCTTTTTTAGATGCTAGGAAAGGGAGGCACCACAGAACAAGTGGTCAGATCTGCCCTAAATTGTGTGCATACTTCACACTCGAGTGAGTGCATGAACTTATTATGACTGTCAAGTTTCTGATTCCTGTGATTCAAATGGCAGCATAAGACAATGACCTGTGTCATCCTAGATTGCCTGAATATACCATAGCTAGTTAGTATAGAGAATTTTGTTTCCCTTCCTCTTTAATGAGGTTGTATTTGTAATTGCCAATAACTGGAAGATGAATTAGGTGGAATAAGTCGTTGTGTGGTGGCTGGGAAGAAATAGTGTATATATTTGAGAGGGGTTGCTGTGATAAATGCAGAGTTCGGCTGATGGTATCTTTATTTAATGTGTCCACTCTCACTGCAATATTTTCTTAAAACGAGTTTTGAGAAGGACCCATAGCTCCCTTCTTGCTTTTTGAATAGAACATCTACCTGATGGCTAGCCTATATGAATATTGTCACATGTTGGTGCAATTGAGTAGTTAAAGGAACATACTTTTAATTTAATGCCAATTTTGGAGCATTCTTTCATACAAGTTTCTTAATATAAGTAGATTGGGCCTAAGCACAGTCCTGTATTTTCCAGGAAAAAAGTATCTACTGAAGAATGACATTGAATTTGATTGTTGCAGTGAACATCTTCAGAGCTTACTCTTAACTATTTTATACTAAAGCAGCAATTGAACACCTTATCAGATATTACTCAGCTTGCTGTATGTGTAGGCACCAGCAGCTCTTAGACAAGTGAATGAGTCTTCTTGAATACACCAGGGGCAGTTTTAGAGTTGGATCTTCGGTGGCTGTGTTGACAATACAACTTTGCCCTGGAGAGTGACTGAAAAAGGACATGTTTCAAGCTCCCAAAATCACACAGTGGCTCCTAAAAGAATTTTTTTCAGGACCAGAAAAAATTAGTTGGTAAGAAAACATTTAACAACTTTGTTGCCTACTGAACCTTGAAAGAACAGTTGCCCTTCCAAAGAAAGGGCAGCTCCTTAAGATGTGCGAGTATATTGTAAATTAAATTTCCATGTGAACTTATCTGTGCTGCTCAGTTTCTTCTGAAACTGTGTTGCTTCTTTTTTCAGTTTCTACATGAAACAATTGTGTAAAGACGGAGGGGTGTTCCTCCTGTAGCACCTTAACATTGAAATAGTCTGCTTTACAAAACTGGTATGCATAGAAAATACAGTATCAGCTAAATTGGTTGATTTAAGGAATTGATCTGAAAACAGTTGCTTGTAGTAAACTATAATTCAGTAACTGAGTCAGCATGAAAATAAAAAGCTAGTGAAAAACATTTTGAACAGCATTCTGACAGAGAAAAATGGATTTTATTAAAAATGGGTAATTTAGAGTTTCACTGTTTAAGAACAAGATGTAATGTCACATAATAAGAGAGAAGCACTTAAGGAAAACAAATTAAGATTTCAGCTGATGCATTCTTTTACAGGGATCTGGTGCTGTAAATGTTGATTGCGTGATTTATGGAAATGCGTATGTTCTTTGTAGCATTAAAAAGGAGGATCTTTAATTTTTTTTCAGCATTGTGAAAAACAATTTGGTAATGACTGCAGTATTGGCAGAATATTGCTCTGTTGTAGCTTGTGATAAATGCCTCTGCCTTTTCCCCATTGCCACCAATAGAAGTTTCTGTCCTTAAGGAATGTATGTCTGAGTCACTGATGCAAAAGATAGCAGAATGAAAAAATATCTAGCACCAAAAGAATCTGACAGCACGGACCTGTTAAATGTCTTTCTGTACATTCTCACATGGGAGAATCATACACATGGGCAAGGTATTTTGTGATTTTTGTTTCTGATATTCATATTTTATGTAAAACAATGTGTTTAATATGTATCTATAAAATTAGCTGTTTTTCATGTGCATGCTTATTTGTTGTGTTCTCCAGGACCTTGAGACCTAGTCAGCTTGAGGGAACTGCTCTGTCTGAGGATGCCTGTCCAGCTTGGATGGAGGGCTTGAACCCTTCCTAATGAAAGGGTTTTCAAGGACTGTCCCCCATCCTGCACAGACACCACCTGTAATATTCAGTGTCACAGTTCCTGTTCTCGGTGTTGAGATTGTCCAGTAAGCCATCAGTAACCAGGGTAAACTCTTGGGAATGTGGGGAATTCTAGTGGTGTTTAACTGACTCATATTACTGTGAGACTCTTGCAGGACTTGTGTGTGTTGAGGTAGTGAAACGTGCCTAATCTGGCAAATATTCAGCTTCTGTCATGACTGTCATCACTGTTAGAGAAAAAGGGGCAGATAATACTTCCCAAATATGTTGGAGAGCATGGAAAGCACAAGAATTGACTTGGGGAGCTGTCAAATGACTGTATGGGGTTTCCCTTATGCTTTATTTTGTAAATAACCCACTAACAGGGGTGTATTTATGTGTGTAGGGGTTTTCCTGTATCTGGTCCAGCTGTCTCAGCTGGAGGCAATCACCTTGATTCAGGCTGCAAGGACCTAGGGGTTTGATTCACAAGGACTTTGATTTGTGTATGAGTTTGGCACATCATGGCCACTTTGGTATTGCTTTGTCCTATGAGTACATGCTAATGAATCTTCATTTTACTACTGTTAGGACTATGATAGCCAAACAAAATTACTCCTGGCAGTTGTAGGGATGCTTTGAAGCCAGATATGGGAAAGGATTCCTTTAGTCGCACTCAACTTGCAATGCCTCAGACTGCTAAGCTGCCAAGAGCTATTGTAGTCTGGGACCAGCAAGGCTGCTGGGTGGGTTTTGAGGAAGACTGTTCTTCTTGAGTATGAAGATCTGGGGCTAGTCAAGCCAGGCATCTTTCCCCACGTGGTAAAGGGAGAAAAACAAGTTGGAGCTGGGACACCAGGTCAGCAGCAGAGCTCTGGAAAACAGACTTGGGTTGTTGCTGGAGGATTTGAGGGATGGGACAAGTTGGCGAGTGCTCCGTTTGTCACTTCTGCAAGTACGAAGCAAACTGCTGCCCTGTGATCCCTCTCCTGTCGCTCTCTGGGACTGTGGTATAGGCAGGATTGGGCAGGAGGGAAGGCTGGTTTGCCCCATACACTGTTTCTCTAGGCAACTGTTCGCCTTGATTTTGCCTAGAGCTGACCCCAATGCTGTATTGTCTTGCAGATGGAAATTGGTGTTAAGGAATAACTGTAATTTTTTGAATGTGCAGTATTACCTGTAAGTCCATAGTTTTTTTTACAAGGAAACTTTGCTGATGGTGCTCTAGAAAATATGTAATGATTTAAAATAATCTAGGTCCTCGATTCCAGAACAGGCAATGGATAGGCATAGTCACTTTGAGCAAGCTTGGTTTTGACCTAAGCAACATAGGTAATTTTCTTCTCATCTTATTCTCAGAAATAGCTGAACTAGTTAAGCTTAAAAGTTTGCAACAGAATTTAGCCTGAGGCAATCTTCTGGCATGGAAAACTTCAGTCTAAATAGACTTGAGTTGGTAGAAACAGAAGCAACTGAAGCATAGTACTTTGATAGAGGTGCGTCAGTAGATTTAAGAGGAGATGTGATTGTGGAGGAGTTCTGGGAGCCACAACAGAGAGGGAGAAGGTGATCCAGCTCTTGAACACTGCCTTTACCCTCTCCTCCTCCCCAAGCTGCCTGTCTTGAGCAATGCCATGCCCATGTCTACGAGCACAGCATAGAAATATCTACTTACACATACCACTAATTCACCAGTGAGACACTCCTGCTGTCCGTGGGTTATGTAACTGGACTGAAAATTAAAATCAAGCCCAGCTGGGAATTTCTTGGTGGTGGATGTGCATCTGTGCAACCTGGGTGGAGTTGTGTTGGAATGTCATTTGCTACACATGATATAGCAATTATTTCAGGGCCTAGGAACAATAGGGGACACAGACAAGAAACATTTTATTCTTGGACTTGATGCAGAGGGAAAATAGGCTGCTTTTAAACTGGCACACTGGTCTTAAAGAGGGGTTTGGATGGAATAGCAGTATTTATGTTCAATAGATTGATAAATAATATGGAAAAACTCCCTGGATTTCTGATATGAATCAAGGAAGTAAAATATTAGCTGTACCTTCCAAGTCCAAAGGCTGGATGGAGCTGATCCATGGTTCTTTAGTGATCATTTACTGCAGACTTCATTCTTCCTCCTCTTAAAAAAAAAAACAAAAAAAAAAAAAAANCTAACAAAACCAACCCTAAAACATGACAGTGATACATGAGGACCGGTGGAAATGTCAGCAAATTTCCATCTCCTGGTTGTACCTGTTGACCTCCTATAAAGCTGCTTGTGTGGAGCCTAACACTCCCTTAATGCTTCAATAAGCTGCTGGCCCAGTGAGAAAACCTTGGCTGTGCTTCCAAAGACAAATGTACTCTTTTGTCCGAGGGGAGACCCTGGAGATGCTAAATGCCTCCAGGTGATCACTGCATTCAGCCTGCCACAACTGCTCTGTGTTCCTTGCTTTGCAGCAGGTCTTGGGCTGTGTTGCCAGCCTGTTTCCTGCCTTGCTGTGCTCCAATGGGCACCTCTCCTGGCCATGACACACTATTGCCTCTGCTGGGAGAGATTCTGGGGAGAGCAGGACCACGATGCATACAGGTGTGGGAGCGCTCTCTTTGGGCAATACTTCTGCCTCCCTGGCTGAGGATGAAGGATTGCTTCATCTGTCTCCTGAATCTTAGGTTTCACCAACAGATTCTCATTTTGGTAGGATTGAGAAAGCTGTGGAAAAGGGTCTGACTCAAGAATCTAGCTGGAACTCCAAGATGGGAAGAACTGATGGGCTGAAGAACAGAATGGGGGTCGTGACACTGACCTTTGTAAAATTTATGTGAATTTCCTAGTCTAATATGTCTATTAAGTATGTCTTGTAATTTAACATTTAAAAAGAATTGGTAGGTAAAGAGACATTACTTAAAACACCACTCAAAGATTAAATGCAAGAAAATCAACAAAAGTGTAGTGTCACATGCTTACGTACACCAAACTTTGCCTCACATAGATGTGCATCAGAATCATATGTTTCCTCTCAAATCCTTCCTGCATAGCAGTGGCATTCTCCCCTGGAGCACAGAGTTGTAGTAATACCCTTAAATACTATTTGCTAGAACTACTGCCTGAGGGCTTGCTGCTGAGTGTACAGTAAGACTTCTCTTACATGAAGCTTTCTAGTATTGTGCAGATTTTTGCGCTGTACAGCAATAGCTTGAAATCTGCAGTCAAAAGCTAAAATTTGATGGAGGTGAACAGTATATCACAGCTTCCTCTCCTTGTTTTCTTGCACTTTTCTCTCTTCTTTATCAATATACTTATCATTGCACAGTGTCTCTTAAAGAGATTGCATGACTCATTCACTGCTAGTTCAGGAAAGTTTTCTCTGAAATACCTCTTCCTTTTGGCTGGAGGTAAGCACAGGTGCTTTGAGCTCCAGTGTCTTCCCACTGAGAATTGGGAAATACTTCAGGGCTTCAAATATGTCCCTGTGTGTTGGGGCAAATGCTAGAACAGTGTAAACTCTTTAAAAAACATTTATTCTGAGTTTCAGAAAGAAGGTCCCTGCATGGTGACTCCTGGTTGCGCTCTGCTGCCTGCTGCCCACCCCCAGGGGCACTGAGTAGTTAACTTTTACTGCAAACATACACAAAGATGGAGGTGTATTTGTTTCTTAAAGTGAAATCAATACTGTTTTTAATGCTATGAATATGCTTTGAATCTCAAGTAAGAGAAATGTGCAAGAGATGAGGAATTGGTAGTCTGAATAGTGCTGCTGCCGCTGTCTGCTCAGCTATCCCATAGGATGAAATACCTCTTAGTATGTGGTGGGCTGTAATTGCTTTCTGAAAGGCTCTTCCACATTCCTGTGTGTAATACTAGATGAAAGCACAGAATTTAGGAAAGTACTGCATAAGAACTGTTCTTCTCCCCAATATACTTGATTTTGGTGTGTCACAAAAATGGAAAATGTGATTTCTTGGCGCACATGATATGGTGCCGCTGTCAAGTACACCAGTACTGTAGTCACTGGGTGTGTCTCTGGAAAACAGCTGCCATACTTTCATGCTAAGTTGAATTTCTCCATACTTTTCATTATTTTTTGAAGGTTTTTGTGAGTAGATATGGCTTTCTGTGAAGAGCAGCTTTTTTTGGTTTGTTTCTGTTAGTGACTCTTAATTGTGATTATGCTGAGGTCAGTTTTTTTGCAGCTTGTTGCAGAAGATTGAGATCAAATACATAGCAGAAACACATAGCTGCTATCTTTTGCCTGCAGTGTCTTGGGCATAATTCTGCACCTCCCACAGCACTTTTAAAAGAGCCCTATGCCATGAAGGGCTTCTCTCTTCAGCAGCTTCCATGGATACCAAGGCCAAAAGTAGGAGCATTCCTTACGTTTTTAAGCACTGCATTTCTATAGCTTGGCTGAGTGCTGTGCATGCCCTAACTTATGACTGTTATGAGAAACAAAAAAATTCGGTTTTCAGCAAAATTTAGATTGCTTTATGTTATGTAGACAGAACAAAGCAGCACTGGGGAAATGTGAGGGGTCACTGCCCACTCCATGCTCCATTGAACCTTGGTTTGCAGCTGCTTCTTATAGCATGGTCTCTCGTTGTAATCAATAATTTTTGTTTTTTTGCTGTCATAATTTTGCCAGGTAAGCAGTGGTGGTGGAATAAACATCTGTAAAGTCTCTGGGCGATAGTCCATCTGGTCTTGGTAGATAAAATTAGCACAAATTGGGAAGTTCTGGCCTTTGTAGATAGACAGTAATTGATAACACAAAGGAAGTCTGATTTTGGAAAATCTATGGGACTGTCAGAAAGTCTGATTTTGCAAACTGGTAGTAGATACAACTTATTTAGAAAGCATAATATTCATAACAGGGGGATTTTAAACAGGATGATTTAATCATATTTTCCTGTATCTAATGTCCATGCTTCACTTCAGACTTAGTATTCTGGTTTATACAAACCCCAATACTTTTATGATTAGCATGAATCTTTTATCAATTATCACATGATGTACTCCTCACTTCTTTTGTTGCTGAGTAGTCCTATGCCGTCCACTTCCAAAGCATTTCACTGAGAATTTGTGAGGACTTCTGACGGAGAGGCATTTGCAAGGAGCATGGTGCAGCAGCAGAACTTGATATTGGGACTTGGACAGGCTTGGTGTTCAAGAACCTGACTCAGACTGGAGTAATCACTGTGTTCTGTGGGGCTTCTGTGTTTGCCATGAAAATGTGTCGTAGGAGAGGAACTTGATTGCAGAGAATAGCCCAGCAGCTTTTCTGGGGACAAAGTCAGTATGAAATAATTGACGTACTTTCCTCCCTCTTATTCTGATGGGTTGTTTGCTTTTTTTTTCCCCCTGTAGCCTGTTATTTGAGCTTAATGTGTATACTGCACTTGTATTGCCATTTGGAACAGCAATATGTGTTATGTCTTGGAGACTCTTAGTGGAAAAGTCCTGTTGAGAAAGCTCTGGAGGAGAAGTCTGAGGCAGAAAGTAATGTTTGTATGAAAGATACTTGAAATAGAGAAACCTTCGCTAAAGCTGTGACTTTGAAGGAATTGGAGATTTTTTGGTTCAGGGGCGTGCGCGTTTCTGCATAAGATCTGGCAGCACTGTTCACAGTGCTTGCATTAGTCAGTTCTTATTTTTTGCACAGGTAGTACAGATTCTTTGTTTTAACTAGGCCTTGTGATAAGTATCAGTTTATTGTTCTGAAAATCAGAGCATTCCCCCAAACAACTTTATGATCAGGGGCTCCAAACAGGTACTTTTCCCTGCATGGAAATTTGTCTGTCCAAGAATATTCCTGTAAATCCTTTGTGCACTGTGATAATTCAAGTTATTTACCTTTTGTTAACCTGCAAAGCTAAGAGTGTGTTTTAGAGAAGAGAAGGAATTAGCAACTTCAGAAACAATTACTAATTATCTTGTGTGAGCAAGTTGTTTTCTTTGCAGAACTGCAGTTTGAATACTTTCCTTGAAGTTATCTTCAAGAGCAGTTAGCCATGTGATTTTGATTGTTTTTTTTTAATTCTCTTTAATTTATTGTTCTATTTCTTGGATGACTTTTTGACATAGCTTTTTCAAAGCTTTGGTCTATTATACTTCATGTATTTCTTTATCTTGATCTTCTTTAGCAAATGTTCTTCAGCTTCAGAAAGCAATAAACTTTTAATAGCATAGTTCAGTGAAGTGAACTTACATTAATGCCAGGACAGTATAAATGTTCTCAGTTGTCTTTGAGCCCTTTTACTTGCTCTGCCTCCTATAACAATTTTATTTTTAACTTTAGGATTACAGTATCTATGCTAATTCAATGGTGGTTGTAAATGAGTTTTATCACATGAAACCTTCAGAGCCACAACATTCCACCACTCACTGGGATCAGCCCAGATCCTTTCCTGTTCCTTTTATTGGCATGCCAGGAAGTCCTTCAGGAGTTTGCTGGTACTTGATATAACATATGTGACCGTTCCAATACTTCACCCTTTTATGTTGCACCTGAGTAGACTCTTCAAGCTACAGAACTATGCTAATGGAAGCTTCAACTTTTTATTTCTATTCCTAATGATAGCATTTCTTTAGCTATCTCTTTGATTATGCCTGGTTCTGTACATCCATTAGAAAGGAGCCAGAATTTAAACCTTGATCTATACTGATATTTACAGAACTTTTGAATAAAATGGGGCAGACTGAGGAGGGAAGAAAAGTAACCTCAATGGCTGCAAGATGTTCAAGTATAATAACTTTTGCACACCAGCACTTAAAATTTAAATATTCACAAAACTAGATTTAAACCAAATAAAGTGCAAATGAAAATAATGTCAACATACAGAAATTCAAGAATCAATCCTGAAGGCATTTTTTATCTATTATATGGAAAATCATTTAAGCACTACTTGTAGTTGTGGTGCAGCTGGATGGCTATTTGCACAGAATTCCTCATCCAGTACAACTCCTGTTGAAATTTTTAACAGTAACTATGTCTGCTCATGATATTTTGCACATGCCTGATGGCTCAGGACCTTAAATAGCATCGGTGCCTTTGGGCTCACTCAGAAACTTTGAAATGCACAAACAGTAGAGTAATTGCTGCTCTTGCAATAAAACAATGTGAAGTTGACCTTTTCTTTGTTTATTTGCTTTTTTAAATAATATTTTTGGAAACCAAAGAGGCAAGAATCAGGCTGCAAGTGAGAATATTTAGGTGTCATTGCCGGCTTTGTTCTGTTATGTTTTGGTATAATGTTTTTGCATCAGGGTCACAACCTCCTTAACTTTTAGCTGGTGGTAGTTGTGCTTTTATGAAATGAAGCTTATGGACAAAACTGTTAAAGAGTTCTTATTGTTTTGAAGTGTTCCCCTTCTTCTAAATTTTTTCAGGTATTTTCCCTAGCTGGAATTTGGGAATGCAATGTAAGTAGCACCATCCAACATGTGTTTGATGTCAGGTCCTCTGAATGTTTTAGGTTCAGTCTTGCATGTGTTGTGGTTGCTGAAGAGTTACTCTTTTGATGTGCAGCAAACACAGATTTTGTAGGATTTAATTTTATCAAAATGTTTCTATCTAAGACCAAGCAATTTTCTCTGGTAGTCATTCAGTACTGGAGCCTTCCTACAAAGACAATTAAAACTTGACTCCTTTTTGCTTAGGACTGTTTTGGAAAACTTGTTTCTCTGACTTTAAGAAGAAACATCACTCCCAGAATGAATCTGAGGCACCTCAAACTACCAATGTTTTCATTTATTTCTTCTTAAGGAAAAGCTAGTGGCTGAACATTTTTGTGTCAGCTCTATTGTACCTTCTCCTTGGATTGCACCCAAGAGATGTTGATCTGAAAGATGGAACTCGCTTTTCTGCACCTAAATGAGGCTATAACTTCTTCCTTTGTGGAATATTCCAAGTTGTTTCTTGTCCTCTGGCATAATCCCTGAATTCTTTGCATTGATTTTCCATTTGTTTTGTCTGTATCCAGGATTCAGTATTTTTGCTAACAGCAAAGCACACACGCTGTGCACCTTCTGCTGCAAGCTCAAGTCATCCTTCTTGTCATTAGCTGCTTTATATTCTGAATGCCATTCAGGCCAAGTTAATTTTCTTACTCTTTTACCAGTGTGATCTGCCTTTGCCTTTTTGCTTTAATTAAGGTGGTCATCCAGTTAATTAATACAACCTCTTGAACATGGGTATCAAGTGTCTGCAGCAAGTATAATCCATATATGTTTTTACACAGGCAGCTGCATTTCCTTGCCATACTGGGACCAGTAGAAACTGATGCGTTTCACTTTTTTTGTA
The DNA here is from genome assembly GCA_013186435.1 of Turdus rufiventris. NCBI lineage: Eukaryota > Metazoa > Chordata > Aves > Passeriformes > Turdidae > Turdus > Turdus rufiventris. The sequence continues at coordinate 337,658 of PYHW01010320.1, forward strand.
GTTTTCCAGAGTGATGCAGTGTTGTCTTTCAGCAGTCATTGCTGACCTTCAGAAATTACAGTTAAAAGGGTGAAACATGCACGTATTCAGTTTTCAAACTCTCAGGAAGTAAAAACAGCAATCTTGGCAGAAATCTCCTCTCAATGACTTCTGGTGCTACTATATAAATGAAGGTATGAGTCATGCCATGAAGGTAGGTTCCTGTACATTTCCATGTAGGCATTATTTGGGTTCTTTCTCACCTGTCTTAAGCTTGATGCAGGCTACCAAATTGTGTGAGTCTTAAAGGGAATATAAGCATATATATTAGATTTTCTAGAGAGTAAAAAATGTATACTTCAGTTGTGTCGGTGAAGAGATAACTTACCTATTTTTTACTAGCAGTTGTGTCAGCTCAACACTGCCTAATTTAACCTAAAAAGTAAGTCTGAGCTATATCTTCCCTCACAGCTCCCTGTTGGGGGTTATCTGCATTTATTCTCTAACTGGTCTCCTGCACAAAGCAGAGTAGCGTTCCATTTAAAAAAGTAGAAATTATTGACATTGCATTTGGAACTTTGCATATAAACTAGGATTTAGTATTTTCTAAGTTTTTCTAATTTTTAGTACTGCATGCTGTATTTGCAAGACTGTATTATTTTCCAAAACTCACTAGTAGAAGAGAGGAATGATAAGATGTGGCTGTGAGATCAACCTTAGAGCTCCAGTGATGTTCTGTAGAGAAGATGTGGGGGATTGGTCTTTGGCACAGGTGCCCACAGTAGGTGCCTTTGGAAGATCTGTCAGACAGAGTCCCTGGAGGGCAAAGCTGGAATGGATGGTGTGAAAGAAATACAAGACTGTTATTTTGCTAGTTCTAATCAGGATGCACTGTTTCAGAATTAAATTGTGAAGGTGGGTAAGATTTGAAGCACAGACAATGTATTTTATTTTCTGTCTGTATTGCAATCAGGGATGTCTATTTAATCTTTAAGACATAAAGGGAAATAGGCAGTGTTGAAAGAAAAGCAAATCTAGTACATCTTTAAAAGCCAATTAGTAGGACAGTAAGTCTTAAAATGGATTGGCAATACTTTACTGCATTACACTACTAGAATCCAGTAGATGAATAAAGTTATCAATGAACTACAAATACATGTCTGTAGCTTGAAATGTAGTTAGCTTTCTCTTCTTTTACCATAAAGTTTTATGTTACAGTCTCTTGTTTTGCTGTCAGATCTCAGGTTTCAGGTACTCCTCAGCTCTGCTTTCAGAGAAGTAAACTGGCAGGAGCCATACAATTGCACAACATTATTTTTCCTCTGCCCTTTTCTGGCTGTGGTAGTTCAGTAACAAAGGAAATGTGTATGGACTTTACTGTGGCTTTTTCTTGCATCTTTGTTTAGAATTTGGACTTGCCTTGTCTGTTTTTTCTGAACTAGGTTATTTATTCCTCTCTCCATTATGCTGCACTTCTGAAAAACTGCCACACAATAAACACAGACTTAAGTCTTAAGATGTCTTTCCTAAGTGCAAGTTTCTCTACTGCTTAGCCCACTGTTTGAAATGAGATTCCACAAGTCAGGTGACAGACCTGTCTTAAAAAACATCTGAATGAAAGTTTTCTCATCCCAAATTGGTTAAAAATCTTTTTATGTCCTCTGTATTACAGGTATTACAAATATATTTGAGTCACTCAAGCAACCAAAATGGGAAATGAGCTTAGATTTTCAAAATAAAGCTCTTGCATAAGGTTACTCACTTGATGGATCTCTTAGGCATTAGCTGCAAGGTGTTGGTACTGTATTACTGTGGGAGACTGATGCAGCAAGCAAATAGTTCTGCTTCTTTATGACTGGATGTTTATAGGATCTTGTTTCTTTTTATTCTCCCTTCCCTTTTTCCCTTCTTAATATTTATATTGTTTTTCTCCTTCCTCAAGGTTAAAAGAAAGCCCTGCTGAAAAAAACTCCCCAAAATAGTCTTCCATCTGCTTGTTCAAATATAAACACTCTAAGTCTGAAAAATAAAGGTACATTTACATAGGTCACAAAATGACCAAGGCAACTGCTACAGACACTGTTTCCTTAAGCATTAAAAAAAAAAATAAAAAATGAGTGCATATTTAAGTTTTATCTCAAGGGGATTATTTCTGGAGTCTGAGTTCTGAAAATCAGGAAGATCTTCTAGCCATGCTTGCCCTTTATCTTTTGTAGCCTCTTCCTCAAAGAGCAACTACTTAACGTGGGAAGGCGTTGACTGTATCTCATTTCAGATTCTGGGGGCAGACAAAGTCATCTTAATACAAGACTAATAACTACTCTAAGCAGAAAGAAACCTGACTAGAAAGTCTAAAAAATTTTTTTTACTGCTTCTTGCTTAGGAAATAGCAGTTCTTTTTGTGTAACAGAAAACTATTGAAGGTACAGAGATGTGTAGGGTAAAATGAGCTATTTGTGAAGGCATTGAAAAAGTACGAGTGCAAATCATTTTGAAGAGCTGGGAAATGTTCTGGCCTTGTGTACCTATTGTACTATGTATGTATTCATAAGCAATACTGTGAGTATGTTTATTGTATGCTCTAGTACTGATTTGCATGAATTATCTTGCAGGATGGAATTGTAAGCATCTTCATTTATTTGGGAAAGAACTAGCAACTCAGGTGCACTGCAGGGAATAACAGGTGTAGTTATGAAAACAACTTTCCTCCCATAGATGAACGTGTGCAGCAATGATGAAGGGGTACAACAGAACAAACAAATCCCCTTCTTCCTGTAAATACTCAATGAAACAGAAACAACAGCAAAAAAAACCCCACCCTCCCCTCCCAATCCAAAACAATTAAAAAAACCAAAACCACCAAAACCTCAAAGCCAAAAAATCGTTTAATGAACTTTGGTAGCTCCTTTATTTTCCCTGGAAGCCTAATGATTTTTCTCATGCCTCAGATTGTGTCAGAAGGTATCACTTCAGTATTTCAGCTTTTGGGATAATAAGTGCATTATTCATTGAATGACACAAAACATCTATAAAATAGCTGAAGATAGCTGTAAGAGACCTGTTGATTAAAAAGCAATTGCAAAAGAAATAGTGATAAACCTAAGCAAGATGTTTTTTCTGTTTTGGCCTTGGCCTTTCTGTTTGATGTTGGAAGAGAAGGTTTAACTCTCCTCACCTTCAATGCTTTCTGGTTTATCACATTTAACTTTATGTCAAAGTTTTTAAAAAATGACATTTTCCTATTAAAAGCTGCATCTGCACTCTCCCTCTTAGTAGCAGACTGTAGTGAGAAAGACAAATTCAAGCGCAGGAAACAATCTGCTCGATTCAAAGAGTCCTTCAGGTGGTTGTGCAGTTGCATTTGCACACTTAAGTAAATCCAGGCTAACAAAACCTATGATTTTCCCTAGTTCTGAAGCAGAATATTTACGGCAAATTTTCTCCTAATATTGAATGCTACTGAGGAGGCAAATTGTTAACTGTTGCAGGTGGTAAAGTTGATTACCCAAGACTGGTGTGTGTCTCAATCCTCATGTACAAATGTTCCACTAAAGACTTGATGACAATTACTAGTCCGCAGCTGATGTTTGTCAAGTCTGTGCCGGAAATCTTGCAATTTAATCTTTGGCAAGTAGCAGTGGAAGAGGTGGCAATATGGGCACAAACGAAAAATGGATATTCCACCTGAATGTGCGGAAAAACTTTATTTGGAGGGTGACAGAGCACTGGAACAGGCTTTCCAAAGTAGTTGTGATCTCTTCTTCTCTGGAAAGTACTCCAAACCTGCCTGGATGCCATACTCTGCAAACTGCTCTGGGTGAACCTACTTTAGCAGAGGGGTTGGAATAGATGGTCCCCAGAGGTCCCTTCCAACCCCAGCCATCCTGTGATTCTGTAATATAGGACAGAGAGGCTAAGACAAGGGGAACCAAACCTACATTATTATGGCTATGTAGTTACTTAATGTAAAAGAAAGTAAAGAAAAGAGTTTAGGACTTTTTTAGTGCTTTTTTCTCCTCCTGCCTGAGGAGTTGGTTCCTGAATTGAGTAACAGTGCTCCATATTGATGGATGTAGAACAAAAAAGGTCCAGTTAAATTAAAGGCATTTCCAGATTTTCAGTCTGCTAGAAAGAAGTAGAAAGTGAAGTCCTTCCATTATTTCATGCTCAGAATTCAAAATTGAAAGTTTTCTTTTAATATTGGTCACAATTTTGCATGATCATGATGATAGGGAAATAAAATGGGAAAATGTCAGAACGTTGTTGAACATTGGTGTTTTCAGATAATCTTTTTTTTGCAGTGGAATATGGCTTCAGTGTTGCAATAAAATCTCAGCTTATAGCTGCCATGGAGAAAATTAGTAAGCAAATGTATATCTATATATTCATAGTCCCTGATGAAAACTTTACCCAGCCTCCTTTCATGATTTGTAAGCAGCAGCCTGTCACGAGCATTTCACCAGCTCTCCTGTAAGACTCCAGCATTCTGGTTTCAGCTGCTGATCAAGGTAGATGGAGCCCTTGGCTCTCAGTGGCGTGCTGTTTCTGGTATGCTGAGGGAAAGCAATATCTTGTTAATTCTCATGTTAACATCTGATCCAACTGCCTATTCCATATCAGCCGTAATGAGCAGCAGTTGGTTGTTACACTGCGTGTGTGGGAATATCAAAGCTGCTCTGAGGTTTGGTGCTGATCTTTAGGAGAGAAGTTAAAGGAGCATAACAGATGTTCCCTTCCAACAGCTCCAAAGCTAGCAGGGCTGCATTAGCTACCAGTCTCGTGGACAGAAAAGGTGCAAAATGCAAACAGCCTGCTGAATAAAATATGCCCAACTCCTGGTTTTGTCCATTGTTTCCATGGCAGCATGGAGCACCATGGCCTCATGCAGCTGAGCCAGCTGATCGCCTCAAACCTGGCTAATGACTCTCTTTCATGCTTGCCAAGGGAGTAAAAGGAGAGGAGGCCTCCCCTTTCGGGCTTGTTGGCAGCAGTGCTTCTCACAGAAACAGCTTTGGTTTAAAGAAATTAATTTATGGCTGTTAGAGAGGAGGAGTAGAAGACAGTGAAAACAAGGCAGGAGAGCCATCAGAGACACAGGTGCCTGACACTAAATATCCATTCCAAAAACATATAAGAGGGAGAAGAAAAGCTGCAAAAGGAAAAGACCTTAGCGACAGTCTTCAGAGGACAGAGCTGGGAAAAGAAGGCAGGGTGACATAAGCAGGGGTGGATGTCTGTTTTGGGGAAAATGAAAAGGAAGGTAGGAGGAAGCTTCTGCAACTTTGAGGATCCAGCTCAGGTTGTAGCCATTTCTGTAGCCTCCTAGGAGCTGCTCTCCTTTCTCAGGGACATATGACCAGGCATGTTAATGGAGAAGGGAAGCCAATGCTTTTGCTTTACAAGCTTCCAACCTGCGTCACTGTGTAGGGATAAGTATGCCTTTAATTAAGAACTTCAGTTTGGAATCCTACAAGCCAATTTGAGAACCAGTGTTCACAGATGAGCGACTTTAATTTGCCTCTTATGTTCTCAATGAATGGCATATGAAGACAGAAAAAAAAAAAAAAGATGCTCTATCCTATAACTCAGTTTTATAGATGTGGGAAGGATGCTTGCAATGAAATTTCTAGGCTTCAAAGTGTTGTTAGACTGAGACTAACAAAATTAGAAATACCACATGATTTTGGTAAGAAGTGTATTTGGTGTTATTATTGTAACTTAATGTGTGATAAGATAAAATAACCAAGTCTGCCTGTTTGAGAAGACTCTCAAAATAAAGCAGATTCTGGCCTTTTATTACTAGTGAAAGTTTACTCACATTTGCAAATATGTGAATGAAATATAAACTGAAAGTGACCCATAGTGGTAGACAGTTACATGGAGGTCAGCAATGGGATAATGTTTCACATTAACTGAATTGAATAAAGGATCAGTACAAAAACATATAAAACTTGCTAATTCCTTTTAAACCCCCACTAATCTGTGATTGTAGATAATCCTTCAGGATGGCACCAAAATCAGTATGTGGAGTATAGTCATAAGCATGATATTCAGACTTGCAGCATTGCTTGTAGTCCACTAAAGCTTTTAGGACAATACATTGATTATAACTTTCTTCTCTTTGACCAAAATAGGAGTGTCTTCAAATTTGGAAGTGTCCCCATCCTCTTGTCCTCTGCTCTAGGTTTCTTCAAGAGAAGATAGGACTATGCAAAGAAGAAAAATGTGTTTCTCCAAATCTAAAGACACAGGTTTTTTTAGGTCATGGAGACATTGAATGCAGGAAATTTCCTGCCTTGTTGGGGAAATAAGCAAATTAACATCTGCAAATTCATAATATCTCTTTACAAGTTTTGTTCTGGGGGTATTTACTTCAGGCTTAATGCTCTTTACCAAAGCTACCAAAGATAAAGAATGCTCTCTCTGGTCAAAAGACCAATTGACCAAAATATGGATTCTTTTTATTCCTTTGATTTTCTTTTCCATATCTGCCACTTGGAAGTCTTTCTCAAGACAAACAAGCTGAAAAATGCAAACCCTCAGTTTAGCAAGGAATTAAAGGATGCCTCAGTTATGCCTAGACAATCTTCTCTTGTTACATGCAGGTCATTCTTCCTTCACCAGTTTCTAGGTTTAATAGTGAGTATTGTTTTTAAAAGATGGAAATGTACTTCAGAGTAGTCTTGAAGGTGTGACACAGGAAAGTGAAGGGGTGTAGATGTGGGGAAAGTGTCCTTACAGTTCAGGTATCACATGCTTCATTAGGAATATAATTTAATTGAAAGTCGGGGGTTTTTACAGTTTAGCTTCAGAAGATTTTATTTACTCTGTGCTGCACTGATTTCTATGCAAACTGCTCCTTCTAAGCTTTAGCAGCACTGCCACTGCAACTTGTTCAGACAGATGGTGTGCTATTAAATCCACCTGACTTGCCTCATCAGCAGGGACAGCGGGCATTGGATGATTTAACTGCTTTTAAGGAGGGGGAAGAAAAATCCAACACTGATACTAAAACAAATTAATTCAGCATTGTTTATGACAACCCTGAAAGTGATAAGGGGAACTTCTAAAGGACTTGTCTAGATTTTTTTCCATTTAGATGGTCCTTTATCTTCATAGTTGCTCTCTTGGTAGTTTCATTCTTTGATTGTTTGACTTTGAATATATTACACTAGATGAAAATAAACCTTGTGCATAAAGACAAAGGCTTTTATTCAAATGAAAGCAATTGCTATCTAAATATGATATCAAACTCAGTAAGATATCTTAAAGTTAAAAGCAGCACTTACAAAAAAAGGAGTGTTCTTGTATGTATGAATAATTGACTCATGCAGGTTACCAAATAATCTGATTCAAGGACTTTGTTTCTGGCAAAAACTGATCTATGAGAAAAGGCCATGGTTATTAATCACTGCATGTTCTAGGCTTACTAAGAGAGCTTAAGGCAAATGTACAAAAGAAAAACAAAAAAAAACAACTCCCAAATTTTTAGTCTGTTTAGTCTTATCAAAGTGTAATATGAACTTGGTGACTCTTGATTATTTTCTGATTTTCACCTTCTCTAAGTGCTGACTGATATTTCCCTGGCAATCAACTAGCCCTGCTGCAAGTTTTGATTAGTGGGGATGAAGGGCTTTTGTTTTGGTTCCATTTTGTTTTCTGTGCTGGAGTTCAATAGTATGGGGAAGAATGTTTGCACAGCTCACATTTGTTATGGTCTGGGAGCTTGGTCACGTTTTTAACATGAAACTAGTAATGCAGGTTCTTTCTAATAAATGATGATGGAATTCTACAGCAGTGGGATGTAAAGCAAGAAATGACATTGCACAGATTTCTGGGGTTGTTTAGTCTTTCAAAACCTAAGAATGAATGTGGTTCTTGTATCTACTTGTGTATTAATTATTTTTGTCTGGTAGCTCAAAACTGCTTTTTCTTTTATTTATGTTGGAAACAATCTGTCTTTTATCATTCACAAAAGATTCAAGTTTCATGATTCATTCTGAGATACAACATTTTTGGAGACCTATTAATGGATGGCAATGTGCGAAAATAAAGACCAAAAGCAAGTGTCATGATATGGAAGAATGACAGAGGGAAGTGCTTAGATTCTCTTGATTAAATAACTAAACCTCAGTTTTAGTGGAAGAATTCTCAACAGTTTCCCATGATACCTTTAATGATGAGGTGAGGTGGAAGACTTTAAGAACTGGCTGGTAAAATGCAGTGCATATGAAAAATCCACAATAGCCTACAGAGATCTTGTTAAAGTATATGAGCCCCAGGAGCAGAAAAATTATGGCCAGATATTCCTATGAATTTAGATATTCATGTTCAAAGTAATAGCTGGTGATAAAACAGAGGGTCAGAGAATGACTCCAAACACACAGGATTGCAGCATTTTCAGACTACTGCAAAGATCACCTCTCCACCCACTTCCTCATACCTCTAACTTATCTATTTTGTTTTGCTGTTGAGGTTCATATACATAAATGTGTTAGGGATCTCAGCAGCGATAGTTCTGTGCTAGTACAGGGCACCATCTTGAATTTGTGGTGAACAGAGTTGATAATATAGAGATGTTTTTCTTACTGCTGAGCAGGGCTTGCACAAAGCCAAGGCCTTTTCTGCTGTTCATATTGCCACACTGCTGAGGAGGTTGGGGCTGCATGGAAGCCTGGGAGGAGACACAACCAGGGCAGGTGATCCAAACTGACCAGAAGTGATGCTTTTACTCTTCCTGTGTGGGACTTGGCTACTGGCTGGGATTAAACCACGACACACCTCTAAATGCCGTAGTCTACTTCACCCTTAATTTCACTTACTGGAACACTATCTTGCTCTATTGCTCTCCATTAGTCTGGGTCCCTCCCAGCTGTGTGGGTGAGAATGTGGATAATACATGTCATTAACTCCCTGACCTTGGGCTTGTGATGTATAGAGATGTTATTAAGGGTTTGAGGTATTAACAATCAGAGACGATGACAAGCTTTCCAAGTAAGTGCTGACCTGATCTACAAGGTTAATGCGACTGTTTGATCTGCTTTATGATGACTGATAACATTAAATATTTGCTGAGTAAACTTTCAGGAATCTAAAAATCTAAATGGCTATTACAGATAGCAGGTAAAATGTGTGCAAAGAAGCCTAATTCATATTAGCTTAGGAGGATGGCTGTGATAAATGGTCTTTTAGTTGTTGCACTGTTTACCAGCTCTTGGATTTGGGCTTAATAAATATCCTATACCATTGTAAAAGACACTGTCTTCCTACTGGATGCATTTCTAGACATTTTCTCAGATAATATTAATAATAGATATTACAGCTAAATCTTTGAGGGGAACTGTGTTCAAATCTGGCAGGGGTGACTCTTTTGGTTTTATATCCCTTTTTTGCAGTTCGAGACAAGTATTTGAAGATATTGGCAACTTCAATGTGTTCCAAACGGTCAGACACTCAATCTTATATTCCACTTTGGGATTGAAACATGTTTTGTTTCCAGCTGGAGAAGGGATTACAGTTCAGTTTCCTCTGCAGGAATATGTTATACATGCAGCCAAATTGCTAGGTGATCTAAATCAGAATGAGTTTTTGTGGCTGAGGGCAGGATTTACTTCATGACCCCATTACTGCTCTTAAATAGAGCAGGAGTGCGGGTATAGCGATGGGAGCAGATGAATGGGTGTTTTTTAATCTCGGGGAATTCATACTATGTTGTCATTAATACATCTCTGCCCTTTGTAGCAATGAGATAATAGTTTGTTTTCTGCATGCTAATATGGGCAGAACTGTTCTATCATAACTTCTCTGCCTTTTCTATCTTTTCAGGGTCTCCTTTTCTTTGCAGATAATTTGTATTGTGCAAAATGGAGCATGCAGACTGATGCCTAGCTTTTTCGTGCACATAATGATTTGAATTGACTTGTTTATTCCCTGAATTCTCTTTTTGGACTCTTTTAAAATAAGTTTCTTAGTTACTCATCTGAGTAGTTCATGAGATGGTTGAAAATGCTATAATTTTCCATTTCAGAGATGGCAGTGCAGCAGCTGGAGTGAAAATGTTCACGTATGTACAATCTTCAGTTTGCATAAACCAAAAGCCTGACACTGATGCTCTGCATCTGAGGATCTAGGCCACTAGAGAGACAATGTACAGTGAATAAAATTTGATTGAAGTGTGCCATGAGATTCACTTGTGAAAAAGATGTTATTTACATAATACTACAATACTACAACCATGTGCAGCTGACAGTATTGCTTAGGTAGACTGTTTTCTAAACAGATTTATTAGCCAGCAAAAGTAAACTGTAAGTTGTAAAGTTTTTTTAACAAAAAACAAAATAAACCCCAACATTTCTTTCAAGAGCCTCTGTTTTCTTTTTGTTTGTTTTTGATATTGAATTTTGTACTTGTTCAGAATTTAATTTCCAAGCTTCATGGGTGTGGTCTCATTTCCCATAACAGTGATGAGAGAAGTTCCAGAACTGCTCCTTTTGCAAGTTTTATGGGACTGAGTACCAGCTAAGAGGTTTCCATGGTTTTCTTTTTACCCCCACCATAATTTTCTTCATCTATAGAGGAAACTCTCTTTTCTGGAATTGCTATAATCTTCCTTCACAAGGAAAAAGTGCTTTGGAGCCTGGTGCATTGCTTTTGGGAAATTACAGCCTCCATGTCTGACTTTGATATTTGTTTTCTGTGTTCTTCTTTCAATTTTTTTCGCTCAATCTCTGACAGCAGAGTATTGTTGAGACATTAACTTTTATGTTCCTACTAACTTTGGATGCACCTAGAATAACGTAGTGCTGCTTTTGTTGTTTCAATCTCATTGAAAAGCTTTATGCTATTGGCGTGCTGTGTAAATGGTGAGGAATATGACACTTGGCTAACAGGTATTTCAGCTCTCAAGAGAAAAAGTAGATTTGTAGTGCCAACAATAGAGAGCTTTCAGCAACAGGTAGTTATTTTTTGTATTTCTGGTTTGTGTTATTGGAATGAGCGTGCATGATAACAAACATCCATATACTTATTTCAATAACCCAAGCACCTGTGTATATTCTTTTGCCCTTGTATATTCTTTTCAGTCTGATGCTCAGTACTAAGTGTACCTTCTAATCATGTATGAAGAGATAACGCCACTGAGCCCAGAGCATGGTGCTAATAAAACCAAGGTTGTGGGTTTGATCCCTGTATGGGCCATTCACTTAAAAGTGGGACTTCAGGATCCTTGTGGATCCCTTCTAACTCAGAAAATTCTGTGACTGTGTTAATATAAATATTCTCTTCTACTTTATGCTGTTGAAATATGCTTCATTGGCTCACTTAACTCTTCAGCCTCCAAAAGAAAGTGTTTCCTTGATGAGTGGAAAAAAGTTCTATATTGACAAGAGCTGAGATGTTGTTGATTCTTTCATGGATTGATTGTTTGATATGAACTGTCTTCTATTACTGTAGATGCTCAGAATACACCAATTTATTATCCATCATCACTAATTTTTAATCTTTTCTTCTATATTTTTAAATAATATAGCTAATAAGAATTGCCATTTTGTTATCCTAGGATAATATTTTGATACAAATACTAGAAGAGAGACTTTGTAAGGTCACAGAATTGCATTATATTTTAGGTTCATTAAAAAGCAAAGTGTCATAAGGGAGAATACAGAAAATTCCAGTCTGGTTGTGTTTTTATCCCCCTCTTTTCTCCTTGGAAAGTTGCCCCTTTGAAAGTCTTAATATCTTTGTAAGACAGCATCATTGATAATTTTCTTAAATGCTATTCCTAAATGTGTGAATACTCTCATAGGGTTTTATATATATTTGCTTGGAAAAGTGTAATATTTGCTTTGATATAAGTATACTTTAAGCTTTCATGAGAATGCATACTAAATCAATGTGGTCAAGACACCAACAATGTATCTAATATATTTAACGGGTTCTTTGGACTTCAGCGTTTTACAGTTAATTTTTTCTACAATTACACTACATCAATTTTATTGCTGCTCCATAAATTAACTGGAACTTTTCTGTGTTTAAATTTATAACCTTTTTTTTGTAATTAATTTTGCCTACAGATTTTCTTGATCACAAACCTTCATCCAATCTTTACGAAATCAGTGTGTGCCATAGCTCCTGAAGCTTTGGGCAGCTAATTGACCATTTGTTGTTAGAAGCCATGAAGTTCTGGAGGGGCTGGAGACAGAGATGTGCAGAGAGAGAAATCTTTGCATATTTTTCCTGTTTGTTATACTATTTCTACCAACAGGTTATATGAGGCAGATGTTGGCCTAATTGTTTTGACCCAAGATATCCTCTTGCTTTTATGCCTGTGTCATATTTGCTAATCACGTATGGCTGCTTCACTGGGATAGTTTTAAACACAAGCCTGAGGGAGACATAACCAATGCAGCCTTTTTGAATAGCTTTTCATTAAGGTCTCTGCTGTTGCAATTTAAGTTCATTGCTGTTAGGCATGGCTTCTGTTCAGTGTGCGTGTGCTGTAGTGATCTGTTGCTTCAGAGTTGATTCTACCCTCAAGGACAGAAAAGTTCTCTCTCTCCCTGCCTACTCTGCCCCCAACCCCCACCTTTTCTTCAGGCTGATGTGACTTTTTCCTGATTCAAAATGGCATCAGACTTCTGTTTCTGTGATAGAAATACACCCACACAAGAAGTCTGCATCCCCTAATTTCAACAGTAAGCATTACACAGACTTGTTTGTTTGTTTGCTGTAGCAGATGTGTTTGAAACCTCAGCTGAGTCCTAAAGTCCTTAAGGAAGAATTTTTTATTAGTTTTAAAATCATATCCATTATTAATTTTGGTTTAGTATTATCTGCTGTAAGGTAACTACAAACTAATCCCTTCTCACTACTAAAGTAATCCTTCCATTTCCTCTGTAATAGATGCCTTTCAGACTAGTATTACATATAATTAGAATGGCACCATTTGTTAGTTTGAATCAGAAGTAATTGACGTTTACACCATATGTTGTTTGGTACTCTATTTTGGGCAAGCAATTTTAAAAAAGCATTTCTGTCTGAGGATGCCATAGAAAGAAAAATACAGCTTTCATCACATGCTTTCCTTCCCCATCGTGAATCTATGCTGTTGGTCAGCAGCCTGTTCTGTAGCAGAAATTTTTCAAATTGTTTTATGTGTATCCATATGTGAGTTGTTTAGGCAAAGTTAAGCAATCTATCAACACATGCAAGGAGTTTCCTGCAGAAAACAAACCATAAATCCTTCAGCTCTGTTCTCACTACAGTTTCACACAGTGTTTGACAGTCACATTGCTGTTTCTTTCTTCTGACCTAAAATCTGAATCCAAGCTCCGTGTTCAGCAGCAGCAGTAAGTTCTTGCTCCGAGAGACCTCTTGGCTGTGCTCACACTGCACCCACTTGTGGGACAGCAGGAACATCCCCTGTAAGCCCATGGTCCTGGCAGTCAGCGTTCCCTGGGATCAGCCATTCACCCCCCTGGCCTCACAGCCTCCCACCAATGGCCTGTTGGGTCCCTGGGAAATCCAAGTGTGAGCTGGTGTTTCCCAGCCTCTGCAGGAGGACATGCAGCTGACTGGTGCTGCAATTGCTCTATTGCCAGCTGTGTGTGCTTGTGTGCAGGGTCTCTGCGTGAGAGCATGTGACAGTGTGAGGAGTGGGATGGGATGGCTGTGAGTTCATAACAGGCAGCTAGGCATCCATTGTTTATTAAGCGTATTTTAGATAGATGTACCCCAGTTCTGACTGCTTGTGAAGTGGAAAAAGCACTCTATAAAGAGACTTTAGATTTGAGGGATGATCTGACAAGAATTTACCATTAAAATAAAATCAAAACAACTTGAAACCAGTAGTACCATATTGTAGATATTTAAATACACTTCAAATGCTAATTTTGCACTCAAAAGACTTGAAACAAATGGAGAAGAAATGGTTCATAAGTTCTAGGGACAAGTGGAAATTAATGCCTGTCAGTATACCTGGGCCTATAGAGTTTATCTATTTTGTCTAATGGATATGCTGAAGCCAGTATGATTCCAGACAGGTGTTTCTGGGTTTCTGAAATCTCTCAACAGAGCTTAAACCAAAAACCAAACCATCTTTTTCCTGTTATCTGTCATGTCAATCCACTTACTTTCTCCCTATATTTTTTTCTTCCCTCTCTCCAACCTTTTATCTGTGACTTTGGTATTGCAAACTGAGGAATGAGTTTGTGTCCTTTGTTCTATGTAGTGTTCCTGTCAGCTATATAACAGTAGTGGTGTGAGTGAAGTGGTGATTTTAAGGAGTCATGTTTGCCTGTTAGTGCTAGGAACCATTGTTCTACATTGTACCTTGCCCAGGGTACTCAGCAGATATTCACAGCTCACAAACTTATTTTTACTATTTGACTTCCAAAGGTGATGGATTAAAATCATATTTACAGTTTTGAGTCTGAAACAGAGGAATTTAGCTCTTTACATCAGTACTTATTTGTAATTGACTTTTATAGTGTTATCTTTAATACCTCAGCTAGAATTGTGCTAATGAATTAAAACCTGGCTTTATCTTTCTAAAGTAAAATATATATTTGCCCTTCTAGAGGAAGCTTTGAAAGTGGGAATTGGATGTGGTATAGCCTGAAAAGCTGGAAGACACATAAAAACCACAATATTAGTTTCAGAAGACTCAGTTTTTTGAGTGAATAATTTGATTTTTGGGAGAAAAGTCTCCCATTTTGAATTTCTGTGCTGAGCAGCTGAGCAAACTGAAGGCACAGGAAGGGGAAGAGGGGGTGGGAGAGCTGGGTGGGAATTTTCCATGTCCCTTGGAGGAGCAGGGGGTCAATAACTTTCTCCCTCCAGCCCTGTTACTTATCCAAGCTCAGCGCTTGGAGGAACGGTTATAGAACAGAGACTTCTTTTTTCTGATTGATTCAGCAATATGAAATGGCATTGTTGTAAATAAGGTAGCTGTCATCATCAGTAAAATTTTGGCACAACAGAATATTGATCCAGGACTAGGATTTACAAATAACGCTGGCAGTGTACGTTGTTCCAAAGCAACCGATAACCATTTATTGCTTTGCAACAGTTCAGCAAATATGAATCTTTATTTGTGGGAAAGATGCTACTCTGCTGAACAAAATATGCCAGAAAAGGGAGAGTATTTTTAAATCCTTTATTTATGTTGTGTTTATGTTTCACAGTTTTCACTAATGCTAGGAGGTATCTGATGTGATTCTATTCAGTTTTTTAAAGAGCATTGAGTTGCAGTATATTATTTGACCACTAAATGTCTCTGAAAACCATATAAAGTGCTAGCAGCTAGCAGTGAGTACATCACAAGTAAGGAGAAGAAAACCCACATAATTCTATTGAGTTCCACTATTGTCACTAGTGACAAGCCCACAGCAAGTTCTCACAAGTTATACTCCCTGTAATGGAGCATATTCTGATAATTGGCCCATTTCTTTAAGTTATTCTGCTTCTTCCTACTTCATGTATTTGCAGAGTATAAGCCTGGAATCATCTGCTGCACTGTATCTGGCTCTCCCTGGGTTATTCTGGATATAATTTGCAATTGTACATGAAAGAAAATGTCCAGAATGCAGCCATGCCTCACTGAAAGTCTTCAGGGGACAGACACATTCTCTGCTTCTTTTGGCAGTTTGTTCCTCTATCTAGTAACTTTAGCTCCAAAGGTTTTTTTGCCTTGCTGGAAGTACAAAAATGGTGGGCTTTGGCTTCTGCTATTGCTTTTTGATGTATCTTCCTCTTCAGGTACGAGTATTTTGGAAGACCAAGTCCTTACAATTGTGACACCTTCCTTAAAGAGCTCATTCTAAGGAATTTATCAAAAAGGGAAAAACTTGTTCTTGGAGCATTCTCCACCTGTTCTTCCATACCTTCTGCAACATCCTTGCATTCTTTGAGACATGTGGAGACCAGACCTGGATCAGACCCATTTGCAGAAGTAAAATTCTCACTGCAGGGTAGTGGCAGGAATGAGAATTTGGTGTCTTGAATTTGCTATTTAAATCTCCTTCTGAGTCACATAATTTTTTCTACGCCATGGAGACTATTCTTTTTATAATCTGTTGTCCACAGTACTACTCTATCCACTTGATTTTTGTGCTTCCCATTTTCTAAATTTTCTCCTGAACTCCACAGAAGATCCAAAATTTCTTGTTTCCTGAGATGTATTTGTAGTAACCTGTGTCTATTCTTTTTGATCTAGCAATTATTAAGCATTTTGAAAGACTTTTGACTAACATTTAGTCCTAAACTGATCACCCCATGCCCCACTCAGGTTTCCTTTAAATACTTAATCAAGTGTAATCTCCTTGTACAAATTTTTCTTGGGGTAGGTTTTAGAGGTCTTTGAAAGCCTATGAGAATGACTATTGTATTTGTTTATTTCTGACAATAGCAGGTTGGAAATGACTTTTTTCTTTATTTAACCTTTGGAAATTGTTGAGCTTTTTGTGTAAATTATTTAATTGCTCAAAGAATGATCTATAAGTAATGAATAAAGAAGGAAAAAAATATCCCCAACAACAAAAAGATATAAATAGGATCCAAAGCAAATTGTTAAACATTGATAAGAGGCATGACTCATTGTGCTTAAAAACATAGTTGACATTTATTGTTGAATTTTAGAATAACAGGTTTTAGTGGGGCTGAGTTTGTTACCAAATTTCCAGCTCTTCACATTTGTTGCAAGGGAAATATGCCTATTTTTTCACTGAACAATTTCCTCTGAACCAAAGTTTTACATGCAAACATTTTGTGAAGAAAGCTTCCCTTGTGTCAAGGTGAGGAGGTGTTTCTGGGGGTGCATATGGTGAGATCCAAACCAGGGTCTCTGGCAGAGGGGCAAGGCTGTCCAGTGGTCACCTGGCCCCTCGAATCAGGGCTGAGTCAGATGGCACTTGGGCAGGGGCAGTTGCTTGGCAAAGTGTCACAGGTGTTGTGGCCTTTCAGTTGCCTGAAAAAAAAAAAAACAGGGAAAACCTTTATATGCTTAATAATATAATTTCTATCCAAAGATGAGCTGCCTCTGATGGATATTGCTGAGAAGTGTATGTACTTTTTTAAAGGCTTCCAGACACCGTGGTGTGCCTGACTGTATTTCTCAAAAGCTTACCTGCAGTTTATATCCTACCCTGTTTTTCCTGTGTGTAGAATTCTTTTAATACAAGATCTGAATTGTTGGTTTCAGTAGTGACAGTACGTTGCTAAAATAACATCCTTCAATTATGTTTTTTCTCTTATAAATAAACCACAAGTGCATTTGACCCCAGTCCTTGGGTGGCAGTGGTAGAGTGTCCATGGCCATGCAAGTGGAAAATATGTGGGAGTGATCCATGGAAGTAAGTTCATAGAAGGGTATGTGGGCAGATACAACTACTGGGTAGGATCTTCTGTCACTACAGTTTAAAGGCTTTCATTTTTCTAATCTATGCATGTTATAAACACTGAAATACAGATTGAAGGGTAACTGCTACAGCATTAATATTTTTTGTGCTTGATACACAAAATTTGGCTTAGGATGGGAGTATTTATCCAATAAAAGGAAAATATTTTTCTAAAGGTTAACTTTTTGTGTTTGCACATTATGTTAACAAGATTGCAACCTTTTTGCTCTCTGCTTCTGCAAGACCACTGGCAGTGGGTGTTTCCTGGGTCAAGAACATACTTCAGGGCAACAAGGACCATGTTGAAATCATCAATATTAAATAAATTAAGCTAGCAAAGCGTTGTTTGTCCCTTCTCACTGGGGTGGCATGGAGAGGAGAATTGGAGATACTAAAAAGTGATGAGAACAATTTACTGGAAACAGCAATGAGACAAAAAATTAACAGAAACAGCAACAACATTAATAATAAAAATGTACAAAAGAGAGTGAATGACATGCAAAAACACTCACCACAGCACTCACCTTCCCCACCACAGCCATGTTACCCTGACTGCTCCCTCCAGCTCAGAGCTGGTGCCACCTCACCTCTTTCTCCAGGCACAGGTGTTATGCAGGGGACACTTCCCTGCCTGTCCTGCTTCAGCAAAACCTAAATTAAGAGACTTTGTGCTACCTGTTGCTGCTGAGCTGGCAGGAGCTTCAGCAGTTAGTAATTTCTTTCTTTTGGATAAATTTATACAACAGCTGCTATTTATCTCTCCCACTTACTATGCAGGAGACTTTGGATGCAATATGCAGTTTAAAACCTGTGCCAAAATAAGAATTGTGCAGAGTATTTAGTACTTGGTGTTGCATGAGTAATAGCACTGAACTAGACTTGTGTAGAACAATGCTCCCTGTAACTCTTTTGATCCCTCAGAAATTGTTTACAAATCTCTAATAAGATGTATTTGCATGCAATTTTAATTTGGTAATTTATAGAGCAAGCTGTAACTGACACCTGCTAAAATCAAAATAAGCTTGATTTTTTATGCTGCCTCTTTCACAGTCTTTACAATAAGCAGCTGATTGGCAAAAGTTATAGATCTGTGCTTGCCAAGAGATTTATTTTTGTAATTTTGAGGAAGGTATTTCTAGATGTGATGTCCTACTTCTGGTCTCAAGATGGGAAAAAATGATGTTTCATTCACTACAAAGTTTGTGAGTTACATATTATATGTTTCAAATTTATCAAAAGAATAAATTAATGAAGGCTTTAGAGGCGGAGCTTCAGCTAATAGTAAATATATTTTTCTGTCTTGTTTAAATATTCTTCCTCTTTCTCTCCATTTTGTATTTAGAAAGTACAGAAAAATGCCTTCATAAAAGGACTATGGTAATTTTAAGAATTATGCTAAGCACATGTGTATTTCTTTAGATGCTTCAATACCCTGTTATTTAGGCAGGTATCCCATCCTTATCTCAACATTACCCTATTTTCACAGACCAGTAATTCACAGGGAAATGGTAGTTTCTCAGTGTTGCAAATGGAGCTGGTGTTTGAGAGGGAATTGAATCCAGGCTTCTCAAAGTCTGAACTTGATGCTGTTCCTCCTGTCATGGTAGGGAGAGCAAATATAATACATTCTGCAAGGCTAGAGAGACAGGGAAGAGTTGTTCTATTTATATAAAATCCAGAGAAGAACCTCAGGGTTCTGCTCTCCTCTAGTGTTAGGAAGTTTAAGAAATCTGTCAGAGTTTTGTCTGGTTTTGGCAATTCTCTTGCTGAGCAGAACTGAGCCCTTTCCAGATATACTGGGGGCAGTTGAGTGATACTGTGTAGCCTTTCTTTTCTTCATTCTTTCCTTAAGAATATCTGAAATAAATCCAGTGTTCCAAAACAAAAAGTGAGGATTTGCAAGAATTTGGAGCCTGTCAACACATAAAATTCCTGTCACTGCTACTTTTGCCTAAGCAGCACAAAAAGATTTGCAGATACTTGTTTTAAACATATGGAAAAAAAATCAGAAATTTCTGGTTTGGCACTAGGACAGAGATCCATGTTGATTCAAAGATCTTCATCTTAACAAAATGTTGGATTTTGCTTTAATTCACACTACTGTAAATCTTAACTCTTTGGAAAGCTGTTGATTTATTCCAGAATTATACTAGTGTGGCAGAGTAGAAGTTCCTTCATTAGTTTTGTCCAAAAGCTGAGTACCCAGGTAGCTGAGTTGTTGTATATAAATATGTAAATTATTCTCTATACTGTATTTTCCTTCCAAGAAAACCTTTGTAAGAAGGTTTAAGATTTGTTTTGTTTAAGATTTGGAAGGATTTGCAGCCAGCTTCTCTGGGTGATCTGTGTGCCACTGCCTGTGACTTTACGCTGCAGAGCTGATGCCCAAGGGGGTGATTGGGATGTCTGCACATTGGCCCAGTTCCCTCTTTGTTCTTGCTGCCACTTTTTCCCTTTGCTTATGCCAGAATTATCCTTTGTGTTGAGTTTTGGCTCTTGGGGAGGGTCACCCTGAGGCACCTCCTTGCAAGCTGGTACCAAGTGTGGAGCGTGGCCAATGCTGGAACAAGGCACGGAGAGACTTGGGTACAAGGAATGAGGCAGGTCTGCAACTCCTCTGCTCCTTCCTTTCTCTCTGATCACCTACAAGTTCAGAAGAGCAAAGCTTGACTTCTGGATTTATCCAAGGGAAGTGGATTCTTGCAGTACATTCATATTACTTTTTTACAATAGCTCATCCTAGCACTTTCCTTGCTCTCGTTACCCAGCAATTTTTGAATGGTTTATCTGTACAAACGTATTTAAGCATTGTAGGCAGTGATTTTCCTCCTAGTTGTAAAGTAGTCTTTATTTGTTCAAGCATTTTTAGTCTTAGTTAAAACCCTTTACATTCACCACTTGAATAACTAATAACTGAAATGATGTCTGTGTGAATTACTGTAAAGCACACATTAGGCTCCTTTCTAGCACAATGGGAAAGAAAGTAAGCATACCTTAGCTTTCCCTTGGAAGGATAAGAAAGTTAAATGCAAATGAAATTAAGTTAATAAAATTTGAAAGTAAGCATTGACAACATTTCTGTAAGTGATGCCTGTAAATTTATGCAAATGCCTCCCAAGTGCTACAGTTCATGCTATTTAATTCCTTTCAAAGCATGCAATAGGGATGACATATCTTCACTCTACGAAACAAATTGCAGTTTAAATATGTGGCTTCTTGCATTCATCATTTTCTTTTAAGTCCTGACAATGTACCTTTGCTATTTATGATACAGCATGAATTTAACAGCAGAAAGAGATGACAAGATTTAGAAAATATCTTAGTCTTGCAAGCTATGAGGTTTTTATTTCCTTTAGGACCATAACTTGTTTCCTACAGTATAATTCTATTTGCATCTTTGACACATCTGTTCCTCTTGGTGTTGAGGTGCTTTTTCAAGATGAATTATATAATAATTGCAGAGAGCCAGGGCTAGATGCTGCCACCAGCTGGGTGTGGATGGTGGCAAGGACAAGCAATCTGGATGAATAGCTGCTGTCTTGCACACATTGTAGGGAGCATGAATGGAAAATGAGCTCTCCCTGCCTGATAAATGTTTAACTATAATTCTCTTGGGATGGAGGGGTTGGTGCTCCATCCTTCACTTTGTGATCAATCTAGTAAAATCATAGCTTAAGAGATCAGTGTATGAACCTGTTTGTCTGGGGGAGCAGCTCTGCCTAAGAATCCTAACTACAGTAATTTCACAACTATATGGCGCACCCTTTTGACTAAAATTTCCCCCTGAACCCGGAAGTGCGCCTTATAATCCAGTGTGCCTTATATGATCTACAAAGTTTTGAAATTTGCCGACTCCCAGGAGGTGTGCCTTATGGTTGTGAAAGTACTGTAGTTTCTATTTACCAGGATAAGTAGGGGAACTCCATTTTCACTAAAAAGGAGTGCTTGTTAAATAGTATTTCCATTTTGTGTGCTCTTCTATGGTTGATAAAAAAGCCCTTACCTGTAAAGCCTGAGCAAATGTATTTCAATTTTTGGCATGCAGAGGAGAAAATGAGGGTAGCCAAAGTGAGCAGAAAAATTGGTGTTGAGAAGTGTACAAATAAGTTATGCTTGCCATGAGTGAGAGCTAGATAGTTGACTGAAGTACTTTTCAGGAAAAAATGTTTGAAATACAAAGGGATTTTTTTCACCCTGTAAAGAACAGAAGAAAAACAGCTCTTTAAAAACTTGCTAGTCTTAGAGCTCATGCTTTGTATTGGAGGAATTTAGATGTAGATGACCTCAATATATGCACTTGTCACTGGAAAAATATCAGTAGGAAAAATATTGGGATTTTAAATAAAAAATGGTTTTACTATGACAGTCATTTACCAATATACTGTACTGTAAGTGAATAATTAGAGAGTACAGAAATAAATTTATCTTGTGGATTTAAGTGAGGAGTTTTACAACATGATGACTGTGTTTTATTTCATGTGATTTTATGAGATGAAGCATAACTTAATTGTAATCCTGTATCTTATATTGGGAAAAGGTACTCAGCTGTTTCTTTACTTGGACAGCTGAAGGAAGTGAAGTTTTTCCAAAACCCTGAATAAAAATCTGTCCTGAGTATGCAAGTACTTGATGATGCAAAACCACATAAGATGTGAGTAACAATGCCTCATTAGCTATCATTTGTTTCAGTTCAATTTTGCATTGAAGTCTGTTTCAGCTCACAAATTAGCATGCCAGTGGCCTTTTACTGCATTCATCTGAATTTTTTCAGGGAGCAATAGCCAACTGATTGGGAGGTCTCAGACCAGATGGCAAGAAATTTGGAACCTGATTCTGCTTATATAAAGAGAAACAAGAACTAGTGTTTATACAAGTGAAACTTCATGTAGAATAAAATAATTTCACAGGCAGCAGTAGGAAAGCCGTAGTTTTTGCACTGCTCTCCAGAAAGTCCCACAAAGTCAGACTTTAAATTTATTCAATTTGAATTACATTAAAATGCATTTTAAATTTCTAAGTGAGCTCAACCTTTCAATGTTTCAGTTAATGTTCTGAGACAAATCTAACCCTGGTGCAACTCCATTGAAATTGGTAGACTTAAACTCAGAATTAAATTGGCTCATAAATTTTAATTTTAGTCTTTCTAGCTTAATGTAAGACAAATACCCACAGAACTCATATGTTACATGTATTTATACTTACTTTTAAAATGAACTTGAGTTGTAATCTAATCTGGATTTGGTTTTGTTTTGGTTTTGTTTTCTCTTCTGATTTTTATTCTATTCCTTTATCTAGTGGTATTTGTCCTAATGATAGTTAGGACTTGGAAGGCAAAACATTTCAAAAGCCATTATTAAGATGTGCTACATTCTTTCTTCATAATGATGAAAGTGCTGTCAAAACCTTTGGAGTGATCAATGTATCTGCTCAAAACAAACGGGTTTTTTTTGTTTTTTTTTTTTTTCTTCCTGGATTTTAAGGTCTGGGAAGTTCAAGCATTATCTCAAAGTAGTAGTTGCTAATCCAGATATGAACTAAAAGAACCTCAATTCAATATATGCATCAAAAATAGTTCTATTATCTAGTTTTGCAGCATTGTCATTTGTACATTCTCTACCTTTTAAGTGTGTAAACTGGTGAGACATTAACCAGTTAACTGTGTTTCCAGCAACTTGATGCTGATTCTCATGAAGTATAGAGCACCTGAGGTGAGGGAAGCTCTTGGAACATCTCGATATTGCTTGAGATGCCTGACCATAGAGATTGGTGAAACTTGGGTACCCCTCCTGAGTTACAGCCAGTGCAGCACATCTGGGTACTGCCAGTTTTTGGGGAATGCTCAGTAAATCCCTCTGTTTGTTGTGAAAGTACCGGGAAAAAAAGCGAGATGAGATGTTTCTTTCCACTGAGAGCTTTGCTATGAGCCCTTCTCTTGAAGGGTTTGTGCTGGCCTGAACTTACCCAAAATATGCTTTTGTCTTCTACTTTTAGTCTGTAAAATGGACTGGCTGGCCAATGATGTTGCTGTTTAAGAGTGACTTGGGAGATCAGAGCTGTGTTGTGTTGACACTGACTCAGCAGTTGTCTCACTGTACATATGTCAGAACGACTGAGGCTTCGGCAGGCAGCCAAAAGCCATTTGTAACATATTTCTTCACAGAACTCTGTTGTGGTAGGAAAGACTTGGTAGACTTTAATTGCCAGACTCCCAGTTTGCGAAATTTTTCTTCAGCGCCTTTAAAACTCTGGCCTTTCATAGTAATTTTTGCTCAGCTTTGTCTACAAAATCCAATTATTGGTGATTTAATTAATAAAGAGATAAATCAACACTGAGTGACTTAGTGAAATGAAATCTTGAGTACGTTTGACCTGGGCAGATGTGTAAAGAGAGCTCGTGCAAGCCATAGCTACCTCTCCATGAGGGCACTTGGCAGTTCTTTGGGAGCACAGGCAGACAGGTCTCACCAGGAAACAAGCATTCAGCTCATGCATGCATGGATAGGTTTTAACAGCTTGTCTTGACCTCCAGTGGAAGGTGGCAGAGACATACAGGAATGTTTATCAAAAGTACCTGGATGGAGAAGCACTTGATGCAGAGCAGGCATCAAGTTAGAACCTGGCTCCTCCCATAGTCCAGGTAAATATGAGTCACAGCCTTTCACCTGTTCTGGAAGAATTCACCTTAAAAAATAGTGTTGGTAAAATTGTCCCCAATTTAGGTGGAGTCACAGAAACTGGAGATATTCTACCCCACTTTGAAACTGCAGTGAGATTAACTTTGAATGAACTCAGAGATAAAAAAAGACAATTTAAAATGTTGTTGAATTCCATTTGAATTACAAAAAGGCACCAGAAGGAAGTAATTTTGTTGTTCTAAGCCAAAACTTTCAAAAGGTTAGGGTTAAAAAGACAAACTTGTGATTTTTTGAATACTTGTGAACTATGTGGTCTGATACTGCATTTAATTACACAGTCACTAAAAACTGCTTTTGGAAGTGTCATTGATTGAAAGGAATTTAGAGTGTTCAGTTAATTCATGTATGTTGTTTTTTTCATCCTCTTCCAACACATTTGAGGGGTTGAGCATATTACATGTTACTGTTATCTGCTCTGAAGACCATGTGCATTTCTTTCAGGTGAATTTATGTATTGTGAAGTTAGAATCTGGAATGCTTTAGAAAAAACTGTTATTAGATAAATGGGGCTGTTTTGCAGCTTGAAGAAATAGAGACTACAGCATAGATATGAAAATGAAAATATTCTGGAAAAATTAATGATCTGAACTACTTCAATTAAGACTTATGTATAGAAGTCCTTTGGCAGAAAAATGACTCTTTGGAGGTAATCTTCACGTGGCAGTGTTTGTTAGTTAAAATAGGCTGAAAAAAGCTATGGTAGAATCAGCATCATTCCCAGTTCTAGAAAATGCTGTAGCCCTACCTTGTAACAGCAGCAGACCTGCTTGTTGACGATTTTAACATACATAGTTTTTCATTCAGCATTTCCTTCCTTATTTTGTTTGTATATTTTGTCTAAGAAAAAGTTGGAGGAGTATAGGAATTATATTTAAATAAAATTCCCCCAAATATATGTGGGGGTATGGCAGAGATGATTCATGAATCATATGTCAGCTTCTGTAGTACATACAGGAGACACTTTGAGGCCCTCTTTAGCAGCATATTTTTACAGTAGGATTCTGGTGAGTGACCAGTGCTGTGAGCTGTGTTGTCTAAGCTTTTAGCCTGGAGGTGAGACACAAGCTGATAACATGGTTATGTTGTATTTTGCCTTGAATCACAGCAGACCCATTGCTGTGCTACATTTTATGCTTTTTCAGCTTTCAAGAGAAGGAATAGCAAAAATGTTCATTTGGCTGTATTAAACAGGCAATATGCACAAGAGCTAAACTAGTCCTAGCAACTAGATCAAAACCTTTTATTTTTCTAGTCTTTTAAGGTGGTGAGGTGAACATGGTGAAGGGTCTAAGCAGTTACCATTTGGTCTGTGATCCCATTACTTGAACTCAGGCAAGTCTCCTCACAAGAAATACAAGAGGGCTGGTGCTGGAAAAGATATCTTAGTGTTGTCACATGTCCCAGAATCCTTTTAGACATTGCTGAACGTGTTACTCTCAAAGGTGTTTGCAATAACAGAATTCAAGACTAAATTCTTGAGTTCTTGCCCCCAAGAACAGAGGCTGTTTACAGTGGTGCCACTGTCAAGCCCTCTTTGGGTGAACCATTAGGACGGAAGTTCATTTTCTTTTAATTTGCAAAGATTGCAGTCGTTTGTTTCATGAAGGAGGATGTTGGAATTGGCCCACATAAGCATATACAAGTAACTGTTGTGGTTTACTGGGGAGTCAGTGGCTGAGCAGCAAGTTGAATTTGGGCTTTCTGAGGAAAAGGCGAGAGTCCTGCCCATAGAAACAGTCTAGGTTTACTCAGACTAATCTGTAGAACTGGAGAAGCCATCCTCCTAAGTGTTTATTTTTGATTGCCAGTAGTAGAGAAATGCTAAAATGTAGAGCTCACTGCTTTAAAAGAATCTCTTCAAACATTTGGTGTCTCCGTGGCACGTGTCATTTCTGACTCACCAATGTCTTTAGGAAAATGCATTATCACAAAGTAGATGAGCCTTTTTCCTGAGCAGCTGAATAAACTTTTTCTTGAGGCAAATATTGTTGTACCATGGATGGAAATCTTTATCACAGTTTAGTCTGGGGCTTAAAGATTTCTTGCCTTCCTTTCCTCTCCCCCTCACCCCATCTGCTCCAATTCAGCCTCTTACCAAAAGGCTTTAGTGTAACAAAATATGTGAGATAAGTAGTCTTTGGAAGCTGGTGTGTGTATCAGAGCAAAGGTGATGTTTTCAGTTGGTCAGCATAGAGCAGAACATATCTGCAAATCTCTAGTGAAAGGACAAGGTGTTTCAAACATCCTGACACTCGTATTCCTGCCAATAACCTATTTTTCCTGCTTGAAAGAGGTACTAGTTAATGACCATTCTTCCTTTTTGGCACAAATCCTTATTGATTGTTTCTTCATGCAGTCCATATCTGGATTTGGTGAACTCAGAAAGGAACAAGGGAGACCATAATTTATCAACTGTTAGTATGAGAGGATACAAGTTTGCTGGAAAGGCTGGGGAATTACTGAGAGCAGGATCACGTACCTTTGGCAGTCCTCGACACCCAGTGTGCTCTGAATATACCATTTAGCCTGTCTCCAGCCAGCTTATGTGTCTTAAAAACTTACCCTGACAGCCAAAGCTGGCACCTTGCACACACCATGATCCTGTGGAAGTGAACAGAAAAGCAACCTACTAGATTTGGTGCTTTTACTCACAGTGAACTTCACTTTCACCAGTTCAGTTTGTTCTCTTGAAGTTGAGGATGGGTCTGGGTCTTCAGAGTAGGAAATGATTATCAACTTGCTTTCCTGGAACTGTTGGAACATCCTTCAATAGGATGTCTCTTATTTTTCAAGAGACCCATATGCCAGAAAGCTCTATATTCTCAATTAAGCCACAACCCTTCCCTTTTTCAATTTTCTCTGATTGGTAAGAGGTGATTTTTTTTTGTACTTGTTAGCATTTTTTCAGTTTTGTTTTGTTTTCTTCCTTTTTTTTGCATTTGTCTGTATTCCTTGCTGAATTTGACTATGTTAACTTGTTCGCAGGTATCTGGATAAAGTTGGAAGGTTGATTATTTTTAAATAATTGCAAATTAGTTATATTCCGGTTCCTTCATTGGCTGGGATTGTAATAGAGAGGGAAAAGAAAAATCCAGAATGCAGTAGTACGAAAGGTGGGGAAGATTCCCACACATGCTTTTTTAGTTACCATCAAACTGATGTTTATTAACACCTGGACCTCCTTTATTCAGGAAAGGCACAGTACAAAATTGTGAGCAAAAGAGGGTCCATGCCTGCAACTGCTTAGAGAAAATCCCCTCTGCAAGGAAGATATTTTTGTCCCTTGCTATCACATCTCAGCAGCCTTCAACAGCACAATGTGGGTTTGTGTTCCTTCCACTGTTCTTGTTAGGCTTTTCCTACAGTTTAAAAAATACTGATTTATCATATTTTTGTTTAGTCTTTCCAGTTTTTTTGTTTTGTTTTGTTTTTTTTTTTTTTTTTCATTTAGCAAGTTTTGGTCAGATTATTTTTTTTCTTGAGCACATAATAATTCTTTAGCCAAAAAAGCCCAAACTGGCCACAGTGTGGAGTCCTTGTTCATCACTCACCTTAGTCCAGGCTCTTCAGGGTGGGTGGTGTCTGCGCATTTTTTTTGAAAGTCAGTCTCATATCTCCCCTGTACTCACCCACTTGTCTGCGTTGGTGTGCCAGGGAGGAGATGTTTCATTTGGCAGGCTGTATTTGAGGGCTTTCCCTGCAGAGGCCTTCGCAGCTCCCTCCCCCAGAGTCTTTTGCAAAGGTGCTGCTGATGTTCCAGTGAAACTGTTTTCCTTGTGGTCCTTCACAGGGATGTAGGAGCACCGAGGAGCAGAGCAGAATTAATCTGATTGCAAATGAGAGCAAATCTGTGGCCACAGACATAATAAGGCAGGAATGGGAATTACTCTGTGACTGCTGAAGGGACTTGAGAGGAAGGGGGAACATGATAGAACTCTGAGAACTATTTACCACATTTCAATATTTCAGGAACCCAAATAATGATGACTGTTTCTTTCTTACTTATGTTGGGTTAAATACGATCTTTAGCTTCGACTGCAGAATGAAGAACTACTCGGGCAAATAATTAAAAATGCATACCAGATTAAAGCAATTGAAAACAGCTGTCTTCCCTTTTGAGGAACTTTGAATGGGTCTCACTTGTACAGAATTACTTACCATGAATTAGGGAATTAGGGACAGGTAATGCAGAACAGCAAAAACATTGATGAAGCTAGTTGCTTGATGTGTTATTAGAAAAAAGAAGGCGAAATGAACCAGTCATGAAATTAAAAAGGAGAACATCAAATTCTACATTAAATAACCTTTTATTTAATAAAATAGCATTTGAAAACTTCTATTAGAGGAATGTAAAGCTTTTCCTTTTTACTTTCATTTCTTTATTTTGTTGTGAGGCAGGATGCAGATATTAGTTTTATAGAGCAGGAGATGAGTTGAAGTGAAAACAGGTTCCAACCAGGTAGATCAGTCTTGGGATGGGAACACACTGTGCTGAACTGCCCACACAGTGCTGCCAACGTATGTGAGTCATGAGCAGCAATGCCACTTCCATTTATAGATTCCTTAGGAACATAGGCAGCTATAAATGCCATGGAGTGGCAACTTTTTAAAAGAAGGTTTGGACTCAAAATGTTGAGCTCCACAGAACTAATTAAATCAATACAAGATGTCCAAAGTAATTCCCCTTTGAGAAATTACTGAAGTTGCCAAATACAGCTCCCATCCTCTAGGGAAGTGCCAAGGATTCCATAATTGCGTTCATCCTCAGAACATTCAAGCCATCAGAAATGTTCACATAAGACATTAACAATGAAATATGAAGTTTAGAATATCAATATTTTGAAGTACAGGCTTCTTGAAACAAAATGTTTGAGTCTTATTTTTTCTAAGGGAAAATTCCAAAATTTCAACAGCAAATTGTATCAGGTTCACATTCTGGAAATTCCCAGTCTAAAAGGTTTCTCAGTTAGTTATTTCACCTATTAAGGTGGTCATAGATGGAAAGAGTAGGGTACCTTGAACTACATGCATTTACTACATGTGAAGTATAAGCATGAATAACCATGTAGTGTCACACAGTTTCACAGGTTGAGAACACCATACACAATGTGCATTAACTTAATACTTATGCACTTACTTCATATAAATGTGTATGTTTTGGGTAAATGAATTTACATTTCCACACACCAAGTATTTATTGAGAAACCAAGGAACTAATGGAATAGGAGTTGAAGATTCCTCTTCCATTATCTTATGGAAAGCATGGTCTTCATGGCCTATATAATTCAAACTGCAAAATACCCACTGTAGATGAGGTCTTTGTACCTGAAATAATTATCAGGCACTCCAATGGGTATTTGTTGTTTCTATTGTTTCCATTTAGATGAATGTTCTTCTTCCTTCCACAGTAAAAAAGAATTTAGGGGATGCTCCTGTTCATATACATATGTGTGTATCCATATGTATATTTTTATATTACATCTAGGATTGTTTCTCAACATCAAAATTTATCACTTCTCAACAGAGGAAGTTTGTGTGTTCCAGATGGGAGCACCTACCCTGGCAGAGCACACACACAATGTCACATGTTTAAGTCCTGTGAATGCAGCTCAGACTGAGAACTTGAAATTGTCATTTGTGTCCTATATGAGTGCCTTAACCTTGAAGCAATTTTTGGGATGTTACAATTTCCATGTCTCTGGTGACAACAGTTCTTCTTTATGTAAGTAATTAAAATACTAATTGAATCTGGATCTTTCACAACTTGACATAAGTCCCATAACAAGTGGGCTTGGAAAAACAGCCTAGTTAGCTCTGTGAATGTGTAATTAGTCACACAAGATGAGGTTACTCCAGTAGAATAATTGAGAGCAGCTCACCTGAGAATAGCAGAGAAGCTGGTAATTAGCACTCACCTAGTCTATAGGAGAGCCACTCATTCCTGGTAGACTTGGACTGTGCTGGGATTTGAAGTATGGAATCTTGGATTTCCAGTGAGGCTGTGACTGTTAAATTGTGAAAGAATGCTTGTCTAGAATTTCACAAGAATTTTCAGATCGTTTGGGGTTTCTCTGGATGAAGAGAAAAAGAGATCCTTAATTTTTTTTGGTAGCAGGACAGCTCCTTCTTGCATGGCTCTATTAAGATTAACAGCACAAGAAATTCAAGAACTTTAAAAAACGTATCAGTAATGATTCCTGAAACATTAATTTGTTAATATTATAACTTGTGATGATGCATAATGAAAATTACTCCTGTTGCTGATAGGAAAAGTAGACAATGGGAAACATGATGTTTGCGTTGGCCTGTCTTTGTGTCTTGACTTCTGGTAGTGTTTGCATGTTTTTCTTTCTCCTGAGTTATGGAAAAGCCTTAGCACTCTGTTTATAATAGATTCTGCATACAGCACTTCCTTTGGGAAAACAAAACTCAAATACCTAGGAAATGTTGCAACCCATCTTGCCTTTCATAGGATGTGACAAACTTCCTCCTCAGGCAGTATGAGGTGTCTGCCTGCAGTCAGTCCCACACACTCCTGATATGGGCTTTTCCCTTCCATGTGTTCTCTACCCACCAGGATGGATCAGTGAAGAGTACCAGCAAAACATCTGGAGTAGCTTCTGCTGCCCAAATTCTTAACTGTATTTGTTCCTTGGAATGAAGAGAAAGCTCCTTTCCAAAATAGGCTGGGGCTGTGTACAACATATGCAGTAACAACCTGAGTTCCAAAATTTCTTAGCTCCTTACAATACTTTCACAGAAAACAACCAGAAAGTCTTTCTGCCCTCTCTAAAGGTCCACTGTTTGCACAAAATCTATCCTGCCTTAAAAAATAAAAGGGTAAGTGCTCCAGCAGTTAGATAATATAATACATATATAATATAATCCTACCTATGCAAAATTGTGCTTTAGTAGTCCAATACTTTAAAATGCTGAATCTGTCCATAACGCTGGTCTGTTCTATTACCTGCTTTGGTTGTCTGAAAGTAGTTTGGCTCCATAATTTGTATGAGGGAATCGCTGCATTGAGGCTGATTTTAGTTTCTGTTACGATGTGCTGCATATTAAATTGGCATAAGGTTGCTGTCCTCAACTGCAAACTCTTTTGGGTCTATAGTCTCTTCAATTTTATTTTTTTATTGAAAATTCCATTGTTTTGCCTGGTGCCAGAGAATCATCCCAAGATGTGCTCTGTTTCTCTCACCTAAGCAAAACCGTGATGCTGTGCCAGACTTGACTGGACCAGCCTTCTGACTAGAACAAGAAATAGTAGATGGCTCCTTCTGTGACAGCACCTTAATACTTTTTGGCAGTTCTTTTTGGCACTCAGAGGCAAACATTTCTGAAGAATCCTTGTTCTGCTTAACTGCTCTATCTGATGGTCAGTAATGGGAAGTATTAAAGGGAAGCCTAGCTCCACTATAGTGGGTAGGCAGATTGATGTTCATTGGTAAGGTAGACTATTATTTTTATTGTAACTCTGAGCTGTCTGATGTCTACATGCCAATGTCCTCATAT
The DNA here is from genome assembly GCA_013186435.1 of Turdus rufiventris. Lineage (NCBI taxonomy): Eukaryota > Metazoa > Chordata > Aves > Passeriformes > Turdidae > Turdus > Turdus rufiventris. The sequence continues at coordinate 369,243 of PYHW01010320.1, forward strand.
CAGATATTTTGAAGATTTGGATGCAAGTTGTTTCTACTTTCACACCTGTGGGCAGGTCAGGAGCAAACAGTTCCTCCAAAACACGATCCCACAATTTTCTCTTTTTCAATTTACTAAAGAGGAACCTTTCTTTCTGTTATTGTTCTAGGTCTCCTTTGTACTTGTATTCATACTTCAGGCCATTGCTTGACACTCTTAAAGCATGTGCAAATGTCATCTGTCACTTCCTCCTTGTTAGGCTTTAATATTTTTTGTTCATATGCTCGGCCTATGATACCTGACACTGTTTCTATCTAAGGGATTCCAGATTTTTCCCATGCGATTGTTAAGTTCATCTTTTATCAAATGCAGTTGTAGAGTTCTTTTGTATTGTGCTGTTGTTCTGAGTGACTTTGCATTGTCAGGGAGAACAGATCTAATAACATGACTAAATTTTTTTAAATTTAATATCAATTTTGTTTTATGCTTCTACTTTTATCCCCTTCCCTAAATTTTTAGAAGTTCATCAAAGCTTTTTTCTGACCTTGGTTTGCATTGCTTGATTAACAGGAGGGTTTATTCATCATATGGTCTGCTTCCTTAAAGATAAGATTATAGAAATGTAATAATATTCCTTTATCTGCTGTGTAACTGGTTTGAATTAATTAATAGCCATGATTTTAGCTTCACTCTCAATGAAGTGGATCACTATGTTTTGCTATGTCTGTTAATAACTGATCTATTTTCTCTACTTGGGAAATGGAGTGAAAGTCACCCAAATGTGCCTTTTGTCTGTGAAACTTCTCAAGTTGCTCAACTGGGCTAATTTTGTTGCACCCCAATGATGACCAGTATTAACATGGATATTATACATTCTGGTCATCTTCAAGTTATGATTACAAACAACTGGACTGTCTGTCAGCAAAATTGGCTTTTTGAAAATCTGTACTGTTTTTCATGAATGGTGCTTGTCACTTTACATTAGCTTAAGAAATGAGAACAGCCACTTGACACTTGGCTTAAAATCTACATGGTGCTTTCTGGCCTGGAAATATACCTACTTCTAAACAGGTTGTAGATGGAAATTGCTGTTGATTTTTATTTCCCCTGCTCTTTAGTGTGAAGAATAACACAGGGTTTTGCTGGATGTTGAGGTGGACAATGCTGCCATGATGTGAAATGCCGGCTCTGAGTCTTTCTTGAGTTCCATTGGCATCTTTTGTACTTTCCATATTCTTAAAAGCATGAGATACCTAAAGGTTTATTTGCCCCTTGTTTAGCAAGTGCTCCCTATTAAATTTTTCCTTTTTGTATTTACTTAGTTTTATAATTTTGGACACTTTGAAGTTTTTTAATTTGTCTGTCAGAAGATCTATATTGCAAATCTAGTCCACCATTAAGGCTTGATCAGTTAAAGACAATGTAAGCATCTTCTGATTGTTCATTTTCATTTGAGCTTGTTATTTTTTGAGAATTTTTCTGTTCATCGTTGGACAGGAGTGCTGATTCAAAAAGCACCCATTGGCTGTTTAGTCTTTTATTTTTGGAATTGTTTACCCTTTCAATCTATATTTCTCTAGAATTTTTGTCACTTGCTTTTGGTTTGGTGTTTTGGTTTTTTTTTCCCTCTTATATTCTTGTTGTCTAGACTTTGGCTTTCTTTTTGTTGCTGCTACTAAATTAACAATAGAAATGTATTCCTTCCCTTTCATTTGATTCTCTTTGGAAAAGTCTTTTTACTTTTCTACCTGTACTATGAATAATTGTGGTTACCACAAGAGGTATAAATCTTCAAGCAGTTTTTACCTTTCAGGCTTACAACTATGAACTGCAAACTTGAATTAATATTTTTATATTCTTGTCTTTGATCTTCAAATATTTAGCCATATAGTGATTATTGTTGCAGCCTGTATTTGCTTGTTCTGTGCATAAATATTTGCTGAAGGATTGTAAAGTTTACTTTAAATTAAGCAATTTATGTATAAAGTTGTACATAAATTACAGTATTGCTTTCTATTCTCCTGTGAGAAAATAGGGATAGATTTGAGAATTTTCCTTGTGGAAGCTACATAGTTTTTTGTGAGAAAAATATTTTGATAACCAAATTAAAGGCAGCTTGAACCAAGAATATCTGCGCCACCTTGGAAGTACCAGTTCTTTTGTCATGAGGGAAATAGACTTCAGTGTTGATGTTGCTTTAATGTATTTCAGCTATTTTGTAAAATGAATTGTTTAAGTATTCCAGTGATAAGCAACAAAATCTGTTTCTTCAGTGTCGTGCTGGGAAGGTTTTGTTCATGCTGCATAGCTGAATGTTAGTTTAAACTGCTGTGCAAGGGTGTGTTCGTATTGAAGTTCTCAAATGCCATTATAAAATCCAGCTAGTTTCTTGCTTGTTCTGGCAATATTTCTAGTTATTTAAGATGTTTAATTTTACATTAAGGCAACTGATTTCTGCTCCTCCCTCATACCTGGTATTTAATTTCTCTGTAAAGAATTTGCACATATAGACACTCCTGTTCTAACAATAACGCAAGGTCAAAGAATTTTTATGCTCCAGCACCAGTTAAAGTCAATGTAAGGGTGCTTAGTTATTTTAGAGACCTACTTTGAAAATCAATTAACTGCAGTCACCTCAACTCACCAACCTGCCAATGCTCCCTTAGTTCACTGCCTGAGAGAAAAACGATAAAAAAGAACACAGTGTTTCTACTCAAAAATGTAGTAGTTTGACCTTTGCACGCGTGCTTCTTCATTATGCCTGAGCCTTGCTGCATTGCGATTTTTAAAATTTTTATTTTTAAATATGAAAAGGTGTGCCACTGTTCCTAGAAGTTCACCCACAGTGGCAGTGACAATGCGCAGACCTCCAGCTGCACAACCACTTGCAGTGATTGAGCAGCTTAAACCAGCTCAGAGCAGCTCACTGGATTCTGAAAACAGCTGCCAGAGCTAACAAAGCCTCGAGTGCTCACTCTGCCAACCCGGATACACAACGTGCAGAGCTGCTGGTAGCTGTGCTGAGGATGCCTTTCTATAGATAATGCTGTATGTGGGTCAGTTTCAAATACTCAAAATCCAATTAAGACTTAGGGCTTTCAATTTGCCCTTCAGCTACCATGAGGGCAAAATAATCTCATTTTTGCAAAGAAAGCTGTCATTATAAATGTTTGTCTTGGCGTGTCTGTGAAAGATATTTTTTACAGCAAACTGTACCTTCCTCATTCTGCTTACAAGCAAAGAAGAATGTCAGTGCAGCAATGGGGTTTGAATACTTAAAGAAAACACTTACTTGGCAATATCATTTAAAAAATATACAAAAAACAAAACAATAAAATTTGGCAGTAAATGTTTTAGTGTGGATTTTATCTATCTAGGCTGCCCAAGTGTTTACATATAAATTTAATACACATGTAGATGGGAGCCATTTGAAAAACATGCAAATTCAATATTTTATTGTTCCTTTTATTATTGCAAGCACTAAACACATAATCCATAGCCCACTCAAGTTTTGTGTTTTCCAAATATATATGCATCCACAATGTGATGAACACAAATGCTTAGTAAATGCTATAGTAATACAGTATTCTCCAGCAGTAATGTCCCTTCTGGTTTCTTGAAAGCCTCTTCTTGCAGTTGGTACTTGTGTTACAAGAATTTCTCAACCAGAGACAAATTGGAGCATCCAAACCACATGAAAGCTTTCCCCTCATCTGTGAGTGAATACTGTTACAATCCAACAAGATTAAGATTGAATTTCCTTTACAGGAAAGGGAATTAAATCTTGAAATCAGAGAAAAAAGTCTAACAAACTCTCAGGAGAGGAGATAGGATCAAATAAAATACAATGGAAAAATACCCAGAAAATTTGGAAATGAAGTGAGTGCAACAAAATGCACCAAGATGGAATAAGGGGCAGTGAAAAGAACCAAAATTGCAAAACCAAGAGGAAAAAAAATATTAATGGGATGGCAAGAAGTACAGGGAAATGGACTGAAGTTTTCACATGCAATCCAAGTTGAAATCACAATATTTTATTCCCTTTCCGGAAAGGAAATTCTTCCTTTCCGGAAAGGGAATGAAATCTTGACATCAGAGGACAAAGTCTAACAAGTGGTCTGGAAAGGAGATATGATGAAATAAAATGCACTGGAAAAAATCCAGGAAATTTGGAAATGGAGTGACTACAATGAAATGGACTGAGATGACATAGGGGGGCAGTGAAATGGACCAAAACTTGTTAAAATTACTCCAAATTAAATAGTGAAATCAAGGAAGAAAGGTAAAAAAAGAGTGTATAGAAGGAAATGAAATGCTAAAAAATGAAAATGGGAAAATTTTGAAAGCAAGTGAAAGCATTAAAAGTGAATGGGATGACAAGAAGTGTGCAGGTAAATGGATGGAAGCTGAGCTAAAGAATTTCCTTTTATGAAGGGAATTAAATCTTGAAATCAGAGAACAAATTCCAATAAATGCTCAGGAGAGGAGATATTATCAAATTATATGCAATGTAAAAAAATCCCAGAAAATTTGGAAATGGAGTGACTATAACCAAATGGACCAAGATGAAATGAGGGGCAGTGGGAAGACAAAAAATTGCAAAATTACTCTCCAAAAAAATACGGAAATCATGGAAGAAAGGTAAAAAAAAGTGTAGAGAAGATGCTAAGGAAATTAAATTCTTTAAAAATAAAGGGAAAATTCCAAACCCAAGTGAAAAGACTTAAAGTGAATGGGATGACAAGAAGTGCAGGGAAATGGACTGAAGCTCGCCCAAATAATCCTCCTTGCAATCAAAACATTTCATTTCCTTCCTTGGAAGGAAGAATTTCCTTTTAGGAAAGGGAATGAAATCTTGAAATCAGAGAACAAGGTCTAACCAACCCTCTGGAAAGAAGATATGAAAAAAAAATAAAAGCAATAGAAAATTAGCTAGAAAATTAAGATCTTGACTTTAATTAAAAATTAATGGATGACAACAAACTCATTCATATCCTTAGCATTTTCTCTACACACTTTTTTTTTACTTCATTGATTTCACAATTTTATTTGGTATAATTTTGTCAAGTTATAGTCCTTTAAACTACCCCTCATTTCATCTGTCTATTTTGTTATATTCCCCCAAGTTCCTAATTTTCTAGGTTTTCTCCTATTGCATTATTTTTCATATCTCCTTTTCAAAGTGTGTGTTGGACTTTTTTCTTTTTTTCATAACAATACTCTTTAGGACAGATGTTGAAAATCCCTGAAGCAGTAAATCTACCTGGTCTATATTGCTCAGTCATCTGATGGTAACTATTCCATCTACTGTTTCTTTTCACTGTGAAAATCTGGGCATAATGTTTGAAGCACAGACTAAATGGAAGTCTAGTCAAAAGAGGGAGACTGTGAGAAAAAGATTTTTCTAGTTCACCAATTCTAGCCAGTCAAATCATTGCCACAAAATGTCTCTGAAGCTGAAAGCCCTGACTGGGAGTACATGATTGGCTTGCACAGTGTTCAGGTTGTTCTCTCTAGAGACTGATGGCATATTCCTTGTGACAGATATTACCTGAAGCTGATCTCTGCTTCCAGTTAATATTATTACTAAAAATCCCTTGTTATTGATTAAAGCAACGGATTTATCTTGGTGCACAATGGACCTTGAGCAACTTTTTCAGTGTTGTCTTTGGTAACATTACTCCTGATTTGCTGGAAGGAGAACCAAATAATGCTCAAAATACTTTTGTTTATGTAGAAACATCACAGTAATGTTCCCTGGTAAACCTTTGCCTATCTTACCCATTTACAACCAGACTTGAAACCGTAAAAACTGTACAATTCTTTTGTGGTGTACAGTAATTTCACGTCTATAAGGTGCACCGAATTATAAGGCGCACTTCCGGGTGTCGGCAAATTTCCGAACTTTTGCCCATATATAAGGCGCACCGGACTATAAGGTGCACTTTTTTTGCAGTGAGGATCCGCGCGCAACAAAGTAACGAATTAGTAACGGAATCGCGCAATCATGGGGTTTACTGGCAGGTGCTCAACTTGCAAATGTTTTTCCCAGATTGGCGTAGCCTTTAAACACAGCCCCAGGTGCCCTCCCCTGCTTGCGCCTCACACTTCTGGGTTGGCTCAGGGCGGCTCAGGGCTTCCGCAGCACCGGGGTTGCTATAGATTGGGGCAGCTGCAGCTCCCACTTCCAGGTTGGCAAATTTCTGGATATAATGCACACTGGACTATAAGGCGCACTTCCAGGTTCAGACCAAAATTTTAGGGTGCGCCTTGTAGTCGTGAAATTACTATAATTCTCTTCCATTTTTATTTCTTCCTTCATTTTTCTGTCAATGTCATTTTTTCTCAGGGTTTTTCTAAGCCTGATCAGAGAGAGTACAGTTAGGGTGGAAATTACTTAAAATAAGGTGCTGGTATTTATTCTTTCCCCACCCTGCGCTTTACTGGTGATGCACTGCATTGCTGCTATATTCCCAACATTTTGTGTGCAAATATCAACCCAGCCTCTGACCCATTTTTTTTTACAAAAGTAACTGTGTTGACTCAGTATCCTGGCCAGATTTCAACCTGGGTAATTACATCTCTCCACAACCTAGCTTCTGACTATCATTTCAATAGATGACTGCTTAGCCTGTTGTATTTCAAGCCCTTTTAGAATCCATTTTTGGTGTTCAGTTGTCCTCTGTTGCTTGAAAGTACCTTCATTTTGAATTCTGTAGAAATCCATTAAATATTTTCTCTCCTGACACACAGTGCATACTGAAACCTTCAGGGAGGGAATGTACTTCTATGTGTCACTTTATTATTATCTTGATTACAATTATATAAGAGAAAATATATTTTCAAGTTAAAACCAAGGTGAAACAGCAGAGGATAAGCACAAAGAACTTTTGTAATAAAAAGTATATAAAAGTCTATAGTAATTGAATATTAAATATTTGTGGAATTTCTTAATACACATAGCAAAGAATTGCAGTAGCAGTTTCCTAAACAAAAAATTTAGCTTGCATTCATGTTTTTCTTTTTGCTTTTATATTCTTTGCCCTGTGGAAAAGAGTAGATTCCACAGGGATTTTTTTCTAATTCCCAGTTAGATAATTTCCTTTTTTTCAGGAAGCCATATCTTTCCTTTAGTTTGTACAAGGAGAAAAATAGGAAATGGTCTCTACTTCCAAAATCCTTGTCATTGTTCATCATTAAATTTGCAATTTGTTTGCTTCCAAAGTGGATACAGTTCCTATCAGGCAATGGTCATTATGGGAAGTCTACTGGTTCAAGGGCTGTTATCTGCTATTTGGAATTAATTACTCTTATCTCTCATATTTTTAGCAGATTTTGTTGTCTCTGTGGCAAAATATCTGTCTACAATATCACGTGCATATACAAAAATACATACCTGTAAAGATGAACAGGTAAAAATGTGAAATCTGTATCTATTTTTACCTTCACCAGCCTAAGGTGCCCTCCACTTTGTCTCAGGTGTGTTGCTCCACTTTTTCATCTCCTGTTGCCCTTTCTACTTCTTCAATTTGTTCTTGTCTTACACTGATTCACTCCTGCACCTCAGATGTTGATGGACTAGACCTATTTGTTTTGTGGTTTATAAATTTTTATTCTAGGCCCGAACAGCTGGCATCAATCTCTTTCAGGGGAAACATCACTTGTCTGTGAAAATCTTTGCGTTATCTGTCTATATCTAAAAATCACTAGATAGATAGTTATTTCTTTCTCTACTAGGAGATCATAAAATGGGTTGGAAGGGATCTTTAGAGGTCGCCTAGTTCCAGACCCCTGCAAACAGCAGGGACAACTTCAACTAGACTGTGTTGCTCAGAGCCATATTCAACCTGACCTTAAATGTTCCCAGAGATGGGGCATCTGCCACTATGGGCAAACCTGTTCCAGTGTTTTCCCACCCTCATTTTAAATAAACCCTTTCTTATATCTAGTCTGAATCTACCGTCTTTTGGTTTAAAACAATTACCTCTTGTCCTATTGCAACAGGCCCACATAGAATTTATTTCTTATGAGACTCCTTTAGGTTTTGGAAGGGTGCAGTGAGGTCTTCCCAGAGCTTTCTTTCTCCAGGCTGAACACCCCCAGATCTCCTAGCCTATCTTCATAAGAAAAATGTTCCATCCATTTTTCTGGCCTTCCTCTGGACCTACTCCAATGGGTCCATGTTGTTCCTGTGCTGATGGCTCTGCAGTTGGTTGCAGTACACCAGGTGGAGTCTCACAAAGCCAAGTAGAGGGGGAGAATCAGTTCCCTTCAGCTGCTGGTCAAGTCAGGATAAGTCTTTCTGAGTCACAAGCACACTATGCCAGCTAAAGTTCAGCTTTTCATACACCAGTACCCAGCAGATGTTCTCAGCAGGGCTGCTCTCAAGCCAACCCTTCCTTCCCCTGGCTGTGTTGATTCTGGGAGCTCCCTGACCCAGGTGCAGGACTGTGCACTTGGCCTTGCTGAACCTCAGGAGGTTCCCATGGGCCCTGAGCTTGTCCAGGTCCCTCTGTCTGGCATCTGATTCCCCAGACATGTCAGCTCCAACACTCAGCTTTATGTCCTCTGCAAACTTGCTCAGGGTGTACTTGATGCCATTATGTGATTGATGGACATCTCAAAACAGTCCCAGTACAGAGCCCTGAGGGAACACCACTTGTCACCATGTTGCTCCTGTTCTGATGGCTCTGCATCTGGATATATAATTATTGTCTACTATCTTCTGTGTGTGATCATCCAACAAATTCCACATCCAATTAACAGTCTGCCCATCTAATCCATATCTCTCCAGATCAGAGAGGAGGATGGGGGACCATGTCAAAGAGCTTACAGAAGCTAGGGTAGACAGCATCCATAGCTTTTCCATTGTCCACTGATCTAGTTACTCCACCATAGAATGGTCAGTCAGGACTTGCCCTTGTTGAAGCTGTGCTGGCTGTCTTGTATCATCTCCTTGTCCTCCACACATCCTAGTGCAGCTTCTAGGAGGTTCTGTTCCATGATCTTCCCAGGCACAGAGGTGGGGTCAGTAGTTCCTGGGGTCCTCCTTTCCTCTTTTTTTATGTTTTTTTTTTTTTTTGTAAATAGGTGCAGTGATGCCCTTTGAAGTCTAGGTGAGATGGGTCAATATTTGTGACTATTTTATGTCCCCTTTAAATACTATGCAGTGGTAGTAATGGGGCCCTTATTGCTATGAAATATGATACTGAGAGGGAAATGGTGGCATCTGAGGCCTTGCAGCCTGCAGAGGCAGATTTCATGATTTAGAACGACCACCATTGAAAGTGCACGGGGAGCATCCAGTGCTGGATGGGAAGAGAGTAGATGAAGTTCTTTGTGCTATGCAGAGTTCATGATCACCTATATACTTCTCTACTTAAGAGCTGCTTTCAGTCAATATGATAGCTAAGCTTTAGGATTTCATGCCAGTATTCTCCAGGCTGTTCTTTAGAAGAACCAGGCATATCAATGCTGACCCTCAATCACAGCTTTTTGCTGAGTGTTGTCCTGCGACCACTCAGTCTGTCACCAAGCTTGGTGAACATTTTATGGTTCCCCTTAGGACCTGTTAACTACATAGAACAAAAGAGGAAGGCAATCATTTATGTTCCTTTTGGCAGGTTAATTTACATGAAATGAACATTGGATGGTACCTGCTGGGCACACATTATGTGACTTGATGGGAGTTCTAATTCACTGCCTTGAGGCACTCATCATGACCTAGCATAAGCAAGGGACTATGACTCAAGGAATGTGTTGGCTGCCATCTGTCCTGGCTGGTGCATGCTTTCAGATGTGTCCCCTAAGGCTAAGCAAAAGAATACAGCATCTGGAAGGTTTGGCCCAGTTTTAAATGCCCTCCTATTATCTAGGCATGACTTAATCTTTTGACCATTAATTTATTATGAAAAAACAGTCACACATCTCACTGGAAGTCATGCATTGCCTATAAAGTTATTTGAAATCCTAGCGCCTTGGTTTGAAGTTGTTATTCTTAGTAATTTTCTACGAAGAAGGAATTGACCAATCCAATTCATTTACATTAGTTGCATGAATGTTAGGGTATCTGTGTAATTTCACTGCCACACTCTTGAAGCAAACCATCTGTCAGCATGATTTACATGAGAAAACTGCTTCCCCTCCGAGCTGCTCCTGTAAGGGGAGAGCAGAGCCACTGCTGCAGTGAGCTTTGTGCTGCTCTCAGTGTCTGACAGCAGCTCCCAGAAACTCACTATCTGTGTAGCTGTGCATGCCTCTCATTCATCAGAGCATTCTCCTTAGTTCCCAGTGATTTCCACTGCCTGTCTTCCCTTCCATTTACCTGTGACACCATGTACTCAGCCTGTGGAGAATTTTGGAGGCAAAAATAATAGTGGTGTGTATGCTGGATTGAGTGAAAACTGAGCTCCTTCTTCTTTCTGGGAAGGCATATATTTAGAATTGCAGACATTTTTCAGCTTTGACACTTAAGCAGCACTGACAGTTACAGTCTGAGGCACCAAATTATTTGATTTCTCAAAATGGGAGCAAGAGTTAAATTTACAGTTTTTCTGCTTGCAGGCAATTTCCCTCAGTCTGTGAGGAGAAAGGCAGCCTGTTTGAGAATTTGTAAAAAGAAATTTCACCAGCCTTAGGGTACTGAAGACCTGGTTCTTTCTGTCCCTTGGTCCTTCCATGTGTGCTCTTCTACGAATTACTTTTCTGTTCAGGGAATAATCCATGTAGCAGTAGGTGTGATTAAAGGGGCTAGGCAGACCAAGCTTAGGGTGATGCTGTCTCGCCCTGAAAATTATTTAGGTGCTTTCAGGTGCTTAATTGAAATTCTGAACTCTCTCCGGAGTTATTCTTAAAATAGCTACTCTTGTTGAATGGACATCTAGACATCACTAAGGGCTGCTGTTGTTTCAGTGCCCTTCCTCAGATGGCTTTTTCTCACCACTGAGTATCTTTCCACTGAGTATCTTTTTCATTTTTTTCTTCGCTACATATGTGTTTCATATGCTTCCACACATTGTGTTGCAGACTCTAAGGGCAGGAAAACTGCTTTGCAAGGGGAAAATTCAACTTTTACTTTTTCTTCTCTGTTATAAATATTGTAAAATATGTTTCCAGGTTTTACAAAAAGTTTACAAACCACTTGTATAAATATGGATGACTTTCCCAATATATTTTTAAAAGTTCTGATTTAAGTTTTGCTTTCCTGAGTGGTGAAGACAGCAGAATGGCAGAATTAACTACAGGAAGAGCCGTGAACAAATACTGCAGGCCATGAATATTGCATTGACTCTGAGATGCAAGTTTAAAGAGTCCCTAAAGATGTTATTTTGTAAAGAGTGCTAGTGTAAACCAGGTTTAGGAAATGACTGCTGTTGCTTAATGGCTTTCCAGCAACATTAAGTGCTCTTTCACCCAGAAAAACAAATGCATAGCAACTGGAAATTTAAAGTGGCTTTTATTTGTATGATTTCTACCTTTGTCAAAGCAGAATTTTTTAAACATTTAATGATCCAAGCAGTTATAATTTCATGTAAAATATTCCAACGTCCTGTTATTGACATAATTGGCAACATATATTAAAAGGTCATACTCTTGGAAAGTCTCTTCTGATATGCCGAAGTACTCCCCATTAATTTTACCCACATTCACCAGTTATGATGTGCTCACATGTGTTCTTCCCTAATATCTCCCTATTACCATACAATTAGTTTTACCTTGTTTTTGTTCATTTTAATTCTCTGTTAGCTATTTCTGAGTTGTTTATATATAAAGAGAAAAGTAAAATAGAATTGCTGTCATCTCATTTAATTATTTGTGTTAACCTTTGCTTTTGGAATAGAAGTAAGGGCTGCCCTGGTCCAGGGAGAAGGTATGTTCAGGGACTTGCTACCCTGTGCATTTCTCTGGCGATTCTTGGCAGATGCAGGGCTGTGGCAGTTTTGGTGGATAACAACAGTCAGAGGATGGTCAGAAGTGAGGAGGTTTATATATTTGCCCTGAGAATTTAACCCATAGCAGCAGCAGCCCATGCTTTTGTCAGATGCTTTTTCAAGGGCTTGGGAGAGGGTGATGTGTGCTCTTCTTCTCAGATGCTGCCTAGAGGTTGCTTAGCTCTTTTCTCCAGCTAAAAGTCGGAGTTATTCTCTAAGGTATAGTGCCCCAGCCCTCCTTAGATTGCATGATCTTACTATGTCACCAATGCATCAAAAAATGTTGCAGAAAAAGTCCTGAACTAAATTAATCTGGTACTGGGGCCTGATTTTTTTTTTTTTCAGTTCACACAAGCATAGAATAATAAGTACAGTTATAGGAAAAGAAATCTGCTATCTATGTGACCATCCTTGTGTGGGGCTTCATCAACCAGCTTGCTTCCAAGGAAGCAACGATCAGGAGATAGCTGGCTCTTTATACAGTACCTCTGACACCATCCTAACTGCAGAATCTTTCCTTATTAAAAACACCCCATACCCTCCAAGACAGTTGAAAAATGCATGTAGCTAGATATCTGGTAAATGTGTGTGTGTCTAGGTACCTAACGTTTCTTTTGAAGAAAACAGCAACAGCAGAACCATTTTGTCTTGTTAACAGCTGAAAATTCCTTCTGCAGCTTGTGTGATAGCTGTGACTTTGCACACCAAAAGAAGCAATCTGCTGCTCCTGCTAATCCTTTCAGCCTCTCCTGAGTAATTCTGGGGCTGCATAGCTTGAGTTCATCAATGTTAACATGAAATCAAATATTTTTCAGAGAGTATTAAAACCGTTGTTTATACCAGAAGTCCCGTAATTCCCTTCTTAGTCTGTTTTGGATGTGCTAGCAGATGGAAAACTCTCCATGCAGGCTGTGCTGGGAGAACACCATCTGCTTAGCTGGGCCACCATCTCTGTGCCTCTCTTGCCAGTCTGGTTCTGAAGTGTGGTCTGAAAACACTTAGCTTTTTGCCTCCCTTTTGTGGATCCTATTCCAACTGTTATGTTTGGGTCTTTTCCTCCTGCTGTCTCTGTGATTCTGCTTCTCCTCCTGCACCTACAGATTACAGCTCGCTGTGCTCTTGCTTCATATGCCCTTAGCAGTGATGACAGTTTTACTCCCCAGTGGTTTTTAGGATGTCCTCTCCCAGGACACATTATACTCCTGGTAGAGCAAAGCAGTTTTGAGACTTTTCAAGCTAGTAGAACCTGCATAAAGTTGAAAAATTATTATATTCCTAGTCTGTCTATTTGGTTTTCTAACCCGGAAATGTGATGGAGACAAAGAGTGTTACCAGCAAAATCTGAAGAATAAATGCAAACGACTTACTATTTTATTTCTAAAATGTAAAACTATAAATTGAACTGGCATTATATTACCCTGCTTGTGGCACAAGAAAACATCATAATGGGTACCTGCTTAAAAGAATTCCATGCCTTAGAGATATCATGCTGTGTCCTAAGAAAATCTTTAGAGATATACTACTTTTTTCGCCACATCTACCAAATAGGACATGAACATTAGTTTCATTTTCCAAGACGTTGATTAAACAGCATAAATATTAAAATGTACCAACAAACTGAGTCACCTAGTTATACTCATAGCATTGCATGTTTTCATTTCTCTGCTCTAGAGCAAAGCAGGGAAGCAGTAAAATTGCAGCAAACGGCTGAGATTCAGTTTCTGGCAAATGACCTTGCAGGGATGCATATTTATTAATCTTCCAGGATTATGACCCATATCCCTGTTCCTCCTGTGTTGATTGGGCTCACCTAATTACATCAGCTGTCACCTGATTCCTGGTGACATCACAGGGTGATCCGAACTAAACCCAGTTCTTGAAACGGGTGAGGAAAATGAGCAGAAAAGAGCAACAACCTGAAAAAGACAAGCTGGCAGAGATCCTTCAACTTGTGTCTTTTTTCAGGAGTGCAGTTTCAGAATGTTAGAGGAAGAGATACAGCTCAAGGAATAGCTCTTGGGCTTTTCTTGGGCTGTTTTGGTTTTTAGAAATGCAACGGAAAAACAGCATCCATCTTCCCTTATTTAAATTGTGTTGTATCTAAGTAGTCTTCCACCGTCTCCAGCCTGTTCCTAGGGTCCCTGCCTAGCTTCCTTCAATACCACCAGATGCAGTGTACACAACTTTGGCAGTGTTCTCTGGTGTAGCAAGGTGGCCTAAAGACTGCACCCTAAATTCTGGAGCCTTCCATTGTGTATTCTTGTTGCTTTTCCCAAGTGTGAGGAGGGTTGCACGGGTCTGCTGGACAGGTTGCATCCTCAGGAAAGCCTGTACTGGGTTTCTCAGGTGAAGTGTTCAACAAACATGTGCCAGAGGTTGGATTGGAAAATTCTCATTTTATTCAAGGCAAAAGGCAACTTGCACCTTCAGAAGTAGTCAAGGGAGTAGTAATTTTGACCTAAATTCAAAGTGTACTGTTTTCTACCGTATAGATAGGTTTCTAGAAAGCCTTTCTTCATTTCTGTGAAAACACAGCAATTCTTCTACTCCTATTCAACCAGTCCTCGTCCTTTTCCTGCTCGCCTATGCTGGAGCAGAATGGCAATACCCACCACGAGCTTCTTTCCACCTTGAATGGACCCAGCCGCTAAGAAGCACACGCCAGAGAATAAAGAGATACCTGGAAAGCTCTGGTTTGTTCTGTGTCAGCTTGTAGGCAGGAGATGCCAACAAGGTGGTATTTGCAGGGTTGGAATTTCTATTTGTCATTCTTGCAGGTTTGTTTCCATGCTCAGAAACAAATAGGTATTTATAAATGAAGCTTAAAAATTCTGATTGGAATAAAACGTGTAGCCACAAATGCACATTTATGTTAAAGAAAAATTCTACTTGAAAAAAAAGGCTTGTCCATAATTCTGTAGTCTGGCCTTGTTCTAGGCTATTGATTGGATTTCAATTCCACAACTTTGTTTGGTATCTCTTGTATTTAAATGAATAGTAGAGGCTTTAATTATTTGTATTGCTAGAGTTAACTATTTGAATTATTTTTTTAGTGGAAAGATGCATAATAGCAAATATTCCAGCAGGGAAATGTGTTTTAATGAGATACAGGGACTACAAGTACACAAAGATTTGCTGGTTCAGGATGGGATTTTTTTTTTCACTCTATCTTTAGTTTTTTTGAAGAAAACTACTTTCTATAAAAATTGTCTAAATTTCTGCCCCCCACCCCCACCAACTATCCAAACCTTCCTCAGCTGGAGAATGGGAGCTTGACTGTCATTGCAACCCCGTCTTTTCTTCATTAATTTCGTGGTGTTTAATTCTGAAAATTATTGCTCTTGTTCTCATCTGTCTATGTTAAGAGTATTAATTCTTGAAAATTAGTTTTCCAATTAAGGTCAGTGTAGACACTACTGAAGGCTCGTGGAAAAACCTAATGTAGTTCTTTCCCAAGCTGTTGACTTTTCTCAACTCCAGCTTAAATCTTTCCCAGACTAGGAATCTTTCTCAGAAACAAAACAAGGAAAAGAAAAAAGAGCCACACAAATAGACACCTAGTGTTGACCACCGAACCGTGTGTCTCATAGTATTTTACAGAAAGCATATTTTCATAGAAGTGTTACCTTCTTTGACCAATGAGTCTTTCCTACTTTGCTTTTTGCAATCTCCCTTATATAAATACCGTAGCCTTTTCAAAATATTGCTCTTTCTTACTGTTTAAAAAAAATCATGTTATTGTATCCTTTTGCTGCTTCCTCGCCGTACAGTGACAGGTCAGGAAGAACTACTTAAAATGTGTTCAATTCAATATCAAACACAATGGATTTTTAAGTTGATTTTGGGTGCATACAGCAGGTTTAGAGGGAAGATCATTATGTATTAAGATTGCATGTATGTCTATATATATAGATCACTAGCTATGAAAGATCCATTTTGCTCTGCTTAAAATTGAAAAGTAAGTCTTAGTAACATTGGTTTAATCTTTTTCAGTCTGAGAAAACAGCAACAAAAAACCAAACTAATAATGCCAGTATGTTCATAAGTGGTGTGTATCTAGTAGAGTGCTTACTGTACGAGGCTCTGTCTTCATTTACAGTTTCATGGATAAACTAGTTGGCAGAGGGGAGTGGTCTGTAATGCAGGCACCACATTTTTTTTTGCAATTAGCCACATGACTGTGCATTTGCTTCCAAGCTCTGTGAACTGTGCTGAGCCCCTGCCAGTCAGTGGGAATTACAGGAGGCTGGAGCAGCGAGCCCCTTCCATTAGTGCCTATCCCAGCATCACCACAGACAGGGTCATCGCTGACAACCATGGCAGAGCCCACACAGAAAGTTATTCTGCACACTTTCCAAGCAGAAAATCTTAATTTTGACTGCCACAAGGTATTTCATGACCTCCAGACAGAGTTTGTGTTTTATAATTCGACTCAGAGTCAGAAGAAAGAACATGGAGTAATCGCTTCATGCCACAATGCGCAATAGGGAAGTCATTTGAAATTCTCTCGACAGATGATTTTAAAATGCCTTTACAGTATGTATTAAATAGTAACTCAGTATGTATTTAACTTAATTCCTTCATTGATTGATTTACTTTTGACTAAGAGGCCAGAGTCCTTGAAGCAAATATTGGTTTAAGCGGTTCTTTTCATCGTGTTAGAAACAATAAGGAATAGACAGGCCTAAAATTGTCAAATTGTAGCTTGTTCTCAAATTTCCTCTTGCTTTGGATAGGAGCTGATTTGATTATGTATCAAAATAAAATTTAAAGATATTGCATGCTGTCTGCTAGCTCACACTTTTTCCATTTTGACCAGCTAAAAAGATCTTATTGTAGCTCCTGGCTGTGTGTTACATTTTAATGTAATACATACTACAGCATTTTACAACATCCTGGTTACCTGTTACACAGTCTACTCTTATTTTGTAGTCTCCTACCCTTGAACTTGTTCATACAGATTGAAAATATTTCTAGTAACAGTGTAAGGTCAGCTGGTTAGAACTGGGGCTGTGCTGGGTTTGCTGTACAAGCTGAATCCCACAGTGAGAAGAAATTACACAAAACAAGTAATGTCAGGTCTCTGATTCCCTGTTACACACTGTAGTTAGTCCTACCATGAGCAAGGTTGTGGAGTCCTGAGGAGCCTGTAAAATATTCCCGGAGCTCTGCCAGATATGTAACAGGTTCTGTCTGGACTTTGACCATATGCAGATTTTTTTACAAGTTATTAGGTCATATATAGTGCCTGACCCAGCCATGTTCTGCAATAGCAGTTTCTAACAGTAGAAATGTTTCAAAGTTAGGAAGGTATTTTTCTCTTTAAGTTGCATTGAGGAGAAAAGGGGATGGTGAGCAAAGGGAAGCAGTTTCTCCAGTTTCAGGTTCTGCCTCCCGATTTGCAGAGAGGATCACTGCTGTCACCCTTGTGAGGTCATAAGTGTTTCCCAGCTTCTGACCATTGCTTCAGAGGGGGTCATCACAAACTCCTTCCTTCTCCTCCTCATCCAGTGGCTCTGCTGTGCAGCTGCTGCCAATTTAATTCACTGCTCCATTTTTCAGTCTGACAAAATATGCAAACTGCTGTACTTTTCTTTAACTGAATGGTACTAAAGAAACATGTCTGAGTTGGGGTACAAATGACAAATTTGAAATTAGCATATTGTATACCACATGTTGATGGGTGTTAATGAATTCCCTGTTCTCATAGCCTTGTCACCTCTAATTCATTCATTAAATGACAAAGTTCCAAAACACAAAATAAATCCAGAGTACCAGCAATTTGTTTTCTGCCATCAGAGAGGATTAATCTCTTTCCATCTTTGGAAGAGAACCAACTCAAATTAAATTTTATGTTTGTCTTATAGGGGATGAAATTACAGCAGGTGGTGGTATTTGCAGGACAAGGAGGTGGAAGTCCTCCTCCCTGGAACTGATGTGTGGGAATAGAGCTTGTGTGGGACCCAGTGCTCTCTGGGGGTCCATGGCCATTGTGGTACTCCCCTTGCCCTGTGAATTTGCTGCTTCCTGCCCTTGTAGCCCTTCAGAGTGGAGAGTAGGCTGCGTGGTTTGCTCTTTGAAGTTGAGGTGATACAAATAGGTCATGTTAATGGCTGTAGTGATCCAAGTCTATTTTCTTTGTCTTGTGCGCTCTGAGTCTATCTCTGCTTCAACAAATTTTGCTGGAGTTCCTTGTGACCAAAGACAGGACCTGGAAGCAGAAGCTGGCAGTGGGGGTATGTCTGTCAGCAGCCTGGGCAGCTGTGAGCATGGTTTAAAAAGAAAGAAGCCTCTTCCATACCCTGGTGCCCCTGTTGGGGACTGGCCTTTATATCTCATCATCTACAACAGCATAGGCAAACATGTACAGAGTCAAACACAGGCACTATCCCGCTAAACTTTTTGTTTTTCAGTCACTCTTGACCTTGTACTGAAGCCTTAGGTGAGACCAAGACTTTTTGTGCTTTGCCTTATCCCAAAATTCAATGTTTTCTGGAAAGCTTGAGCTCAGTCACACAGCTGGCCAAAGTAATATTTTTCTCTCTTTCGTTTGGTTTTGCCTGCGAGTCAGTTTGAATACAAACTGCATTATTAGCAGCTCATATTAATGCTATTTGTGACTAATATATTATTTAAGATGAAGATGAGACTAAATGATCATGCATTCCCTATACAAATTATAATTCAAGTGTATTCGATTATTTCCTTTTTTTAAGAGTTTTGATTACTGTGAGATAATGATGTCTTAACACTATGAATAAAACCCTAAGTATGATGCAAAATAAGTTGAAATTTATCTTATAGCCCTCTGATAGATACTTGGAATAATGTAGAACATAGCCCAAAGTAACTATTCTCATTCAGTGGTAGAATTTATTTTCACATAATTTTTCAAGGACATACTAGCTTTTTCACTTGGGATTTTAAAAAAATAAATGAGTGTGAGCTCATAAAATCTTATTGAATTCAGATATGCAGGTTTTATATATATGTTAGATGGCTATATGAACTAATTTCAGTGTTTTAGAGATTCTATCAGTCTTTACTAGTATTCATAATCAAAATGGGGACCATCTTCAAAATGTGCTCAGATTCAAAACTCAGCCTTTATAGTGCACGTGTTTTGGATTTGAATCAATTGAATCAGTATCCACATTGAATTTATATTTGAATCAGTATCCACATCTCTTTACTTTGCTGCATGTCAGCAACTATTCAATAACTTAAAATTTGTCTCTGTTGCATTTTTTATACTTCCTCTTTGATAGAGCGAAACTTTTGAGAAACACATTACACAGTCTCTCATACTCCTCAGAAAGGCTTTTCCACTGTATTTCTGAATGATTACGGAAGATATTAAGACACTTTTTTCAAAGACAAATTCTCTCTTACAGTTGAGAACCATTGCTGTGGGTACTGAGCAGTTCCTGCATTTCAAAGTAGGGTGTGCTCACATACACGAGTCTCTGATAAAGACACGGGCATTTTCAAAGGCACAGATGGCAGCTTAGCTGTTCAGTCTTCCTTGGCCCAGCCTAGGACCAAACGTTCTGTCACAGCTGTGGGAATTGATCAAATGTTATAAATGATTCAGTTTTTATTTCTAGGAGTCAAATAGAAAAGAGAAATTTCTTTGTGAGCACTGGGAGCTTCATCTATTTTAGCTGACTTTTTGCCTTCCTTCAGGCAGTTAGGAGGTGGCATAGGTTGGTGCACACTGAAGTTCCATCCACTTTTAGATATCTTTCTGCTGATGGGGCAGGTCAAGAGAGGTTTTAGTTAAAGGGTAATGGCTCTGTTAATTGTAATGTTCTGCCCTGTGTTATTTTAATGAAGAGAAATTTTATATGAGAGTGTGAATTTGCTCGGCTGTAGGGGATGCCATCTATATTACCCTTTCTTGAAGAATACCCTGGCTAATGCATGTAAAGTGCTTTGATTAGAGAAGGGGTTAAACTTGGAAGGTGCTAAAAAGCACTCTGTGATGGATGTGCAAGTGAGTTTTATGAAGGCACTTACGGACCAACTTCCCTGAACATCACACACCTCATTGCCTTTGCATGCGAATTTCTTCTGCGGGAAAATTGAGGTGCAGGGGGGAATAAGTGCAATTCATAGGATCACATCCTAAATCTGCAAGCAGGGAAGCACAGAAATCCTTGAAATCTGGTGCTAAGGGACTGAGTACTAACCCTGTTTTGATTCTGAACATCTCTATAATTGCATAGCTGTCTTTTCAGATGATGTGTGACTAATTCTGCTGTGTCATCTGCATAGTGGTTTAGGGAATTAGAAGTAGATTACAGTATTACGGGACTCAGTCCTGCAAAGATTTATGTGGAACGTTTTGCTTTCCTTCATTATGGGGTCATCTATGTCATTCTGTAGGAACAAAATTTACAATTGTTTTCCTTACTAGGAGACTATTGCAGGAACAATGGTAAAGAGTATCATAAGAGGGATACTTAGTAACTGGCCCTCAAGTTGTTTTCTATTCCCAAGAAAAAAGGCTTAAGTCCTATATTCTGAAATGAAGTTTTGTATCCTGATATTTTCTGTAAATGTGTTAATGTGTTTGTACTCCTCACTCTCTTTAAAATTTGTTTTATTGTTGTTTTGTTTTTTTGTTTTTTTTTGGGGGGGGGTTGTTTTTTTTCTATTTTACTTAAATGAAAAGAAAAATAGGAAATTTCATTCTGGAGCAGAAATAAGTAACCCAAAATTTAAATAACCTAGAAGTTATCCACCCATCCAATTAATTCTTATCTGAAACCTTTTCTAATCTTCACTGTTCTCCTGCTCCCTCTCTGACATACCTGGACAAAAAATAAAAAGCAATAATTTCTCAGGAACTAATAGAAAATCTGCTCTCCTGACTGTACCTCTAGCAGAAAGTCCAAGTGAATTTGCTGCTGGGTAGCTTCTGAAAGCTGTGGTATTGAGGAGAAATCAATCTGACCTCCTGAGAGGGTTCTAATACTTCTTTGGTTTACCAATCTAATAAAATGAAACTAATATTCAAAGATGCCTGTATTTCTTATAATTACATCAGTGACAAGAAGTACATAAATCACATGGGAAATCCTTAAGCTATCTTCTTTCTGTGATCTGTTTTGATTTTTATGTTATTTTCATGAAAATGCTTAAAACTGTAAGGAAGTTTCAACCTTCACAAAGAGACTAGCTGATTGCATTGGCTTCCAGGAGGATTCTCCAGCTTCTGAACACAAGCATGATTTACCCTGCATGCCATACCTTTTTTGACCTTGCAAGCTGATACCCTGTTTTCTGAGCTGGGAATATGCCTTCCCCCTTGACTGTCTGTCAGTTAAGTCCAGTGATTAGCATATGCCAAACTTCTGTGGCTTATAAGGGAGAGGGAAAAATGCTGCAAATGGAAATTGTCATTCCAATGGAGGAAATTTTTTGAAGACACTGCCTTTGGTACACAATTAAAGCATTGCTGTAACTGAAAGTGAAATTAAACTTGAGAACAATGAAATCCTGAAGCAGAAGTGACATTGCTTTTACTCACTTTGTCTGCAGCAGAACTTTGGGGGTTGCAGGGGAAAGAGGTGTTTTTGTGCATGGCTTTCCATGCAGTGACAATAACATGAAATTAATTTCAGTTGGTCATTCAGAAACTAAATGAGTGACATTACTGCTCCCCTTGCTGGTATGTTGGTTCATGTTTTGTGAACATGAGCAGTAGCCTCCACTGCACTAGCTGACTTCGATTTCCAGTGGACAGCTCACAAAGTTCTGTACTTGGTATAACTCTGCCCAGTGAGCAGTGTACTCAGAGTGAAGAAAATAAAACTAATTCTTCTTGTGCATGCTTTTGAGTCATTCAGCCTAATAGATTCCAGTAGTGTTCCAAGCTCTTTATAGAGCCAATTACTGTTTGTGAAAAGTGAAAGCTGCATAACCTAGGAATTTGTCTTTGAAAAACTATTAACATTATGGGAATGTGTAGCAGTATCACCCAAGCAGGAAGTGTGACAGCTGTACACCGGTCTAATTAAGTTTTTCAGGCCAGGTGTGCAAAAACAAAATATCAAAAGCTCATCTATTTTAATGAGTCAATCATCTTCTAATCTTGTGTTTACCAGTCGTGTGGGTTGAAATTAAAGGGTTACCTCTCTTTATTCTGGACTCTGTCGGATCCCTCCTCGTTTAATTTGGACGTGTCTATTTTACACATTCAGCTGTTCCTACTGGACCACATGTGGCTGTGCATGCTCAGTGTCTGTCATATCTATATCACTGGGCAGAAATTCCTATTAAAGAGTCCTTGATTCATGGATCCTTCACAACGAAACAGGGACTTCTGTTGGGTCAGTAGCAGTAAAGTTTTTGATATGACAGAGAGTGAGGACTCCAATCAAATATCCAGCTTTCCCTTTGGAAAAACATAGCCATACAAGGGGAAAGGATGATGGTGATGGTTTTGAAAAATTGTGTTTGGAGGCAAAGCAAGTAGTGACTGGTAAATGTGTGTGTGTGTCATGCTATCTGTTGTTTATTTATTGCAGTGGAAAGACTCATTACAAAGTAAATGTGCAACATATTATCTAGATCCAGGAAAGAGTATGGAACATATAATATGGACGAAAGTAAAGCAGTTTCTCCAAAAGGCATTTTAAACAAAAGGCTAATCAAAAATAAGTTTTAAAATTCCATCTCATTTTCTAGGTATGAGAGATAACATTTCTCACTTAAGGTATTTTGTCTTTATTTTTCTGACCATCTTCAAATCTAAATCCTGAGCATTGAATCTTTAGTGCTTGGATTATTAAGAAAGTCCCACAGGAGCTGTCATGAGCTGAATGCTGTGATAACCTGAGTCTGGTATGGCAGCTGTAGAGTGACTCTGCATCTGCTCAGACACAGTGGAGGTCACATGTATGTGTCTTGCTATATGAGGAGGTCATATGCTACAAGCACAAGAAAATAACAGTCCTGCAAAAACTAATTCTTTCAGGAATTTGTTAGAGTCTTTTTAGCATGTCCTGACAAATCTCTGTGAGCTGACAGAAGCGGTGACATAGGAAATCTTAAATACTATGTCGAACAATAGAAGTGTACATAAGAATTATTTCTCATGGTAGATAACAAAGTTACAGTGATAAATGAAAAATACAATGATGATTGTGCTGGTTATTGAGCATTAGATGTGGTTGAAAGATGAATATAGCTTACACTTGAGCATGCTTTCATTATCTTAGACTTCCCTGAATTATATTTTGTTGGCTGTTAACTTAGGTTAAAGAGAGATTTTCTTTAATTTGGGATCTGATAAAACTCAGATCAATGAATAAGACAAAAAACATTTGAAAGCATCATCAACCACTATTCTAGTGAGTGAAAAAAAAAGATAAGCTCATGCTGTTAAATATAACATGTTATTATTAGATATACAGTGAAACCAGCTATATGAAATGCAAATTGTTGAAACATGCAGTTGTTAAATAATCTGAAACTGTTTTCCCATATTTGAAATAATTAAAGGTTCTGATTTCTTTATCTGTGCTTTTCCACATTAGTCATAATCTTTGATTAATTGTTTCTATATTTTATGAAATGTTGTAGTTTCTCAAATTGAGTTGCAGTAATTATTGGTTTTTGCACTGTTATTTGTGTGTTACTTAAGCATCTGATATGTGCTTAATGCTTATATAGAGAACATGTGTCCTCTCTGAAAAGCTGACTGTAAAAAGGCCTTGATCCTGGGAATACTGAATGATGCAGGTAGCTTTGGGCAGATGAGTAATCCCTTCCTGCTTATATTGCACTCTGTTGACTTAAGTGAAAAAATGACAGTGTCTTTCCATGAGTCCTCAATGAGAAGTAAAAAGGCTAAATATTTGCATTTATGTTGTGTACTTTTCTCTGTTCACTCAATTTAATCCGAGATTTAAATCTGCATGTATTTTGAGAGGAGGGGAGACGGTGGTGTTGGTTGGTTTAGCTTGAGTTTGGTTGGTTGGTTGGCCTTTTTTGCATACACTACTGGATGAGGAGACTGAGAGGGATTGTGTTTGGAGGTTTAATTGTTTGAGGTTTTTCATCAATTAGTGCATTTATTTTCCCTCAATAATTCACAATATTGAATCCTGCAAATCTATATAATGATAAGAAATCTTAGAGAATTTCGTGGTGAACTTTCAGAAAGTAATATGCCATTTCTGGTTCAAGTTGTCATTCTCCATTCCTTCTTTTCTAAAGAGGGATAGAGGTGTTGTGTCATTGCCTGTATCAATTGGTAAATTAATAGCTTCTCATCGAGTGTTTTGAATGCAGTAGTCAATGTCACTTCAGGTCATGTTTCCCAGCTTGGCAACCCTGCAGCTCAATGCTGTTTTGCAGCTTCCTGGGGTCATAGGAAGAGCCATGGTGACAGACTGGGTAGCTGAGGTTGCTGTCGGTCCTGGTCTGTGTGACTGCATGCTCTGGATCTCCACCATGCATAAGCAGGGTGTGCCCACAGCAGCTTGTGTGACTGCTGTGAGTTCCTGTGTGCACACACTGTACATAGGTACATGTGTGTATTTGGCCTGGGAAATGTTGGAAAGAGGTGTGGTAGCCCCAGCATTCCTGCCCCAAGTCAGCACTGGAATCACCAGGGCCATGGGACTACTGACAACTGCTGGCATTATCCATGCAGCTCTCCTGCGTGCTGCTGGCTGCATAGGCTACCCTGCCTTGCCTATGGAAACCTTGGCATAGACCTCTGACAGGTCTAAAAACACCATGTTTTCGTCAGTGATGAGAGTAATTATTTTCACTTCAGTTTAAAGAAGGTTTCAAGTAAAATATGTGCTGAAAAAGTCAGGTCCTGTTTAGCAGTGCAGTTAAGCCCACCCCATGGGCAGCTGTTCTGGAAGGGCAGAGTACTTACCATTGTGTTCCTGCATCTCCTTTTGCTCATCCAGATCCTTAGGGGTCAATTCAGGGGACCTAAACCAGCAGAAAATATGTGTATGTGGAGTATATCTGTTCCTTGGACCAAATCATTGTAAGCTCCCCAGCAAAAGGCAAGAGAAGATGTTAGGGGAAATGAGGGAAAGTGACAGAGCATGGCAATCCCTTTAGCAGTAGCAATGGGTCATTAGAATGTCAAACCGTACCACTGTAATGATCATAACTAAAGCAGAGAATGCCCGTCGGTGTAGCAGATGGTGCTCTGTGATGAGGCATGGAGATGTAAGGGGATAATCCTGTATTTAAAATGAACCTTGTTCTGTTCATAACTCTATCACAGACTTGCTGAGAGGCCTTGAGCAAGCAGCTTCTCACCTCGTTGTGTGCTTCTCCAATTAAAGAGACAATCATATTACCTTCTTATCGACAGTTGCTATTCAGGTGCTTAGTTCTCCTCTGGTAGGGAACATTATGAAAGAAAATTATAAAGTGCAGCATTCTAAATATGGAAAATTAGTAAAAGATGCTAATTTTCTGTACTTCAGTATTGCTTGGACCTACAGGCTTAAAAAAAACCCCTTTCTTTTAATTAAAATTAAAGCTTCATTACTCCTGAGTACATAAGAGCTCAATATGAAAATATCATTGCTATTCAGAACTACCATAATCTATTGTAAGTCATCTGTGAATCATCTCTAATTAACAAGGTTCTCTATTACAGGGCTTTCTGAATAATGGCAGGCTATTCTTTGCAACCCTCTAAGCTAAAACCTATTAGCTTTTCATTATCTCAATTGCTTTTAATATTCTGGAAAAACTGTTTGTGGGGTTTGCCTGATGAAAAACTCCAAAAAGATAAGTTGTCACTGGAAAATAAGGGCATGAAGTTTTCCTCCCAGCTCTCAAAGAAGGGTATGCAGATTCCCTTAAATATCTAGAAATCAAAGTTCATGTGAAGTTTTTGGGAAATCTTGTTGTGTGAGCCATAGATCCACTATTTATTTTCAGAATATCAGGTATCATCAGAAGGGTTTTAGTCACTGAAGGTTTAAGGCAGCTGCATAGCCGCTGTGACCCACCTGGTAGGAGTCAGATATACTTACATATATTGTTCTTGTGTTTTCCAAACTATGTTTGTCCAGTCCTCATGCTGCTGTTCATAGATGTTCTCAGAGTTTTTCTGACACTTTACAAGAAATTTTGCAAATGTCTCTTTTGACTGCCATGTTGTGCATATTTTTAAAAATATCATTTTAACCACCTCTGACTGAGAGTGTTCTACTGAACCACTGGCTTTGAAACTTCAAAGTTTTAACAGTGATTTAAGAATTGTATATTTATCTAAGAAATATTAGATGGTATTATTTACACTGTAATTGCTTAGTTTCATTCTATTTCAAATAAAAATCCCCAGGAAGTATCCAAACAAAACTCAGATCAGGGTTAGGGGAAAATTCAGATGATGCATTAGTGGTTGAGCAAGGGAATTTTCTCACAGCTATGTTGGAGTTGTCACCAAAACAAGCACTACTATGCTCCAAGTTAATAGTATGCTGAAGAGATACAGTTATTTTTCAAGGGAGGAGAATGGAATAATAGAATGGGTTGAAAGGCACCTTAAAAATCATGTAGTTCCAGCCCTCTGCCACGGGCAGAGGTGCCACCCACTAGATCAGGTTCCCAGGGATCCATCCAACTTGGCATTGGATGCTTGCAGGGATGAGTGAGCCACACCTGTGGGCAAGTTCTTTCTGCATCTCATCACCCTCTGAGTAAAGAATTGCCTCCTAACATCTAATCTAAATAGTCCTTCTTTTGATTTTAAACCATTTAGCTTTGTCCTATCACTATATGCTTATAAAAAGTCCCACTCCATCTTTTTTTAGCAGCTCTCTTCAGGTACTGGAAGGCTGCTGTAAGGTCTCCCCAGAGCCTTCTCCTGTCCAGGCTGAACGATCCCAGCTCTCTCAGCCTTTGGAGGAGAGGTGCTTCAGACCTCTATCTGCTTAGTGGCACTCCTCTGCACTTACTCCAAGAAGTCCATTTCCTTCTTATGTTGGAAGATCTGGGAGGAGACCAGAGAACTTTGTCTTATTCCATTGAGTATACAACAGATTTAGAAGTCCCAGTTAGAGTATACCACCAAGAAAGACTGGTTAAGTTTCCTGATTAAGGTACAAGGCAACAGTGAAGCACAAATTTGAAATAATGGAAAAATTGAAGAAAATCCTGAAGTATTTCTTCTGATGAAGAATTACTAATTATTGATACTGCTGAGGCTCCAATAAAAACTCTTCTGTTCATGACATCTACAAATAAGATAAACAAAGACATAGTCAAGCCTAGGACAGGACTGTGTATTGGGACACAAACTGGGAGAGATGATTGAGTGACAGGAGGTTAAAATCTCACTCTCATTTAGCATAGCCAAGTCACAGTGTGAGGAGAGATGATTACCTTTTGAAAAGCAATCTGCCTAGAAAGGTGCTAGTATAAAAGATTTTAACTGTGGTGCATCTAAGGTAGGCCTAGAGTGAACAGGAAGGTGAGTTTCAAGACAGCCTCCCAATGAGACCAATAAGTACTGAAAACTTAAATTATGAAGATTTTGTGATGGCATTTAAACAACTTCATAATAGTTCAAGAATGCTGTGTGTTGACCGGCTGCCTGTGGTTACATCAGTGTAGCATTTGGTAGTGGTTCTCAAATTCACTGAGAAACATGCATCAAACACATCCAAACTGTACAGTTCAGGTCATGCTGTTTGCATTCCCACAGGGGTCTCAGACCTGTAGCATCCAATCTGAACTCAAGTTCTGCATATATGCTGGCTAAATAATGCACACCTACAGAGATTTGTAAGAGGTGCATACTTGTGTGTGCAGTTATATGGTTCTGGGAGAACATGGATTTGCCTGACAGGGAAAGCACTAGCACCCACAGAAGATTAAATCAGATAAGCATCAGAAAATCAATTTAAGTGATGCCAGTTAACACCACTGGAACTTGCAGTCTAAGTTCTAGGACTCTTACTACACTCCAAGTGGTGGGGCTTCATCACTGAAAGGGAGTCCACTCAGTTCTAGTAGAGTTCTTGGCTTCAAACAGCCCTCTGAATTTCTGCAGTGAAGCTAGAGGTTGCTCTCTCACCCATTTTTGGATCTTTTTCCTTCTAAAAAATCCAGGAACCCTTTATAGATTCAACGTTTTGGAAAGCTCATTATCTCAAAGCATAATTCCAGGTTTTGCACGTTTCTAGCCAGTTCACTTTGGCTAGTTTTATAATAAAGCAAAATATTTTAGGACATTTTGAAATGCCCTTTCTATACCAGAGTTGTTATTTTAACCTTCACTGTGATTGAAAGAATAGTTTGATGTGGCCTGCTCAGTGATTCCAGTTCTGCCAGGCCAGGCAGCTGCAGTGTGCCAGTTCTGTGTCTGGGAAGCCAGCAGTCAGTGTTGGCATTACCCATCCCTGCCAAGGGAGGAGGCAGAGCCACCTCACAAGCACACAAGTTCCTGCCCCCACCACTGGAAAAAATATTGAGTGGACACAGATATTTGTTTAGTGATTCAGATGAGGGAACTGAACTGGTTTAAAATTAGCATTCTGGGGTGGTACTTGGACCAGTTCTCCAGTTTGGTTCATTCTGTGGCTGTGGGAATATTTGTGCCAATAGAAAAGAAGAAGAAAATGATGGCCTGGAGATGGCAGAGTGAGGCCATAAGTGAAGGCTCATGCCAGGACTAATGAAATTCCTCTAATGAGCCAAGATCTTTTTGTCTGAAATACAACAAACCTCTACACAGCCTCCAAACCCATGTTTATCTCTGTGAGAAGCAGGTGGCTTTAGCTCCACTCTTCTTTCCCATGAAAAACTGGTTTCTGCTCCTGTTTCCCAGCATCCCTTATAACTGCACTCATCTTCCAGCAGGCTAACTGGGCCAGGGCTATTGTATTTTCTTCTTCAGTTAAGTCTTAGAATCATTTAGATTGGAAAAATACCTCTAAGATCCTTGAGCCTAATTCTTAGCCTGGTACTGCCAAGTCCACGACTAAACCATGTCCCTAAGTGCCACATGCATCATCTAAATACTTTGAGGTTTGGTGACTCAACCACTTCTCTTGGCAACATGTTCCCATGCTTGACAACAATTTTTGTGAAGAAATTTTTCCTAATAACCAATCTGAATCTTCCCTGGCAGAGCTTGAGGCCATTTCCTATTGTCCTATTGCTAGTTGCCTGGGACAAGAGAGCACACAACCTCATTTCTTCAGGTACTTGTAGAGAACAGTAAAGTCTCCCCTGAACCTCCTTTTCTCCAGGCTGAACATCCCCAGCTCCCTCAGCCAATCCTCCCAGGAGCTGCGCTCCTAACCCTTCTCCACCTCTGTGGTCACACTAGTCTTGATACAGGCCAGGATGCCATTGCCCTTCTTGGCCACCTGGGCACACTGACTCATGTCCAGCTGGCTGTCCACCAGCACCCCCAGGTCCTTTTCACCAGGCAGCTTTCCAACCACTTGTCCCAAAGCCTGTAGCACTGCAACAGCTCAACACTCTCCCGTGACTTGGTGTCATTTGATGCAAACTTGATGGGGGTGCACTCAATCCCCTCACTCAGATCATCAATAAAGATATTAAATAGGAATAGCCCCAATACTGAGCCATGGGAGACACCACTGGTGACCAGACACCAGCTGGATGTTTCAGCTCTGGTGTTTCCCGTGAATCATTGTGACTGCAGAAAACAATACATTTTAAAGCTTTGCGTGCTTGGAGACACACAGTAATGCTTCAAAATTCAGTCATGCTGCTAAAAGGACTTCTTTCCATCTATTACCAGTTTAAGTGTTACTACATGACAGGGATAGCCCCTGAATATCCCTTTCTGATTTGTTCTGTCTCATGTTACTTGTGTGTTTCTGGATCTTCTGAACTCTAGAGACATGTCATAAAACAGTCCCTAAAAATCAAGTATCAGGAAGTCATCCTCTTTTCAAGCTCAAGTTTTGCTTTCAAATATTTTTTAATTGTTATTTTTATTATTTTAACTTGATTTAAGAGGAATGAATGCATTTGAAGAGAAGGAAGAAGAGATGAGGAGAGACTCTGGAGTGAAGGAAGGGACTAAACATGCAATTGTTAAGAGCATAGTAAAATCACAGTGGAAAAAAAAAAATTAAGTATTTTTCATTCCCCAATGCATACAATAGCAAGGCTCTGCTGTGCCTTTTTGAAATGTTTCTTGATGTCCTTGCTTGCAGCTCCCAAGCAACCCAGTTAGATGCCCTTGAAAAGCTTTTAGGAAGCTGTAAAAATTCTCTTTTTTCTGATGCTGGAAGGGAGAACCCTGTTTCAAGTCTGTGTAATAGTTGCAGTATTTGTTCCTCCTATCTGATGTATGCATCTGTTTTCTCCTTTGGGAGTTGAAGCAAGAGAACAACCTCAGTCTCCTAACTGGTGGATGTTCTGCCCCACATCACTGTGCATGGTAGGATTTCATACGTTTCAGATGTTAAAAGAAGTATCAGAATATGAAATCAGATCCCAGTAATGTATTGGGGCAAAGGTGTCACATTCCAGTGAATGCATATAATGTGAGTCACACATTATACATTGTAAACTTTATGAATTTGACATTAACAGGAGTTTATGGTTCAAAGGTAAGTGGTTCTTACAGGATTTATTTGGTTACAAAAAAATATTGGAGTCAAACATCAGCATTGCTACCGAAGTAACAAATTTAGTATTTTAGTTGTATGTTAAAAGATGTTTCCTTTTGTTTGAAGAATGTCACTATATTTAGGTAAACAATATTGCTTGGGAAGCACTTTATAACATCCTGGCCACAACTGTACATCTTCCCTGCATTTGAAGCATATTTGAACCTTTACTACGTAGCATGGCTTACTTTCTCATGGAATCAATTGCACACTTTAATCTCTAGTTGATGAAAAACAGATAAAATTGCCACTTTTGTGTTGTGCATACAGGGAGTTGGATTATTTTCTAATTTTGTTTGTGTTATACATGTGTTGGTTATTCCTCTGTATATCTCATGATAGGGTTTTTTCAGGATTTGAAAAGATGTATGAAATTCACACAAAGATGTCAAAGGATTAAATTGACTTAATATGATGAGTTACCCTTTTTTTTTTTTTGTCCATTAGGTTAATAAAATTTTTTGGTGTTTAATATTCCACCTGTGCTCTTTATAACTAATTTTTCACACTTGCTAGATGAGTAGGAAGACATATACAAGATGTTGAAATTTCTTGCAGATATTTGCTGATGTATCAGCCTGGAAAACCCACTTCTGGTGTGGGCAGGCTCGGTCATGCAGGAAGAGCCTCATGTACTTCTTGCTGCCTGGTGACTTCAGTGACAAAGGAGACACCACACTTAAGAGAAGGTGATACTTTGTGTATCTGAAATTAAATAAGGCAAAGGTCATCTAACATACTGAAGATATCCAAATAATAATGCAGTGTTGTGACAACAATTTTATGGTTTGTCTTTCTTGCCTTTACTTGTCAGCAGTAAAATAGGACCTTGGTCTATATTGTTCTGGTGAATGAAGAAATCATTGTGCTTGGTGAATATCAAATAGAACCTAATTAACTTTTTGAGGGTTAAAATGATATTGTATTTTTACCAGTTTCACACTGTTGCTGTATTAGACACATTAGATACAGAATTTATACTTTTTTTTTTTCTTTGATTGTTTCTTTAGCTTCTATTTCAAAAAGAGGCAGGGATAGATGTGCCTGTGATCTGGAGTTAAGTACCGTCACTACATTAATTTAAAGCAGTCTTTCAAAATTTGTCTAAAAAGCTATGCAAGTCCAACAAGAGGGAAATTAATGCTAAGGATTTCAAGAGAGATTAATGATTCTTTTATATACAAATGTAATTTTTGTTGTGTTGAATGTAGGGTAGGAATTCATACAACCTTAAGCCAAATTTTTAGTGGGCTAGGTGTGTAATACATTTTGAAGATATTCCATGTGTCATTTGTCCTGCTCTATGTAATGCCTACCAAGGTAAATTTGCATGTCCCATTGGTTTATTCTTTGACATTGCTCACAGTTAATATGTTTCTGTAAATAAAACTAGCAAATATGTGACAGCCTTCAACTAAAATTTCAGCTGTGAAACACATAATATCAATCATTGTGTTTTCTCTGAAAGAGCTGTCATGCAGTGACAGAATACTCCAGCCCCATTTTATGGAAAGAGTTTTGAAGCAGAGTTTTTTCTTTGCATTGCAGTGCAGGTGCAAACCTTTAGGGTCCTGAGTTTACATACCCACTTGTCAGAGTGCACTCTGTCTCCTCTCTGGCTGAAAATACCAAGAGATATTTTCCTCACTGGGGACAGGAGATGCCAGTTAGGAAGAATAAGAGGGAAATGGTGCAGTCTGTGCCCCCATTGTCATAGAGGATCCAGGATGTGGCTGGATTTTGTATAAGCCCTGGAGCTAGGCATAGCTAGAGAGTTTAATGTTCTTCAGGGTCATACAAATAGTTTCAGATATAAAAGACGGATATTAATTCAGGTCACTCAGTTCAACTAAATATGATGCCTTTGTATACCTGTTGGCTTTTGTACCTCGTGTGTGTGGTTTAAATTAAATAATTAATGGGAATAATTTTACCTAAAATTTTCCTGAATAAATTTTGCAAGCTCCATTATATGCTTTTCTGTTTCTCAGGGTTTCAATGGCAAACAGTGATCTTGTTTTTCTGCTCACTGCTGTGTCAGCTTGCTCTGTCAATGATTATTTGAAGTAGAAATGGGTGCTCCAGTAAATGTGCCATGCACTATTTCTCCTGTTAGGTGTAGGATATCTTTCAGAGCCTATTAAGGAAAAATTGCCTATTAGCAGATTTTTAATAAATGCCTCTCTTTTTTAATATTGTTCGCAGCTAGTCTGAATAAACTGTAAACATATGCTGTGCATAATGAAATTCTTCCATCCAATTTTCTATTGTATAATGCTCACTCAAAGTGATATTCATAAATATTCATGTGATAAGACTGTTCATATTTCAGTTACTAAGTAGCATCCTTCCTTCCAGAAAACATCCAGTCCTTTATAGGAGAACAATCTGACTTTCTGATTGTCCAGAGGAAAGAAAGCAGAATTTTATCTTCATCAATCTCCTTCATGTTGGAGTACAAGCTTACGTAATATGAAGGAAATTGGATTTTTGGGTTCTTTGTCTTATATTTCTATCTAAGCCACCAAAATCCAGCAAGTATTGCAGATTTCTAGGCATCATAATCTCCATCCTAAAAGTAGTCCACAGCTGACTAATGTGTGTGTGGCCAGCGAAGCTGTTGCACATTCAAGCAAAGCACTTATGGGAGCAGTCAATACAGCAGCTGTGACACTTGCCAATCTGATGTTCCAGCACTGACACAGGATGCTTTTGTGAGAGTTAAAATGTCTGTCATCTGGTCAAAATTCAATCAAATATTGTTTTCTTATTTCTGGAACTATTGTTTCTGCAGGACTCCTGGGTCTCCCTGCACAAATAAGAACAAGCTACATGTCCTCACAGTGTGGCTCATTTGATAGTCTGAAAGTAACACTGCAGTCATGTGGCTGGTGGGTGCTTAGGAGGGATTGAGGAAGATTTTTAGGCAACTGAACCAAGGAGACCTCAATGGTATGAAGCTGTGTCAGGAAAGATTTAACTTGTATATTAATAAAAGGTCTGTCACCCAGAGGGTGTTTGGACACTGGAACAGTTCCCCAGGGAAGGGGTCACAGCACCAGCCTGATGGAGCTCAAGAAGTGTTTGGACAGTGTTCTCAGGCTCATGGTGGAATTCTTGGGCTGTCACATGCAGGACCAGGAGTTGGACTCAATAATGTTTGTGGGTCCCTTCCAACTCAGGATATTATGTGATTGTTCTGCTCCAGCATGGCTCAGAGATGGTTCACCCTCTTAGTGCCACTGTGTAATTTTTTTTAAACCTTATTGTTGATGTAGTCTATTGAAAACTCTTCAGTACTTTTGTCTCCATCTAAGCTACTTGCACCTCTGCAAAATACCGATTTCAAATCTATCAAGAACTTATTTTGATGCCCATTTTTAAGAATGTTTAAAGGTGATGAATGGACTCCACTAAGTGGAATATCACCATATCAAGGAAAACAGGTCTTTTTAAAGTCACTCTCCTGTGGTTGATGCACTTCTATTTACACTAATTACTCTTCATATAACAGCCAGTATGCTGGATCATGCTTGTAGCAGCAAGGGAATTACATAGATGTGGGTATAAGAGGTACTCAGTTTTTGCCTTGAGGTTACATGTGCAAGATCAAACAGGCATTGTAGGGCTGTTATGTTTCTCTCAGGATTAGAGAAGACTGTGTCCAAGGAGCCTGTGTCCTACCAGTTCATCAGACCCAATTAGGCAAGATGTATGACTTTGCTTTCTCCTTCCTTCTGAGCAGTGATTTTAATTTGCAAGATGGCTGAAGGGGCCTGCACCTTCACTGGAATAATACATATACAGAAAAGGATCAAAATTACTGAAGGTTGTGATGCACAGCTGAGAGAAAGGGGAAGAAGCCCTTTCTTTCCTGCCTATTCCTTTGTATCCCCATCCAGCCAACATGGGTGATCACTCGTCAGTGCTGGTGAGAGATGGCAAGTCACTGCCTGAATTCTGCAGTGCTGGCAGGGCACTGTGCCTTTCTGAGAGAGAAAACTCCAGTGAAGTGAGTGTGTGCTAAATAGGACAAGGTACTTAACTATGTGCAGCAGCTGGAAAGGCCGAGACCCACACTGGTGTAATGAGAGCAAAGCCCAAGCACTTCTGTGGGCAAAGCTCATCATATATTATTGAAAGAAACATCAATAAGAAAAATAGCAATCTTAGGTATTCATTGAGGAAACAAAAGCCGTGTGGCAATTTGTCCAGCATTCAGGATGAGGAAACAGCAGTCACTGAAAGAGTCATATACAATCTAACCACCGGGGGGAAGATGTTGTTCTTTATTCAGCTGATTGGTGTCTCTTGGAAACATCTGCTCTTGCTCCTGAGTTTCTTTGATGAGAACATAAATGGCACTGTGTAATTCACCTTTTCTCTAGCATTGTCTCTTGGGCCTCTGTTGTGGGAGTCTCATTTTCCTTTTCTCTGCATGTTGTGTTCTGATAATCTTATTTGTTCTATCTGTGATGTCTGCTGCTGATGCTCTTTTATTTCTCTCTGGATTTTTTTTTCTGGCTCTCTGATGGACTTACTGAGGAAGGATTGGTAATACTGATTGCATTTGCAAGGAAGATACTATCAATTCATAGTTTTTTACTTTCACAGTGATCACTAAATTTACTCAAGTAGCAGAGTCATTCTGTGTTTGCTCATAAATTTTTGATTCACATAAAAAAATAGAAGGCCTAATTTCAACATAAGGCCTGATGTTCTGTGTAATACAGTAATACAAAATTTCTCTGGGTAATTATATCATCCAGTTTGTGGTAGATATCTTGGACTTGCATGTTCTATCATTTAGAAATTGATGATTCATCTGGCATTGGCTACTGGTATCCTTACTTGGGTCTTGTTCAGGCTGTTCTGCTGCCCCCTGTTAATTTTCTAAGCCTGGGTCCTTCAGTCTTACTGCTTTTGCAATGGTCAATTTGTACACATGAAGAAAGGACCTTTGGCTTTCATTAGATATGAATTGGGAATTCTCCATTTATCTTTTAAAAATTCAGACCCGGGCTATGTAATGTCAAATTTTTGGTGATTCCTGTTAGAGAGTTTGTCTTGAAGCCTAGTTATGAGTTTTTTTGTTTAGGGTTTTTTTTAAGCCTTTTTCCAGCTGAAATAAACTTTATTTTGCTATTAAGCTCACTGGGAGTAGGGGCAGCCATGGTATTGTATGCATTTATTTTGTGTTACAGCATATACGGTTCTAGTTTTTAAAAGCATATTTCAGAACACAGATGAGAATTACTGGTTGATGCAAATGTGTCATATGCCCCTCCAGCATTTTTGATGTTTATTGTTGTCTTAAACAGAGACATTTGAAGATTTTTTTTTCTTTGTCAAGTTCCTCAGCAGTTAAAATTGCTCAGAGAATGTCAATAATTTAAAGACATGAATTTCTAAGTGCAGTGAATATTTCACGTTGTAGATTGGTCTGGAAGTAGTATTTTTATAAATGTTATGCTGAATGTTCCAGTTTAATCAAATTTATTTTTTGGCTTGAACCTTTTTATTAGAATCACTGTGAAAAGTGGTTATTGTCTTAGTTATGTGAAAGTTTGAGCTAATGTTTTTGATGCCTCTTATTTGTTTTTCTAAAGAAAAGTTCAATTAAAACTTGAAGCGTGTCACATGGAACTGTAGTAGAATTTGCTTTTCACTTTTCTTATCTATCCCTATGTTTTAATTTTGCATGCACATGTATTTTGTTTAATTTCTGCATTTGTATTTTTAATGCACATTTTTAATGTAATTTTTGCATCTCAGCTGCTTTTGTTTTGTTGCAGAAGTTCCAATATATTCTGCAACATCTCTACTGCTTTGCTTGCCCGATAGAGCAAAAGTGGTTGGTGGTCCTCCTGTATTTAATCCCTAATAAGCTGTGTGAAAGCAGAGTAAGAAAACAAGAAGAGCATACCTATTTCCTATTTCCATGCCTGTGCCATGTCAGGGATGCAAGAGAGTTACTTCCTATCCCTGGGCAGGGTGCTCAGTGTTATAGTCTAACCTTTAGCATACAAGGCTAGTTTTTGCTCTGATGTGCACAACAAATTGCAATACATTATGATTTTTTTTAAATTTTGTGGTAAAGAACAAAATTCTGAATATAATAAGCATACCTGATAGGTATTAAGTCATAGCCTGTGTAATTTTACTGGAAGTTTATTACAGTGCAGGCACATTTAATGGTGAATGCATGTCCCTGTATGTGAAATCACCACTGATGTAATGAAAAAGGAAGCTTGTGATAAATCTGCCAATGTAATAGTAACAGGCACTCATATACTTCATATTATTGCACACAGCCTGTGTATTCAAAGCTGGGAAATTATCACGTCCTCTGCATTAATAAAGATGTCAGTGACCAGGGATGGATCTGTGATGGGAAGGGTTCTGGGACCTTAGCCTGGACTTGTCTGGTTGCTGTTTAAGGCTCAAGTGGCTTACACAGGTGGGAATGTGTGAGGCTGCCAAAAGCCTTTCCCAGCACAAAGCCTTGTCCAGCTTATGCCAGGACACCTCTTTGCCAGGGAAAATGCAGGACTGAAGTAGAAGCAGCTGCGTGGTGTGTCAGGACAGGTGAGGGGGAGGTCAAGTAATCAGCTGAGTGCCCGAGATCTTTGTGACACTGCAGATTTTACTGCAGCAAGGTTGTGAAGAGACACAAAGCTTGACTAGAGAGGCTACATCAGCAAGTAATTTTGGCATTGACCAACTAAATTGCCTTTTAGCCTATCCGTTGTTTCACATGTGTATAGCTGTACCTCTACATACCTGACTGAGGTTTTCTTGTTGGACACTTGCTTCTGCTCCAGGATCTTTAGCTGGGGAAACAAGTGAACTGTGATGGCAAAGGGCTCCTGGGCTTGACATGGATTGTACTGGGGCAGCACAGAGAAAGCAACTCCCAAAAGTATTTCTGTTGTAAACCGAGAGAATTAAAAAAGCAATCAGAAGGTGTGCTGAGAAGGAATAAGGAAAAAGCAGACTGTCACTATGAAACAGTTATCTTAGTTTGGGGCTGCACCAGGTTCCAGGCATAGCAGGGTCAGGCTCTACAAGATTAGAGAGTCCACCACTAATGGCAGCCTTTCC
Organism: Turdus rufiventris; assembly: GCA_013186435.1. Lineage (NCBI taxonomy): Eukaryota > Metazoa > Chordata > Aves > Passeriformes > Turdidae > Turdus > Turdus rufiventris. Next base: position 406,909 of record PYHW01010320.1, read on the forward strand.
AGTCTAGCCTCGTTTTTAATTAAACCATAAATACCATTTTTTTTCCCTTTCTTTTCTCTTGTTAAGACTTCTCTGGGTGCATATAGACCCTGGTGAGCTTTAGGCAGAAAAATGGGACAGAGAACCTGAGAAAAAAGCAGACATTGACAGACATTGCTAGCCAAGGTAGTTCACAGCAGAGCCCAGATACACAACTAAAGCAAAATGTACCTTTCTTTTATGGCAGATGGGCTTGAGAGGTGCTGTCATTTAACCTCCAAGTCTTGTCAGGCTGTATTGATGTCTGCTCTCTCTGGGCTTATTTATCTCAGTCATTAATAAGTCATCAGAGTAATTCCTTTTTCATGTGAGGTTACGGGAGAGAGGCATGTCTGGGTGTTCCTTAGTAGTCAGAAAGGAAAGACTGCCATGGAAAAGGAGCCTGGACTATGTGCAATAGGCAGGGAAGCTCTTTGGTCTCTGGAACACACTAAGATTCATTTGTTTTTGAAGAAAAGCTGAAAAATGTGATTTTGTTGCAGGGAGGTGGGGGTGCAGCTGTTAGTCTGCACGCTTGCCATGCAGCTCATAATTACAGCCTGTAAATAGATGTACATACTTAACCTCCTAGAAGGACTGTAGCTCCCTGCTGTAGTACAATAACAATAGTAATACTTACCATTTAGATTGTGCTTCTATTTTCAGAGCTGTGCCAGTGTTAGGTATTTCAATGTAAAGCGGGCGGGTGATTGTGAGCAGGATGGTGAGCTTTTCAATTTCGGGGGCGGGGGACCGCGGTGGGGGGGAACGACTGCTATTTTGCATACTCCCCGGAATAAAAGGAGATTCAAACCCTTCTATTCTGGCAGTGGGGGCACGACATCTTTCAGCTTTCTTCCAGGAGCGACTCTCACAGGGGAACCGATTTCTTCTCGAGTCTGACCACCACAGCCCTCAGTAATTATAGCAGCGTCTGAATTCTGAGCTAAAAACAGAAGTGCAGCATGTGCCTATTCCCCATGTGATTCAGAAAGCAGGAAATTGAAAGAGCCTGACTGAGAGGAGAGGGAGCGCAGAGCAGTAGGCACATCCAGTGTCTGTCGGAGAGCTGGATCAGCCGGGACGCAGGAGCTGTCATCCATCCTCCGGCGCTGGCTGAGCCGAGCCGGGCTGGGCGCGCCGGGACCGGGGCGAGCGCGGCGGCGGCGGCGGGGCGAGCTGGGCTCGCCGCACCGAGATGTGAGCGCTGCCAGCCCAGAGCCTGCCCAGAGCCTTCATGCTCCGCACCTGCGGCAGGTCCAGCCGTGGCCGGCTCCATGAGCAGCGCCGGGCAGTCCGGAGGCTCTCCTGCCCGTGGATATAAATAGGGACATCGGGATGCGCTAGCTTTCTGCGCAGCTCCTCCGTGCTCCGCGCCGCAGCCGGGACAGGGCGATGGACATGAACATGAAGAAGTTCACAGTGCGTCGCTTCTTCTCGGTCTATCTCCGCAAGAAGTCTCGGTCAAAGAGCTCGAGCCTGAGTAGATTTGAGGTAAAATTCGCCTTAACTTTGTTAAACGTAGCAAATGCTGTTAGGGGCAGGTAGCAGGGGTACGAGAGAATGCTTGCATTTACTGATGTGATAAGTAGTTAAAGGTGCTCTTTCCCTCGAGGTGGTGATATTCGCACCTAATGTTCTTTGTTTCAGTGTAATTCAGTGCTTTTTCTCGGTAGTGTTCAATACATTGCATAATATATTTAATGTGTTGCCAGGAGTCCTTTTATCAGCCTTGCAGGGGAGGAGGAAGCTGGTTCAGGACATCATGAAGTTGTAGGAAATAATTACAGATCCACTTAAATTAGCACAAATGACACCATAGTTTGAAATAGCCTCATCTTTTAGTCTTCCCCTGCATGCATAGCGTTCTTTCTCAGTGCTCGGTTTCCAAACAATTAATCAATTTTCTAGTGTCTTTCATATATATGTGGTATGTTAGACAGATTCTCTTGATAATCTCTCCATAGGTTCTCGTGTTTACAAATATTTTGCATTTATCTTCTCCCCCCATGGATCTCTCCTGGTATTTTTTCATTTACTTTGTTTTAGGAGAAGTTGTTCTTTAGGAGCTGGGGGGACAATGTTAAACCTTTCATGATTTAGCAGTGTGGGGAGATGAAGGCAGTTCAAGTAGGAGGTATTGGCAAATTCGAATGTGTGAATGGGTTAGAACCCGGATTTCTGCCTGCCTTCCTCAAACCATTGTTCTTCAGCTCGGTATTTGGAGCTGTGAATAGTCGGCAGGATGTGAGATCAATTGAATGGATGTCAGTTATATTTATGTTGTTCACTTTACCATTGCAGATGATCTGCAACCTCTGCATTAAAACAGAGGTAGATGGGGTCTGATTCCCTTCTGTCTCACATTTATTTTGTGCTGGTGTACTTCAATTGACCTCTGAGGAGTTACCCTGATTTGCACTGGTACTCCCAGGAGGAGGATTAGTCTTATGCTGTATGACTACATTTTGAAATGTTATTCCCTTAGTGTCCTATTTAAATTACCAGGTAATTGCTTGAACATAAAGTTCTTCAAGTGTCATTGCTTAAACAGGACATGCCGAAAAGCCAGGTTTTTGACCTGTGTGTTTTGTTGGCTTTTCTTTTCTTTCCTAACTATTTAAAATCAACTTTCTTGGAAAATGAGCATGTAAAATTTTATTTTCATCATCAAACAAGCATGCTATGCATTTAAAACAAACTAATAACTCCTTCCTTGGAACAGTCACATCTCTGTAGAACTGTGGGGAGAGATGGGGATACCTTCCTTTCCTGATTGTCAGAGTTTAATCTAGAATAAATGTTCCTTGTAAAACATTGTAAATTCTCTAAGCTCATGCTCCAACAGAAAAACAGAAAGTAGATCTGGAGTTACATGAAGGAGTTCTGAGACAAGTGTCTTCTCAGGCCACCAGTGTCAGTGATGGGATGTTAGGAGGGGAGCTGATCTGGAGAGAGCAGAGCCCCACCAGACCTCATAACTATTCATTTGACAGTGTGATAGTTTGGGAGAAACAGATTTCACCATACTAATTATTTAACTTACTGGATAATCAAGTTGTGAATGACCAGTACAACTCAGCAGTTGTATCAGGCAAGATTCTTTCTTCACTTACAAAAAAACCCCCAAAAAACCAGAAGAAAAAGTCTTTGTAATCCCTTTGACCACCAGTGTTAGATTTACTGGACTTTCTCAATAATTATGAAATAGTTTTCCCTTATGTGAGTTGTATGGTAATGATTTTTTTCTCATTTTAAATACTTTCCCGATACATATCCCGTCGCACATGTAGCTTCAGAGAATTTAATCCACTTCTCTCCTTTCTTCCCTGGCTTGTCAGTAATGACCAACTTGATGCAAAGTGACTCAGTATTATGATGGAGTGGAGAATAGAGTCTGTTCCAGCTATGAAGAAAAAAAATTCACAAAATCTGTTCTGCTATTTAAGTGTGAAAATAATCAGAAATGTTTCTTCTTTGGGTGGGGAGTGACGACCAAACATGAACATCAAGTCTCCTCTGTGGTTTTCATCCCTGAGTACTTCTGTGTATAAATTTGTAATTGCAGGCTAACAAGTGCTTATCAGACAAATAGAAAGTGTGAGGAAGCCTGTTGGTAGATTTTTTTTTTTTTTGGAAGTGAGAATATTCTTCATCCCAGTAGGTAGATATTTTTAAAGATGCAGTAAAAAGGTACAGATTGTTACATCATGGAATGAGTAAAAGTAAAATAAAGGAAAGAAATTTGGAAACAAACCATCGGGCATTACTTTGCTTAGTGTGCATTAGCTAATGTACCTGGCAGAAATTGTGTTGCACGATGTCATTTGAAATTTGGAAGGGAACTGTTTTTACTAGGTTGTGTGGGATTTTTGTTATGTTGTTGTTTGGCAAGTTGGGAAGAAGGGTTGAAGGCTTTAAGGTAGATACTCCTAGGCTCAGGCATTTAATATGTTTAAAATACCACTATTAGAGTAGATTCGAAAATAATACAATATTAGTTAGTAATATGATTAATTACTTTTTCTACTGTGGTATTCTACATTTCAAATTCACTTCTAATGAGAGTCATAGCTTACAGAGCCAGGATAGAGCTGCAGAAAAGGACTTAGCAGATCCCAGCTTGTAACCTGACCTTTACTTGATTGTTTCAGATGCCAATGTCATTGCTATACCTGAAACAACAAGATCATCACCTTGTGTAAATAGCTGGGTTTCACACTTTGTCCTGCTAAAAGAGGCAGAGTGCACTCTGGTAAATGAGATGGCATTAGGGTTTCATTTCATCTTGCCTAGAATGCACACCCTTTTTATTATTCTGGAAAAACCTGGCTGCAATTTGAATTTATTTGGCTACAGTTTAGGGGTTTCGGTTTATATTATTCTTCAGTATGGTCTGCATTGCCCTTCATTTAAAAAGTATCTAGTGATGTAATTTTATTGAATGTGCAGAGCCAAGTTCTGCCCTTCTGCATGCGCAGAGTTCTGATTGAAGTCAGCTGAAAATCCAGCAAAGTCAATGGGAACTGCATGTGTGCATCTGAGAAAGGGCTTTGTTTATGGTTCTTACTGAGTGTTGATGAACATGAATGTGAAACCATCAGGATAAAGTACACAGAGTGGGCATCTGCTAAAGACTTTGAGACCCAGTGGAATGCATCCTATGGCAGTGAGCAATATCCCTTGATTTATAAATCAAAATTTAAATATGCCATTGGAATAACTAGGAAATACCTAAGCACATAAAGAATTTGATAATATTTATTCCAATGACGCAGGAGAGTATTTTTTTCTTTTGAGAAAACAACCAATTAAAATATTGCCTTTTTTTTTCTTTCTTTTTTTTTTTTCCCCTGACTTTTTTATTCCTTACATATTTTAAATTAATTCTTCTTACACTTTAATTCTTCTAATTAGTTTTTAGTCTTACTGGTAACGATGAATCCAAATTATGTTTTATCTGTGTATGGGGCTTGCAGCCTAGCAGAGTTCTTGGAAATTAATTCAGAACTGATTTAGAGTCTGGTGTGCCCCAGCATGGTCAGTCCGAGAGGCAAGATCTCCTGTGGGTGGTTCAAGCTTGGGTCCTCCTTTGGATCCAGCACTGGCACATAGGAAATGGAAGGGAAGTGAGCCTATGCTTGTAAGTGGTAGTGCAGAAGGACTGGCCCTGGCTTTGTAACACTTTGTTACAAGAGATTACGCTAAAGTTACAGCAGCCTTAGGAAAGTGCCCCGGAAATGCTGAGCCAGACTGGTCCTTTTCCACAGTGGGCTGGAGCAACAATGCTTCACTCCTAAACTCCTTTGAATTCTTCTGCACTTGTATGAAGAGCAGTTCAGTTCCTTATCAGCAGTACGGCCTTCATTCTGTCTTCTTTTTTTTGTTTTTTAAATGGTTACTCACTTGGTAGAAGAGAGTTTTTCTGTCAAATGTTAGCCAGAATGAAGGCAAGTTAAAGAAAGGAGATGCTGCTTATCAGCCTAAGAGCATGTCTGCAGGGTAGGAGTCCTGAGGCAGCTTTACTTTTTATTTTTTTTCCCCCATGGTAGTAATCATCTTTGTGATGTGTATTCTTGTAAGAGCAGAAGGTACTGACACTGGTGTAGTATCTAACTTTCCCCAGCTGCAGGCAAGACTTCTATGAGGAAGTGCTGCAGTTCTTGTAGTCCTGCCGGGGGGAAGGGAGGCAGGGAGGGGAGAGAGAGCAAGTGTGTAGTCCCTCAGGTCACTTGAGGAGCCAGGAAATCCATTTCTCAGGCTCATTTTGATAACTTGCTCTGTCATTACAGATGGTTCAGACCTTTGTGGTTTGCATTTCCCATTTTAAAAAGGGAAAATGATGATAAATATTAAAGACCTTTGATACTCTTGTATGTATTTACACTGGGTTTGGGGGCAATACTAATATGTGTACACTTTCATAATAAAGGAATTTCTCCCAATTCCCCAACTGCTTCTGACTTTATCCCAGATAAAGTCTCATGTGCCTCAGGCTTGTTATGTGCTCCTTGCAACAAGCCTCAAATTAACTGCCGAGGTACAGAAAGGGAAAATTAAGCAGGTACGTGTAGGGATAATTTGTACACAGGAAAATCACAGAAAATTGGGACTGGAATGCATCTAAAACCCCTTAATCTGGACTCCTCTTCCTCCTTAGGCAGCATCAACTATATCTAAACTCTTCCAACAAAGGCATTTTTCCAAGCTCTTGTTGATGGCCTCCAGTGGCAAATGCCCATAACTTCTGTATGTGGTATATTTTGCATTACTATCCTTAGCATCTGAGAGTTTTCCTAATATCTAACACAAGTTTTGTTAAGGCAGTTTAAGCCTGTGTTTTCTTGTCCTCCCCATTGTAACTGTAAAAAGGAGTTTCCTTTTCTTTCCAGTAGGATTTTTATGCAAAAGCTGCTCAAGTCCCTTTCCTCAGTCTTTCTGGTAGGGTGTGAAAAATGGTTTCTCCTTTCTGAAAGTTAGGGACTTCCAGGAACAAGACCCTGGGACAGGTAAAGTAACACTGCTAGGAAGTATCTCTTCCTGTTTTGGATGCTAATTGTCCCCTGTAAAAATCAATTCTATCTCAAAGGCCCCTACTCTGCCAAAGACCAATCCAAATTGTCATTTTGTGCTTCATTTCCACCATCTCAGTGTCTGCATGATTCTTGATCTGATGGTATTTGGCATCCATCCAGTGCTGACAGAGCTGATCCATGGACTCTAGTGGCAGATGAATTCTGACACAGATCACACAACTAAACACAGGCTCTGGTCACATAGCCAGGGTACACAAATGTCTGGGCATAGAGCAGGGACATGGGATCTTCATATAACAGAATAGGTCTTCATCTGGTTTGGGATGGGTCTGATCCACTGATGGGACACACACATGCCTACAAACCAATGATGGAATGCCTGAAAGGGAGAGGGCAGTGCCCTTCCACTCAGAGCCAGGTTCTTTGTGCCTGGAGCATCTGTGTGTGGGTGTGCAGGAGATGAAGAGCTGAACCTCAGGGACTGGTTGGAACCTGTGGGCAGCTGAGCCCCTGCCTAGCATTTAATTGGAGTAATGTAGCTTTATGCAAGTGAAAAGCATGTAATTTAATTTTAAGTTTTAGCTCATAGTATGATGACCCGTCTGACCCTGTGGCACAAGAAGTCTGTTCTCAGAGGGTTTAGCTCTCCTGCATCTATTTTTATCATTAGTATCATTTGCTTCATGCATTTTTCTGCTAGTCTCCAGAGAAGGCTCCTTTTGTGTGTGCTTTCTGCATTTGTGTCCTCATAGGTAACTGGAAGTATTTCTAAAGTAATACAGAAATCAGAACAAAAACCTTCCTTAGGCTGATTTGCTGGTTACTCGAGTACAAATAATTTTCATCTAAATATTTGCTAGTAATTTCCTTTTGTTCACTTAACAAGACTTACTGTCCCAGTTCAGCAGATTCCGTAAAAGTATTTGCTGTTAATAAAGACTCCAAGTACTGCAGAGAAGCAGCAGTTGGTTCTGCACCAGGACACGCTCTGTGTATGCTTGTTACCACTGGCTCTTACAAAGTATAGTTTTGCTTCCTGGAGAACAAAGTTTCAGGAAAAAATCTATCAGATCACTAAATCTGCCTTGAAAATAGCTTTCTGACTGTGGATGTGTGAGGGAGCAAGTGATCCATCCATTCAGCTACAATTCACATGTAGGGAAGTGCCTTCCAGGCAAACAGTTTGGGGTGCACATTCCCGCAGTGAGTGCTTGGATGGTGATGGGCTGGCCACAGCACGGCTTTGGAAGACTTTGAAGGGAGCAGTCATCCTTTGTTATTCAGTCTCTCTCACTACTTTGAAGTGTACTGTATTTGAAATGTATCAATATTTCAGCTGAGCTGCTTTTACTGGGAGACATGGGAGAACTTACAGCTCTCTTAGAGCTGAGAGCCAGGAGTTCAAGGGTACTGGAAATGCAAACCTTTTAGAGCACAGAAGACAAAACCACAAAATATCTAATGAAGAAAATCTTTTCCTCAGATTGCAGTATATTATTAGGCATTGTGTGGCAGTGCACAGGCAAGAAGGGAAGATGCAGTTTGCCAGTGTGCCATCAGGTGATAAGTATTGATACCAACTGGCAAAATGACACTTAACTCATTAAACCTTATCGTGTGAACTCATATGAAGTCTAGATGTAATTTAAGGGTTTAACGCCCCTTTCCTGCGGGGCCAAATCTGAGCCTGTACATGACTGCAGAAAGCAGTAAATAGTTTTGCTTTCAAGAATTGCCATGAATGAACTGAAGGCTTTGCAAGGGGGTAAGCTGAGTGTGTGGGTTTATCTATAATATTCACCTTTCTTTTCTTTTATTTTAGTAGGAATCTCTGGTTTTTGGGGGGGTTTTTTTGTTTGTTTGTTTTGTTTTTGGTTTTTTTGTTTTTGTTTTCTTTTTCTAGTGAGTAAAAAAGAAAATCCTGCATCAGTTTATCTTTATTTTCTCTACCTTCAAGTTGCCAGCATCTAGTGGACTGGTTCTGTGACTCTGAAAGATATCTTAGCCTTAACCTTCTCCATCAGCAAACCTCCATGCCAATCTTTCCTTATCATACAACCTCAGTGACTAGAATGTGTCTGGGACAGCAATTAAACATTGTAATTGCATTAATTGAAAAAACACCTCTCTAAATATCTGAAACACTTCTGGATCTGCTGCTAACCTGTACAGTTCCTATTTTATCCCTGTATGGTTATGCATTGCAATTATTACTAAAGAGTAAATCTGAAAGCAAGACTTTACGTTAGATTATTTCTATGGCACATATCACTAGATTTGAATTTTTTTTATCACTTAGTGTGTGCAGATGTTAAATAAAACATACTTCAGAAGTTTTTTTTATGACATTTCATTATATCATAAAAACTTGAAGCCCTTCTCTGGCAAGTAAAGTCTCTAATTTTTATTCCAAAACCAACTCCTTTAATATTCCGTTAAATCGACACTATTAAGATAGCTAAACCAAGACGTTTTCAAAACGTGAATGATTTTTATGTGTTGGCATTGTATGGCTGATTTCAAACACATTGCATTCCCTGAATTTGAAAGAATGGAGAAGATGATGTTGCTGCCGTTGTTTTTCTGATTCTTGTACCTTCGAGAGTTGCCTTCTTTATAGTGGCAACCAGTGAAATAGGCATAAAAGGAGGGAAGGAAAGTGCATTAGTTAATCTTAGCTCTCAGTTCTGCATTCTGTCAAATTCTCTTCAAATTCTGTTTCCAAAGGAGGACCACTTGGTTGGGTTTACCCAAGAAATGGGTGAAAGTATTTTATATGAATGCACTCAGAAAGGTGCTGTGTGTTGTAAATGCAAAAAGTTCCCACTGAAGTAGGCATCAATTAATCCCTCTCAATCTTTCCAGCACAGTGAAGTTGCCCAGGTTTATCATGCCTGCCAGTCAGAAGTAATAATACTGTTCTATTTTAGTTATTTAATCCTCTTTTGTTCATGGGGAAGTTATAGCAATTGTAAGGCAGAAAATACATAAAGCTAATAAAGCAGGAGTTGGGTCAATTTAAAGTGAGGGGGATTGAGGGGAGGCTTTGCTTTCTCCATTAAAAAGTTTGAATGTGCATTATCATTAGCTTTGTGGCTAAATTAAGCCATTATGTCATAAGGATGAGAACTTTGGAGGCATTTGATCTGGTCTGAAAAGAGAGAGTTTTGTCTACAATGTTAACTGCAAACTGATCCAAGACAAAAAACGAATCACCCATGTTAGCAGTGCTGGAGACAAACCAGTTTCTCAAAATTAGTTGCTGAGATTTGGTGCTTTTCCCCCCATGATTTCAAGTTTTTATGCACTTGCAGAATTGAAGAATCCGCACTAAAAGCATACGTCAAGTGCTCCTACTTTTTTTTTTCATGATTTTGTGGAAAAATTAATGTCACAACATAATATACCAAGCAGCAATGCTGATAAGGATGGTGGGCCACAGAACTTACTTTGCAAAGTAGATAATGTTTATTCACCCACTTTCCCCTGTTCCACCAGTACAATTATGGCAGCATCCAGATGGTTTCCTTTCCTATGGCTGTTAATGTCATCAATTCTACAGCATCCCTTCTCACACACCAGAGGAATTCCATCTCTATTTGCTTATCTCTGAAAGAAAAAAAAAACTGAAAAAAAACCTAATAGCATCTTTTGCTTGATGGTATGAAATGAATTTCTGAAAGCCTTCTCTAAAACAGGGATTTTGTATTTTAGCAAACAAATTTTTCATTTTTCCCAGACATTAGAAGAAATACCACTAATGATTCTGAGGATTGTCACTTCCAAAGCACGGACTACCTCCTGTGATTATCTGCCAAAAGATACATGTTTTATCCTAACTGCCTTTTTGAAAATCTCTCCACACATCAGGATAAAGCTTACATAGCAATTTACTCTTGGAGATGGGTATTCCACTATGAAAGAGTGTAAGTTACCCATAACAAAGATAATTATGTGAATGGGTGCCAACTGCAGTTTTCCCTTGCTTGGTTTAAAAACATTTTCTATCTCTGTAACAAGTCGTAAAAGAAGACATAAAATTAATTTGAGTAATGTTTGTATTGAAAGAAATGCTATAATAGCCAGATATTTGTGATGTTATGGGAGGAGTTGTTTCCCTGGAGTTGTAAGGAAAGCTTTAAGGTTTTGACTTAGTGTTTCTATCTTTCTCATCATGTGTCAAATAAGTGAATTAAAACTCTAATCTTTTCCAATGCAGATGATTGTTTCGAAAACATAACTTTTTTGAAGAGCCTTATTTATGAAAAACAGATCATCTGTTTTGCTTCTTTGCTTCTGCTCTTGACCACTTATTCTTCTATTGATCAGTTTAGGGTTTGCTTTTTGCCTCATCTTTTGTGTTTGTCTCATCCTCCTTGTTGTTAACCACAGGCACAACCACGGTAATTGTAACCAATCCCCAGGGAAGTGGGGACTTACAAAACATTTCATGGGCTGTATGCACCACAGCCAAGAGAAAGTTTGCCCTTTTACCCTACCTTTTAAAATCCTTCTGCTGGTGTGAAATTCGTGGGACTGAGAGAGAAATAAGAATAGAGCTCTCTCCATGGAGTACAACTATGGTCTACAAGCTCTGATTTATCTTTCTGTGGTCAGAGAGCTGTTGTTGTCCGGGATTTTGTATTGTCTCTTCAGGGAGGCACATCAACTCCCCATTTTTCAGTCACTGAAGAGAAGAAATTAAGTTGTTTTTCCCTCCTGGGATGTGATTCTTTACTCTTGTCTGCAGGCCTTTCTTCCCTCTTGTAAATAAAGGTTGAAGATTTGAATGTGCCGTATGCTGGTGTAGAATGGCGCAGCTGGACTGCGGAAATGCTGAGCTCCACACTCATGGAAACTGTGCCCTTGAGACCAGGCTCTTGCCTCCTGGTGTCTACTGAAACTCACTTTGCCTTCTCAGATGTTTTCCTTGTAAAGTTACAGTTCTGCTTTTTCCTTCTCCCTCACCCTATCATTCATCTGATTCAGCTTTTTTGTTTCATGCTTTAGCCTCAAACAATGCAATCACATGTTTTTGCTTTTCTTGCACTGCCTCTGTTTTGGAACTTTCCACCCTCACTTTACTGAGGTAACTGGGCAGTCATCAGTAAAAACAAAGCTTTGTTTGAGGAAGTGCTGATTCAGAGATGATGCTCACCTCTGAGGCTGGGCAGTGGTCAGATGGCTCTGGAGCAAATCCCAGATGCAGTTCTTACTACGTATCTCAGAAATGTCCCCAACTCACATATTACAGTCCTTCCCTATTTCTCTTCAAATGTCTCTGCATTCTGGCTTTCTGTAGTTTCTTGTGATCATTTCTCCTTCAGGGAGAGCAGCAGAAAAAGCTCTTAGGGAGTCTCCTTGCCTCACAGCTCCCAAGTGTGCTGCTGAGGGTTTCATACCTATGACTCAGCTCTACTCCCAGTTGAGCACGAGCGTCTGTCTGTCTGGGATTTCAGCTTTATATAGTGCCATTTTCACAGCACCTCTACTCTGACTTTAAAGCAATGTTACTATGGCATCTACAGTATCTTAGAAAACAGTGAAATAAAGAGATCAGTGTTGACATTTTGTGTTGCATGACAGCTTTTGTGCCCATTTTGCCTCTATGTTTTCACCCTCTATGTTTTCTTTTGAGCCTTAATGAAAATACCTCACAGTGCAAATGAGACGATGATTTGGTCCCTTCTAGATATGTGAAATCTTGTAAAGTTTAATGGCATCTGCTCCGTCATCATCCATTTCATCTCCTGAAAGAAGTAAGCCTGTGTAGTAGTTCGTCTTGGGATTTCCATGACAAAGTTAAAACTATCCTGCATTAATTTAGTAATTTATGATAAAAATATCTTCCATTGGAAGTGCCTTTGTAGTTAAGAGCTAACTCTGTTATATACAATGCCATAAAGCCTAAACCAGTGCAAACCTACATGATCCAAATGAAAAGCAAATCAAATTGTTCTTTTTCCCTCCCTGAAACAGTAATGAGATCTGAATCAGAAGAAAACTTCTAATTCTTTTGTTGGGACACTTAACACCATAGCAGACTGATGTTGTTGATAGAGCAGCAGTCCTTCCTTATTTCCAAAACTTGAGATATGGCAGAATGCTTTAACAACCTGCTCAGGTGAACTTCCTTGGCTTCTCTGTCTTCTGGCTGGTGGCCTCAAGTTGCCAACTATACCAACAAGGACTATAACAAAGAAACAAACAAAAAAAATGAAAGAAAAACAAGTCAACCCAAAAGAACTTGTAGTTTAATGTTTAAGCATGTCTTGTATCATTACCAGCTTTTGGTCTAGTAAAAAATTAGTGTCCTCTTAACTGAATATGTAAAGAGGGTTATCCCCTGTGAACCTCAAAGGCTAAATTTGATAGTGTTGGAGGGTAAAGTGCCCATGGCAATATATCTGGATCTGAAATCACAATCGTTTATCCAAATAATAGCCTCCAAAATATATTGAGATTGTCAAATCAGGAACCTCTCTTTTTCTCGGTGTAATTCAAACTCTTGTCTTGGACCTTAAATAGTGTCTTGCTCTTCCTCCTAAACTAAAAACTCTCCAAGGTATATTTATTAAATAAAACCAGCAAAGTGAATCTTGCACTGCTGATGTTCCCAGCTAGTAGTGGGTGAATGAGGTATTCTGTTACTCCTGCAGGGATGCAAACCAAAATGTCAGAGTATTACACTGGTTTTCCTTTACTTTTCTGAAAAGGTGACTTGTCAGTGTGTGTGTCTGTCATGTAGTCATCTGTGTGAACATAGGAAATTTACTGAAAAACTGAATTGTTCATTTGGATTTATTTTTAGCCTAGGTTCCTAAAAAATCGAGGCTTTGTACATGCCCCCACACTCCTTTCTGGCCCTTTGCTTTCAAAGCATTGTCAATTTAACAGAGAAAGGGAGAAAAAATAGTGTTCTTGAAGTCATAATGTTCCTGTAGGATTCTTGAAAATAGGAAGCAAAACAGGATTTTTTTTTTTGAGAAGTGTATTTGGATTTGCTGCAGAAACAAATGGATTACTCTTTTTACCTGTGTAAATATTTGGGCTTTGAAATACTATAGTCCCCAACAATGATGTCATCTATCATAACAGTGCTGTCTTTTACTAAAGTTTTTTCCTTACTATGAAGTAAGCAAGCTCTTTTGCTTTAGCAATTCCTGCTTCTAATGTAATGGGTGTGGGAGAGCAAGTCACTAGCAGTGCTATTTTATCAAGGTTACTGAGATGCTTTTGCTATGAGGGGCAGGCAATGTAGTATAATTCTGTGGTTTTTTCCCCTTTGGACAGCAATGATTATCTTTGTGTGAGAATGTATTAAAGATACTTGTTTGAAGTCACTTAAAATGTGCTGTTCCAAGGGGGGAAAAGAGGCATTTAGCTATAATTTATAGAGTAAAAAACTCACATAACTTAAAGAAAACCAGACTATTTTATCAGTAGAATTATTTTAAAAATCCCATGTTAGTTAATAGAAAGTATAGGCTGACAAAAATTAATCAGAAAAAATTATCATGGTATAATAACTTGCAAAGTTTTAGAATCCTCGTTACAGAATTATAATACAATATCAGTGTTTGTTTGAAATATCCCACCTTGCTAACTGATTGCTGCTTTGATGACATGAATAATTAATTTCTTTGAAAAAAAGTGGATATTTAGACTGGCAAGAGAGACTTTGCAGGTGCAATAACAAGTCCTCAGGCAGGAATATTTGGAGTAAGGAAGTCTGGGGAGAATCTTGGTGTTTACTGATGCTGTAATTGAAATAGTACATTATAATAATTGCTTTTAAATTCTGTTGCATGTAATTAAACACTATCACATTACTTGGTTTGGTATCTCATATCTGCTGAACAGTCAAGTGGGTAAATCTGAAAAATTTTGACATTTTCGGACATTTGAAGGATGCATAAATAGCAAATCAAGATTTCTCCTTGGTGACACTTCACTTGGTGAAGATGCTAAAATTCTTAGCCAGGAGAGAAGGGGACTTGTGTGGGCACATATAACAAATGTTTTACACTAACCAGATTATGCATATCTCTTTTAACAGACAGTCTGTTCTGTAGTTTGCAATAAAGGGAACATAAACAAACAAAGTCTAGTGGTCTTTGCTCTTTTTCAGCACAGTTTCTGAACAGGATTCAGTTAATACAATTTCTAAGGAATATGTTGTAATTGCAGCCATATTTTGTGTGTGTATATATGGCTTTACATAAATAATGCATTTAACAGTGTAAATACATATAGTAGGGCAGTTTTCCATGAAAAATGCTACTAAGAGGATTAGAGTTTGATCTCATAATACCGTACACAGCCTCTCGTTGACTCAGAGTGGAGGATTGTTTAGTTCTGGTGGTCACCAAACAGATCAGCAGCTCACATTCTTGTTGATATTCTGCTTGAATTGAAATTGCTAGAGATATAACTACTTTTTTAAAAAAACACATGAAAATATCTCCCCAAATTAATATTGTGCAACTTATTTATAAAATATCTTCTCCATTTCAGGATTTAAATTCTTCTTAAAATGATTTTCAGGGCAGAAATGAACAATTTCTAACCTTGTTCTTTCCCTTTTGTTCTCAGGGTTGAGCCATTTTTCTATATTGTCTCCTGTTCCCCCAGGTGTAGATTTTTCCCTTTCAGTCTACAAGAGGCTCTTCTTGTCCCTGAAAAGTGCTCCTAATGAAATCATCTTTTTTCCCAGCTGCTTCAGATGCATCTTCTGTTCCACTGCTGAGCCCATGCTGTAAGTGGCTTAGTAGCCACTTACCTCTCCTTGTTTAAATATCTTATAAACAACCATTCTTGCCACTAACTGAAGCAAACAAGCTCAGTAGATCATCTCATGCTGCTAGGTACTTTCCTTGAAACTTCCGAGGTTTTTCTGCTGCCCTCGCTTCCACTCTGTGACCCTTCCCTTTCTCATAGAATGGCAGAATGGCTTGGCTTGAAAGGGTCCCTAAACATCATCTTGTTCCAAGTTCCTTGCCATGGCCAGAACACATTTCATTAGACAAGGTTGCTCAACCAACCTTATCTTTAATGTGTCCAGGGATGGGGCAATCCTAACTTCTCTGGGCAGGCTGTTCCAGAGCCTTACCACCCTCACAATAAAGAATTTCTTCCCATTATCTTACCTAAATCTAGCCTCTTTCAGTTTAAAGGCATTATCCCCAGTTCTATCACCACATATTCTCTCTTCTAGTGTTGTACTAAAGGCTGAGGACCTCCTTTGGCCAAGGAATGTCCTCAGGTCATGGAGGGCAGCTCATCATTCATGTTTAAGTCCTGAACACTTAGAGATGTTTTTGCTTTTGCACTGACATTTTTCTAATACACACTGCACCATCTACTAGTGACACACATGGCTTAAATATTAAACCACCAGTTGCATACCTCTTTGGTTTTCAAATATCTGTGCTGCTTTACAAAGCCTTCTAGCTTTTCATAGCTCATCATGCCAGGGAAGTAAATGGCTTGCACCCAAAACTCTCTGGGCTGAGAATGCATTTGTTAGCATAATGTTAAGGACTATGAGTTTTTGATTCTGTAGGATAATCAAAACTATCTGCATGATTATAATGGTAAAACTCCAAAGCAAAATTCAGACATTTCTTTTGATTCAAATAACAGATGTATGTGTTCTCCACTGGGTTCCATTTCTTACTGATAAATAGCTCTCACTTACAGAGAATACCCACACTATCAAGCTCTCCCAGTCTTAGTACACTTGTGTTTTATTTCACAACCATCCATTCACAAGCTACTTATTTTTCTTAGAAACTTGAAAATGGGAAACACTTCATTTATTTGTTGTGTAAGGGTCCCTCAGACCAGACAGACACTCCCTGGTCACTGCACTGGAGTTCTTTACTGTGCCAACATGGTGCGCTCTTGTGCTCGTCTGTCCTG
>PYHW01010320.1:423436-449922 GCA_013186435.1 Turdus rufiventris
ACTCTCCAGCAGTCTCTAAGTACGCTTTTCCTAGAGCTTACTTCATGTATCCACTCTGGATTCATATTCAGGGCTTCCTGGTAGTTTGAGCAAAGAGACACAAATACTGTAAGATTTCCAAATCCAAAGAGTTTTATCTCATAGAGGGAAGAAAAAAGGTGTAGTATCAGAATAAAGTTTACATGTGTTTCCTTGCCTTTGTTCCTTCCCCTGTTTAGGTATTGTTGAGTTTTGATCAGGGTCCTCTAAAGGGATTTATGGATTTATATTCAGATCTCTGCATCTGATTAATCTTAAGAAGTTTTTTATCCTACCAAGTCCTGGACAGCTTCCCATCCCAGATATTCCTCTGAAAGGATTTGTGCTCTGACCACATTGTTTCTCTTCCTGACTAGTCACATTCAACAATACCCCTCTCTGGAGGGGTGTGTAAACAGGAAAACAACTAAATATAGATCACAGAGAGAGAAGGAATAGAATGCAACAGTGTGAAAAAAGAGAAGGACTGCCTGCACAGATGGTGTAGGGCCTAGAGGAAATGTGGTGGGGGGGAAGCGAGAGGCTTGAGAATGAATAGAGACGGGGAAAAAAATTACCTGTGGCATAAAATGCTTATGAGAGAAAGGAGGCAGACAGAACATCCCTCTGTTGCCTGGAGCAATCTGTAATGAACTGGGTTAGCATGATCAGAGAACAGAGGCCAAACTAGACTTGAAATCTTGTTTCTTTCATGATTATCTGCTGCCCTGGTTAGAAACTGATCAGCAGAACAGTCTTGAATACTGCAGCCATCTCCTTGTAGGCAGCATGCTTTGGTGGAGCAGAAGGCAGAGGAGGTCAGCCTTCATATTAAACAGGACATAAATATAATCTCAGGGAATGGCAAACCATGAGAAATTCAGGGAGGTGCTATTTCAGGCATCTCCCTGCCTTGGTCTATTACATTTTTTACTTTTGTTCTCCTACCTATTAGCAAAAGTTGCTGACCCAGAGCAATCTAACAGCCTGTGGCTAACAGACTGGCTTACAGGAGAAAAAGGAACCTTACATCTGTCCTTCTTCTTCCTGCAGCCCTTACCCAGCTCTTACCCTTCCTGCCCAGCAGGTGGGATGTGACTGTGGCACATTGCTGTGCCCTTACACAAATGCAGCAGGACCCATCTGTATCCCCAATTTCCACTTCCTCAGCAGGCAAGCACTGCTTTGAGTGTCTCTGTAAATTGGGAAGATGAAGTGTTTCTGTGGCCAATTACCCCCTTTGCAGCAGTGGCAGCAGCAGGGTGCCGTGCTTTGGCAGCCTGCAGACAATGCCTTGGTGTCTTGGCTCAAATCAAGGATGAAGCAGGGCTGACACTGATACCCCACACTGTGGACTAGAGCAGAGACGGGCAGGTGTCTATCTGTACTGCTGCCTCTGATAATTTTCAAGGGAGATGGAGAGACATATTTGATTGGGAAACAGAAATATATGAGATTGCCATTGCTAAATCTGCCAAACCCTGATGGTTGGAGCCTTGGTTCATTTTTGGAAGAATACACAGAAATCTGTGTAAATTAAGGCTGGATTCAAAATCTTCTGCTGCTTCTTTCTGTGCACAAATAGCTTCTCTAAAATAATATGTTGTCTGTCTTTCCCAGCATCCTTCCAACAGATCTGCACAGGCTAGACTATTAGTTGCTGATGGCCTCTTTTGGAATTGATGGCTATGTGGGGCTTTTTATATTGGCAAGCAATTTTATACTGTTTTGTTTTCTGTTCTATGTATAAGTCTGCAATTACTCATATTTTTTGTTTAGAAATACATTTGGAAAAAAATTATAGCAACAGAAAATAGCCATCCAATATCCCATTTAAGTGTTATGACCATTCTTCATTCCACCTTTTATTTGTGAAATGAGACACATGTTCATTTGAGGAAATTTTTTCTTGTTTGAGCAAGAATGAGAAAAAAAAGACTATTGTAGAAAGCTCTAAGAGGTCAGTTTTTCTGAAAATTAAACAACCAGCACATTTTATAGTGTTCCAAAATGGGGAATAATTCAGTTTGTTTTTTGTTTGGTTTTTGTTTGTTTTTTTATTTAACCAACTTGTTTAGAAGAATATTTTCTGACAGTTAATTTATTTTTACAAATCAAATATATCTGTATTAGTAATGCTGGATTTAAAGCACCAGAGAGCTAAGTCTGAAATTCATATGTTTCTGGAAAAATCATCTTTAAAGAGATTATACTGCTGGTATTTTGATGAGAAATGCTACTTATTATTGATAAAGAGCCAGTAATTGCATTTATATTAAAGCAGAGAATTATGGGGAGCAAAATCAATGTATACCAGTTCAGTTGTCTTCACAATACTGCAGGCTGACTCCATTCTGTATTCTCCTGCATAGTAAAATCTATTGTGTGTACCTGCACGGTTTTTTATTTTGTTTCTTTTTCTGACTGTCAGGAAAGGCACTTTACTGTTTGAAAACGTTAGACTGATTATAGCACATAATGAAAGATAACACATCTCACCCCTTCTGTTCCCAGTAAGACCAAGGTGGCCCAGCAGTAGAAGCAGTGCAAAGAAGGTCATACAGAGTGTGCTGTACCCCTCCAGTGTCCAGTAGAAATATGCTCTCGGTCCTTTAGAGATGGGGGTCTGCTGCAGACTCCAAATTGTTCTATGAGTTTTGTTCTTTATCTTTTAACAGAGGTTCTCTAAGGTAAAATTGGGATTGCTTTTTCACGTGGTATTAGCTGGCATTACTTCCCAGGTTGAAACTCTTTAACAGCAACATTTGCTACATACTTCTAACCTAATTTTGGTTAGGCAAGTAACTGTGAATTAACAATAAGATTAAGAATCTGTTTTGTATCTGCCAAATAAAGGCTATTGTCAGTTATTGTTAATGGAGATCTGCGTTTTTGTTGCTCTACATAGTATCTGTTATTCTAAAGTATATAATGTCTTACGCACCTTTAAATGTTCTATATTTATGAGAAATGGACACTTGGGTCGTGATGAGTTGAAGCCTTCAGTTTCTTTATTCAGCACATACAGAGAGCTGTAGATTCTCCTGGCCCCTGCCTCCTTTTCCCAGTTCTGCCCCTGATGCCATCAGCAGTCCTGCTGCAGTCCCTGGGCGCACACAGCCATGTGCAGGAAAATTAACACACACATGTGCCTGTCCTACCTTGTCCATGCTCCAGACAGCTCATTTCACAGATTTCACACTTGTCCCCACCTGGGGATCACAACCACCACAGCCTGACACCTTTGGTCCATACCCTGAGCCTTGGGTGTGTCTGAGAAGAGGCTGTGAGGCCTTTCTTTTTGGGATGTTTAGCCACACCAGAGATGTGGCCTTTCAGTCCGGTTGAGGAGCTATTGCTGTGGCTGTGCCTGCTCTGTGTCGGTACCCACCAACAGGACATGGCTCTGCCAGATGCTTTGATTGTGAAGAGAGAAAATGCCTGTGGACTTTGCAAGGAAGGGGTGTGATGGTGGGTCTGGCAGTGAGGGACTATAGCAGAAAGGGGGGAAGTTCAGCAAAACTCAGACCAAAGATGCAGTGCTTCAGAAGGGAGGAAGGTTCCCTTTGGGCTCTATTTAAAATGAGAGAAGGGAGGAGAGAGGAGGAAAGGAGACACACTGAAATAGAAGACAGAGAAACAAGGGTGTGGAGGTGATTGGAGTGAACACTCAACACAAGGCTGAGAAATTTGTCAGAAGCTTACAGAATGCTAGATGTCTGGAAAAAGCAAAAACCTGTTTTGACTGTTTCCGCAGCTGTTCCTGCCAGCTGGTTTTGTGCTCTGCAAGTCTTGCCCCCCTCCCCCTACGCCTTCCCCAAAGTGCACTGTGGTGATTCACAGCTGGTAACTCCTCCAGCTGTTCATGCAGTTTGAAGAGAGGAAAGCTAATATCCTCTGGCCGTTCCAGTTTTTGGCTGGAAATCCTGTGAATGATAGACAATCTACAGGCTCCTGGATTTTCCAGCATAGCAAGGTCCAGCAAAGAACATGCAGATTGCACCTGCAATATTACAGAGGAATGCAACAAAAATCTCCCTGAAGAGGGAAGGAAATCCAACAGGAGGACTGTGCTTGGTCAAAGTTACATCTCTGTACCAGACAACATTTCTTCTTCATGCTCACAAATAACAAAGCTAGGCCAGCAAAAGCTTGATGTTGCAGATCAGACCTTAAATAATAGTGACATAAGCCCAGCAAACTCAATTTCCCATTTTCAATGACATCTTTTCCAAGTTAGATTCTGCTGTTCTGTAATGCCTTCAGTAGAGCATCACAGGCAATCTGCCATTTAAAATTTTGTTTGAGAACTTTGCTGGAAAAATAACTTGTCTTTTATAGCATCCAGTGCACATGTATGGGACCACAGCCACAATCTGGAAAATATCACTCTCGTGACATTACTAGGTTAATGATCCACCTGTGTTTTTCTAGATTATGTAGTTATCCTTCTGTAATGCAAAAATGCTAATAATTCTTACAATCTCACTTGCACTATTCTTTTTGTGTGGTTCATGTACTTTGCATTCCCCAAAACTTGGATAATGAACCTAAGCGACAGATTGATTTCGTTCAGTTTTGTTTTGTTTTTCTTCACAGTCAAAAGTTCCCTGACTTAATTTTCTGGGGAAAGAACTGGCCCACAGACTGAATGGCTTATTTCTCAAGATATGGTCTCTGCCAGTTTTGAAAAAGATGCTGGGTAATTTCTGTAGAGTATATGGGATTAGAGAGAAAAAATATTTATGTACCTCCATTGCTGTAAAGTGTTAAAGATACACACACATACAAAAAAGGTCCCTTATTTAACTCTTCAGTAATTATTTCATTTATTAAAATTACCGCCAAAACTCTGAAAAGCAATGCTACTCTTTTCAAAGCCACTTGTTCTGATTTTAAAAATCCATTTTAATATAGCTTCAATTTATATATGTTTAAGCAAGACTTTCAACATATAATTTTAAATTCAAGTTGTAAATTTCAACATGCATTTTCAAGACCTAAGCCAAAATTACTTGCAGAGACTAGTCTGTATTTAACATGGAACATTAAAGAAGTACTTTAGAGTACAATGAAAGCTGAAGCTCAAGCTCAGCTATTACAAATTCACTCTGAGGCCTTGACTGATGCTTGGACTTATATGATGGCTTTTGGAATCAAGTTTTCATCTGAAGGGTAATTTTTTCCTACTTTTGTGTACTACTGCAAGCTGTATAAAACAGCAATAGTAAATTACAAATGCATACTCCCAGTCCTGCATTTCCAGTGGCATGCAAGGCAATAAGCAGCAGAGAGCAAATTGGTCTGTCTACCAAGAAACATTTGCAGTTTTAAGTCCAAAGAATGAGTCATTTTCAGCGTGCATGAGGTGCATGTAGATGATCAGTTTTCTCTTGGGGTGGCAGCTTAAGGTGTAGTAGTTCACTGGGCTGCCCAGGGAAGCTCAGTTCAGGGCTGCTGATGTGTGAGTTCACTGCCATAGGCAGCATGGGCTGGGTTTATCTAAACCTTCCCCAGTACTTCTAGCAAAATATGATTCTCTTCCTTTGAGCTCTATGTCTGTAAGGTCATGAGATCTATAGTGTCGTGTGAACTAAGAATTAATATGGAAAAACAAATCAGCAACACACAGCACGCCTGTGTAAGCAAACAGCTGCCCAGTTTTTAAGCTGTTCTGTGCACTGGTTTTACCAGCAGTTAATGTAAAAGCCTAATGCATCCTCTTCCTGGTGGATTTCTCTCTTCATTGTTGACAGGATGTGCTAAAAATAGTCTCCAGTCTATAGATATCTAAACAATGAAACTACAAATACAATTTTGGGAGTGGGGATGTTTCCACAAACTATTTATTTACACTAAGCAGCAGCAGGAGGCAAAACTAGTTTTTGTAGAGTTAGCTTAGTAGTAATGTCTCCTGAGGTTAGAATGTAATTTCTTCCTCATTTTGTTTTCAGAGTATAGTTGAGATAGGGTACAAATATACTTTCCCCCTGGGGAGTGGAAGAATTTGTTTTAGATTTCCTTGGTAGCCTGTACATTGATCAGAAATTTATCTAGAAGACCTGAAGGATAACTCAGCTCCAGCATGCAGAAATTAATGGAGTTTCAAGTTATGCTTTGGACAATTATGACTTTTCCAGTTATAGTGCCTGATTAAAAGGCTGTAAGTCTTAAGGGGTATGAATAAGTTTACCCTAGAATTAGGTGAGCTGTTCCTGGTTCATATTCTAAAATTAAGTAAGATAGGGATGAATACCTGTAGTCACCTTGACACAGAAAGCGAGAATCTGCCTTCATAAATACGTTTCCTGTAGCAGTCTCGGTTGTAGAAGTTTATATTCATTCCTCTTGCTGTATTCCTACTACTTGCAGTGAGCATGATTAAGGCTTGCAACCTCTATGCCAATGCCCCAAAAATGGCTACAACTGAAGTCTTTGGCCATTTCCCACCACTGCAGGTCAGTGCTGTGGTATGTCAAGCTATTATTAAAAAGTATTCATGGAGGTGGGGGGGCACATGGGAATGGAAGCTGTTACCTGCTAGACCTGCTGGAAGGATGTGAGGGGCCGAGGCAGGACAGCAAAGTTACCAAGCTGTGGCCATGGGACAAACACAACCCACACTGAGCAGTTTATGAGAGAGGCAAATTGGTTTCTCTCCCCTTCATATTATAAAAATGGATGTAATGTGTGTTGGAATGTATAATCTGAACTGTATTTATGATGGTGAATGGGAGATAACAAAACGCTTTACTGTGAAAAGCAGACTGTGATCTTGTAATGCTATTTTCATGCTTATTATTAATGACATAGCCTGTTGCATACTAGGAAAAGAATGCAGATTTTATACCACTGCATTTGTCATAAAAATCATAATCCCTAGACAAGTCCAGGCAAAGACTGCTAATATTTTTATGAATAATTCAGAACTATGTCTTAGTTGTGTCTGTCTCTACAAAAGTTTTCACTAGCTCAGGAAAGTGAATGAGCTTCCTCTTGAAACAACACTTGCTGACTCTCAGAAAGAAAAGGATTTGTTGGTCTGCACATCCTGCAGCTCTTGCTACAACCCACTACTTGTTCCAAGGGTTGTTTTGTTTTATTGTTGGTGGGGTGGGGTTTTTTTTGGTTTTGGCATTTTTTTGGTTGGTTTTGGTTTTGCTTCTCTGGTTTTTGTTGAACTCAGGTTGTCTTTGTTTTCTTCCTCTGTCACTTTCTGAACGGCCTCCTGTGCATTCACCTCTGCTGATTTGTCTTTATTTGCAGTAAGCCAAAAATATTTTCCCTCTTGCATGAAGACACAGGTGTTAAAGCAAGCAGACTGCCTAGATGGCATGCAAGCTCTTACTGTCTATACCCATGAATAGCAGTGTTAGACATGAGAGGAAGAAAGATATCTGGGAATTTGTTTTAGACACACAAGCAGTTGCAAACCAGGAGCCTCCTCTCATCAGTTCTGCTCCCAAATTCAGTTATGTCATGGGGCTGAAGAGATGCAGTGTCACCCTGTGCCCTAGAGCCTCTAGCCATGACTGTGCACAGCTTGATGCCATATCCCCAGAGAGAGGCAGGGAATTTCATGAACACTCCTTGCCCAATGCCATAGGCATACAGGCTGACCTCAAACATCCTGAGCTTTCTTTTCAGGCAAGATAGTCGAAAACTAAAATTGTAGCAATTATTTTCTTTTAGCAATAAAACAGTAATCTGTATGTAAATGAGACTGAATTTTGGAAGCAGCCTAAAAAAGGGAATTTTCCAAGAAGGGATTTACATCTTGATGCTGAATCCCAGTGTTCTCTCTCTCCTCCTTCTGTAGTTAAGGGATTTCCTGCAGCATGTGAATTGTTCCTTCATGATGAAGTGTGCCTGGAGTGTTTTACTCTTCTGCTATCCTTTGGTAGAATGGTGTTTCTGGGGAGTGGGTACAAATTGTGATGAAAAGCTGACTTGAGAGCATCTTATAGTGCGTCTTAGAGATGGTCTTTTTCCACTTGACCTCATTGCCTCTGGCAATGCCTTTTACAGCTCAGGCTTTTCATTCAGGAATACTTTTCCTCTGATTCTCACGTGCTTTGCTGTGGTCTCTGTATGGATTCTGTATGCTGTGGTGGAGTTCCCCTAAGGGATTGTGAGGAAGGAAGCCAAGTCATGGGCTACTTCACACTTTCCACCCTGAGGAAAAGTACTCAATTCCTAGATCAAGTGACAAAAATTGCCATGAAAAGGACAGTAATTCCTATTGACAGGTTCCCAGAGTAGATGAAATGATTTGCCAATTTATCTAAAGTTGTATACAGGACTGCGACTGTTAAAACATAGATGAACTAACTTTAAAAGTATGTTTGGGAATATCTTAATTCTGAAATGGTCAGATATTACTTGCAAGCCTCATCTTTTTTCTGTATTACTAAAAACAGAACTTTCCTCAGTAATAATTGTCATGAATCACTGAATACAGGGATTTTCCTGACAAATAAGTATTTATAATATTTTCATCAATAATAAGGCCCATTGTTTTCTACTACATCCTTTTTTTTCTTCTTGTCCTTTGTGGAGGACTGCAAGCAAGAAGAAACACTTTAATTGAATTTTTTGAGTGCCATGTCACATCTGTCTGTCTTGCAGCATGTTGGTTGCAATACATATGAGTAGTAGCCCAGACCAAAACTGCCATAACAGAATGACACATTTTAATGCATCATTGGGGAAGTGTGAAAAGGGCAGCAGTCTGCAGAGCAGGCGATCAAACAACTTGGGATTTCAAAGAAAGAATGACTTTTAGCCAACCATGCCTATTGTTCTTGGAAGGATTTGGAGTGGGGAATGTAGCTATTCAAATAAGTTGGAAAGTCCAGGAGATTTTTACTTTTGCAGTTTCTTTTCCATTCTTCATCCCTTTCTTTTTCGTTCACTCCCATCTTTCTGATGCCTTTTACAATTGGAATTACCATCTGTTTAGAAAAAAAAAACAAGCTAAAATGGCGACCTCAAACAAAAAATTGCTGTGTGCATAGATATGGGTTGCACAAAAACAGCAACTTCAGTAAGTCTAAGGCACAGAAGACCAAGCGCAAATGTGCAAACTGACTTACATGTTCCTGGATTAGCATGCTGAATCTTGTGTGCTGACCAAAAAATCATCATGACCAAGTGACAAATGGAGAGGAGGCAGCCTCTCTGTCACTATGTCATTGTTAAAGCTCACACAAGTCAGTGGAAGTTGTCTGCACAAGGGCTGTTGTATTACATGGGTAAATATGTGGTTTAGAAAGCAAGCTGGTGATGTTGGGGGCTTTTTCTCTGCCTTACAAAATATCTGGCATGCAAAAGGCACCGAAGAACTTTGCCAGCTACAACAGTGAGGTGGAATTGCCACTCAGGATGTCCCACATTTCTGGAAGCAATGGATGAACATCAGGACATTTTGAATTGACCTGAATGTCCAGCAGAAGGAGGACAAGGAGGTTGTTCAGGTGCTTTAAGTTGCCTTCGCTCACATCACATCCCAGAGATTTACCCAAGCCTTATGAATAGTGACTGTTGGAATTTAGTATGGGGAGGAAAATTCATGGGTTCACAGCTTTGGAAACCAACAAATCATTTTGTTTATGAAGAGCAGAAACAAACATTTGCTACGTTACCACTGCCTTCTAATAGAAACAAGGCAAAACAGTAATTCAGTTTTTATACCCAGTCATATAGCTGCTGATAGTATGCCATGTGGTAGTAGTGTTTAGCAGACACAAATTTACAGGGAATTCATTGCACAGCATAAAAGTCATCTCCACAGATCAGTTTGTGTCTGATAACTACAATCTGTCAGCATTTTAATGAGTGATACAATTAATATCACCAGTGAGTTTTGTAGGCTTGGCCTCTTAAGGTAGCAGTCTGCTTTATATGTTATATTTCTATATTCAGAAAGGGGGAGCTTGTTTTGAGTTTCAAAAATAGTCAGTGGCTGCAGCAGGAAAAAATAGTATTAAAGAAGTATTAAAATTGTTTCAGAGGTTTTGTTCTCAATTTTTTTTTCTTCTGTTTCCCTTCTTGCATGTTGTTACTGTCCCCCCTTACCATGGTCCAGAGATAAACCAGCTGCTTATGGTAAGCTGTGTGCAAACTGAGACAGGACCTGGAGGCAGTTGCCCATAAACATCTGGGGGGGAGNAGCAGCTCATTAAAAGTCTTCTTTTGAAGGCAAGTCATATGCTACTGGTGACCTCTGTCACAACACTTTTGTTCTTTGTGACTGTCTGGGCTTGCTAATGAAATAAGGCCTTTGAAGATTTATACTGCACTGCTAACAGCGCTTCTAAGATGGCAGCAATTATAATCATAGAGCTACAGCATCCAGAGTGCAAATTTTGGGTTTGTTTTTCATCCTTTGTTGGTGCCTCTTTAATGAAACAGTCAAGAGAGATTCCTAATTATGAATAAGATCTTTGTATTTGGCATCAGGAGCCAAATTACAAAAAAAAAAACAAAAAACAAAAAACGTGGAAATACCAATCTTTCACGTGGGCAAGAGCAGTATGAAGGAATAACAGAAGCCAATTGTGAGCCATTGGACAAGCACAGTCATAAAACTGGAGAGAGAAGGGCCCTCAGTTTCCTCTTGCGTCACTGGAATTCTTTATCTGCTTCATGGCACTGAAAAATAGTAAAAGGTCATGGAAAACACGTATCTCTGCTCTCTTTCTCTGTTCCATAGATGAGAAGGATGAATGGGAGGTGCCCCCTCAGAACTGATGACTGAATTTGACTCATTGTATTTACTTAATTTTTTCTAATGTTGGTTTAGTGGTGATTTTAACAGTTGACTTGAAGCATGCAGGAACTAGGGATATTCTGTCAGAATTGCTGAGCTGTGCCTCATCCTCTTGGTTCCCATGAGATTTTGGTGTGCTGAACAATTCTGCAAATATACCAAATTAGGCAGAATTGTGGAACTGTTTCTCAGTACATTTTATTTCTATTTATCAAATTCATATTTTAAAGTCTTGCTTCAAGACTGTATCTGCCACTTCCTTTTATGGGACAATATACTATCGCACTCTTTTCCACCAATTGATTTGCAATTGATTGCTTTCTTTCTGTGAGGCTGGAAAATTAACTTGGATACACATGAGAGTACATTTAAAAAATAATACATTTGTATTTCAGTGGATGGGAAAAATTTTTTGGTGAAATTAGATAGAGTACTCTCTGAATGTGGCTTTTACTAAATGCAAGGCCTTTGTTTTGTTGCAACAAAGATGCAAATTTTACAATTTTTTTGCTCTCTTATTGTGGCTGCGGATGAGGAGGTGGGACTTAGGCATTCTATTGCAAGACTATGATAAATATTTTCAGGCATATACAGCAGAAGGCACAGTGTGTTACCGTGTTCTTGTGGTGGCTGGAGTCTCAAGAACACTATAAATCATCAGCATAGCCCTGCTCAGTCTGGTATAGAGACAGGGTTAATGACTCCGGCAAAGCATTGGCAATAATGTGATCCGTGCTTTTCAGGTCCCAAGCTGGAGTCTCTGGTTTTAGCCCCGTGTTATGTGGGGGACTCGTGTCCCTGACTGCTATGTAATTGTTCACAGAGTGATTTGGCACTCTGGTGTACTGTGAGTGACTGGAGTTACTTATTTTTGTTCCAAAGTATGGATGTGAAATATGAGTGAATTGAAAGGAGACTAGGAATTAGGCCCATATCCTGCAGATATTTCTGCAGATGTAGCAGATGAGTAGGCATGCTTGTATTTAATCATGTGCATAAATGTTTACATGAATAGTGCTTCAGTTTTTATTTTTAAAGAAAGGAGGAACTTTTAAATTGTTGCCTTTTCTTAATTCAATACATATATTACAAAAATTTTTTACCTTTATAGCTTCTTGAAAAATCTGCTTGTAGCAAAAAAAGTCAATTCAGTTTTATTACACTATTGAAGGAACTAGAATAGGGCAATGAACATTGCACTAAATATGTAGTGGAGATACCAAAATTACCCAATATAGTAATTTTGGTCAAATCAAAGTCAGAATTCAGATGTATTTCAAGTAAGAAGAGTGTACAGCATATACCTTCTGACTTCCCAAATGAAAACCCTAAATAATTGCAAATACAGACATATAAAATACAGATAAGGCACTCCCTTGAACTTCAAACTACTGTAAATTGCTTTAGAAGAGTCAATTTGGAACATCACAAATATGTGAATGTGGTGACTGACCCTGGCTGGGTGCCAGGTGCCCACCAACGTCATGCCATCACTTCCTCCTCTGCTGGACAATAAAGAGAAAATACACCAAAAAATATTATGGGTCCAAGTTGAGGCAGTTTAATAAAAGCAAAAGCTGCTTGCTGAAGCAAAGGAAAACAGAAGTTGTAGACTCTATTTTCCATCAGTAAGCAATGTCCAACCACTTACTTCCCTGGAAGCAGCACTGCAGTACACGTAGGGGATGGTCTGGAAGACAAATGTTGGGATAATTTGTACCCTGGAACCAAAGTTATAGTTACTGCTCTTCTGTGACTGTCTTTGCTTTGTAGGTAGGATTGTACAAAGTAGCTAGTTCCATGCCTTCTTCCAATTGAAATGATCCTAAATATCTGTCCTTACTTGGATGAAAGAGGTCAACAGATATGTTATTAAATGAACATACCAGTTTTCCATCATGCTGCATAAACTGAAAAAGTTGATGCTGTTTAAACCTTTATATCACAACTGATCATGGGGATTCACTTACTCTGCTGGCTTGAGTCAAATATGTATGTATGAAACAGTCTCTAAACTTCATTTGTGGGTTAGTGGGCAGGCAAATATTTGTGGAATTTATTTGGTTTTAAATAGAAGAAATTGACAGCATGATTTATTTTCCTACAAATCGTTTTTCAAAGATATGAAAGAAAAGGGAAACCAGCAGATTTGAAGCAGTAAAAATATGAGTTACAATAAGTAGAAACATTGTCTGGAATGTATAGGGGACCCCCCAGGAATTAGCTAACTCCATTGAAAATCCTGGCCATTGTATTTATATAAGCTGTTCTATATGATATCAGCTTTTTTTCTTTTTTTTTTTTTTTGGTGTGTCTTCTATGACACATCATTCTTAAAATAGTTTGTCTTGTAATTCAGAAAAGACAATACATCATAGAAATTTTTTTCCTGCAGGTCTGCAGGATGATAATGACAATATAGGGTTGGTTTGGGGGAAATAAGCAAACTTACAGATCTGTCTGCACAAGAGAGGAGGGTTGAGGCTGACTGCAGGGAACAGTAAAAGTTATGTCTCCTGGATAAAACACACACATTAAAAAAAAAAAAAAAAGTCTGTTTTCAGTATTTAAAAGAAGAAAATTGAATATTTAGCCAATGGGAGACTGCCAGACAAATAAATCAATATTTACTTCTGGTATCAGTCCATCTAAAGGAAGACTATGTGGCCAGAAAAAAGAAAGAGGCCTTGGGGTGTTTTGTGATTTTAATTATCAAAATACCATTGAAGAACATGCCCAAATCCTGCTGTACTCTAATGAACTGCAGAAGACAGCAGAAGCAGTAGGCAAGAGAAAGCAAACAAGGGCAGAGAAGCAAGTTACAGGAATGAAAACTATTTTCAGAATCACATATCCAGTGAATGAGTTCAACTCATACAGGGACAGGGGAAAACCAGAGGATTAAAAAACCTCTGTTTTTTTGTTGCTGGGACTGTGCAGGATATTTAAGTTGCTAGTAAGTGATAGGATCACAGTCTTGATGTTTAAAGCACGCAATATAACACATATGTATATCGGGGTGTATAACATTTACACTTTGTTTTCATATTCTGACTTTATTTGGAAGGACATTTTTAAATGAAATCTTTATGAAGAAGTAAAATCTGGATTAGAAATGACAGTCAGCCAAAGGAAGGGAGTTAACCAGATGTCCAGCTACTGCAAGAGGCTTAGAGAAAACTACCTGATGTGCCAGCTTGGAGTCGAGGGGTTGGCCTTTTGTTTGTCTGCTAGTTTAAAAGCTCAGGAATGTAATTGAAGTTACCTACTATAAATTAAAATAGTTCTGTTCCTGCTGTGAAACCACTGTCAAGTGCTCTCTCTCCAATGTCAAATTAAGATTACTACAGCCTGTAAATCATAAAATATATTAAATAGCACAATTGCCACTCTTTTCTTCCTTTCCCTAAGATCTAGAATCTGTCAAAAAAGTCTTTGCTTGGAACTCAAATGCACGGGTATATTTAAAGCATGATCTACAGTTTCCTATATTTTTTGGGGTGGTTTAAACAGTATTATTTCTGTTGGATTAAAGTGTGGGCCGTCTTCTGAAAATCTTCAGGGCAGCAGAAATCTAGGTAGTAGTCAGTCAGTTTCAACATCACCTCTGCTACCACAGTTCTAAAACCTATTCCCCCCACACTTTTTTTCTAGCTCCACCTGATTTTGAGATACAGTGAGTAATTTTAACATCACAGAAGGCACATGTTATTTGCAACCAATTGAACTGTGGAAGTCATGATATTCAAGGCTTGAACTGCCCTAGTCTACACTGTCTGTTGGACCCATTGAAAAAGACTATGAGAATGTGTTTGTGTGTCATCCACACTTTGCTGTGATTTGCATTTCTCTGGAAAACAGTGCTGGTGCAGTGAGCAGGTGTGTGTTAAGGATCAGCTTACAGTGGTGCGT
The DNA here is from genome assembly GCA_013186435.1 of Turdus rufiventris. Classification (NCBI taxonomy): domain Eukaryota; kingdom Metazoa; phylum Chordata; class Aves; order Passeriformes; family Turdidae; genus Turdus; species Turdus rufiventris. The sequence goes on from PYHW01010320.1 coordinate 438,138, forward strand.
TGTAACTGGGTGTGGTGTACCTGCTTCGAGTTCTGTGAGCTTGAGTACTCCCAGCAGGTCATAATACAGAGTCCTAGGGACTTCAGCAAGCACTCACATCAGTCTCTAAAGCCCTTATTTAGGCACATGTTTAAAGATAGATTTGACAGTAGCAGCAGTTATCTCCTTGTAGTTAGTTGTCAAATATATTTTATATTTGCTTGGCTACAAGTACAGCATTGCACTACATCTTGCTTCCTCCTTTCCCACCTCCCCACACTCAAGAGAAGTGGCAAGCTAAGTTATCTGTCAGACTGTAAACAGTTATGACATTTTTGTGAAAAGAGCCTGCTTAGAGGATAAAGCTGCTACCTCACCAAACAAAGTATTTGAGTTCTTTATCGTCAAAATACTGGATCATTTTGTGGATTGAGTTGCCAAATGCATTTGCAAGTATGTATTTCACTAATAATTCAAGCCAGGCTGCTGCTGTTGCCCTTCTCATGTTTGCTTCCAGGTGCACAGGACAGGAAGTACATCCATCTCTCTGCTGAGGAAGTGTTAGGTCTGAGTCGTGTGATTGTATTTTCTTTGACTCTGTAGAAATGTCTTGGTGGATAGCATCACCTAAGTGGTTTGTTCATGCTACATTAATGGTGTGTTTGCATATACACAGGGTGTAAATGAAAGTTGCCTGACAACATTGTATGATTCTATAATTTCCCAGTCCAAGGTGGAAACCTTGGAATTATGTCAGAGATGGAGTTTGTGAATTCAGGAGATTAGGTTTTGCCTGTATACCATGGGATTTCTTCACAACAGAGGGCTAAAACAGAATTTATGAGATCAGCAGCATGTGTCTTCCACGGAAGCCAAAAGAAGTACACTGTGGAGACTTCCAGTGTCTGATATGTTGTGAGTGTTTGGGGTTTTTTTACCTCACTGTGAAATGCATTGCTTTACTTGGGTGCAAGTTTTTACAAGTCACAGGGCTTGTTTGGCTTTCAGATCCTTTGTTGCCACCTTTTTGTATATGCAAAGTGGTTCATGTATTGACTTCTTTATCATCATTCAGAAGTAAAAATAACACTAATGTTTTGTCAACTGATTGTACTGTCCTGGATTACCTTGGAGTAATATAATGCACTGAGGTGTTACCATATAAATAAATAAACATACATACATATATGATTATGGAGAAGGATTTAGAAGCTAACATATGCAGAGTCCAATGGCAAAAGTTAGGAAATGTTTTGCATGTGGTATTTTAATTGCTTAGGTGGATTCCAGGAGCACCTAGTGAAGTACCTTGGTTAGGCTGTATAGCCAAAGCAAAGACTGCTAAATACAGTCCACATTTTTAATGCTTTTCAGATAAAAATTAGCACAGCAGAAAGAATACTTTAAGAAGATTAAAGAAGACTATTCTAAGTTTTAAATCACTGGAAAAAAATTTAGTGTTTTAACCTCTGAGAACTACTTTCACCTTTTAATGAAGGAGAGAAAATCTCATTGAAGCAGATGCAGAATTACTCTGGTTTTCTACTTAAATATTGATATTTTGTCTCATTTAATCAGGACCAAGAGCAGTGCTTGGATCTTGATTTAAATCTATATGCAGGTTTGCAAGAAAACAAACTAAATAAAATGTATTAAAGTAAGGTAAAGTTTGATGATGGCCATTTGGGTTTTGGGCCATATGGGGTCTTTATTTGAGAAAGGAGATGCATTTGGGAGGATGAATAAATAGTAGTTGACCCAGCAATGACTGAAAATAAGCTACATGGTGTCAGGTTAACTAAGTATATTAGTAACAGCTGCTTTTCTTGTATGCCAAACAGGATCCCTGACTATCAGCTATCGACTTTTCTAACAGGCATCTGGACTTCCAAATGTGATATGCAGCAGCCCATTAGTATTTTGAACAAGACCTCATATTTCTTCTTCTGGTGATATATGAGAAACTGCAGTTCTGGTGACCTCTAGGAGACCTGTATGACTTAAGCACCCAGGATCTCATTTCTTCCTTGATAATTGTTTTTCTGCTCCATATCTCCCTTGAAAATTGAAGGCATTAGCTTGTTTCAATCATGTGTGACAGTGGTACTCTCAGTGCTCTGCTTTAGAAATCAGTGATGTGAAGCCATCCTGCTCTGCCATGTAGGAGGGGGTTCTAGGGGATGGAAAGTGTAGGGTGTTTTGCTAAAAATCCCTCCTTGGTAATCCCAATTAGTAATGAAGAACTTGCTGAATTGGAATTTGTGTATAAATTAGTTCCGCTTTTAGCACAGAGGATGTACAGCAGAGTAATAACAGAATACTTAAAACAAGTAACTTACTGCAACTACATATATAAATACCTTTCTTATTCTGTGCTGAAGTAATGAGAGAAGATCAGGGAGTTGCAGCAAAACAGGGAAACATGAGTTGCTTTCCAATGGTTGACTCTCTTGAGGCAGCCAGTGAGCTCTCTTCTTGGGCCCAGACCCTACTCAGAAAAAAAATTATGTTGACTCTGGCACAGATGTGTCTCTCTAGCTCTGGGAATAACTTGTCCCTGAGTGGCATAGAGGATTTGCATTCAATTTTTATGAACCCTCATAAGGCCATTGTTCTCCAGTTTCTGATTGATTGTCTTTATGTAATAAGGACAACTAATATAGAATTGTCAGAGTGACTGAGGAAGGTCAGCTGCCACTGGTTCAGTTTAACATAAGCTGTTAAGGTTGCAAGGTGAATTATGTTCTGTTGCACACTGCAAAAAGCACATTATTTTGTTGGTTTTTTTTCACCAATGCCTGATGACTTTTGTTTTCTCCCTCTAAATCTTATTCTAGCATACAATAGTCCTAATCACAGTTTAATTTAGGTTGATGGATGTCCTCTGGCCACAGTCTCTCTGTCAGTTATGGAAGTCTGATGTAGAGTAATTGTTTTCAAAAGTCCCTGATTAGGGGTTCTCATGGGGAGGGGTGTCAATTTTCAGAGCAGGTAGTCAGTGCTCAGTCATTCAGCTTTGCACAAACAGGATCTGTGAGTATTTAGCATCTCAGAAAGCTGAGCCCAAGTTTTTTCTTGTGGGCACCTGATGTAATTCATTATTTGTTCTGGCAGGGTGTAGGGGTAGGAAGGTTGGGAGACCATAGACTCTGCAGCAAAGCTGGGGTAAGGCCAGCAACTGAACTTTGTACAATCCTCAGCTCAGCTGCATTATATTAATTAGAGGGTAATGACAAAGGGTGTTTTGATGTGGGTGTGACAATAGTGTCTGAATCACCTGTCTGGACTTCCACAATAAAAAAATTCCTCACTTCTGCCAGACTACCTTGGTCACTGACCCAGAGCCCATTGCATCAGCTCTCCACAAAACCCAAACAAAAGGTAAACAGTTCTGCAGGAAGTAACATAGTCTTGGGTGCACCCTTGTTCCCAGGCTGGAGTAGCAGGAGGTGGTACTGGCTGCAGTTAAGCTCTGATGAGATTCCCAAATGTCTTTTCATGGAGTTCTTTCTGTTCTTTCCTCTGCACAGTTCAGTGAAGGCTCCCACACCAGCCCCAGAGCCTCCCAAAACTTCCACCCGCTCTCAACTTCCCCACTGATCCCAGCATAAACCTCTTCATAGTCCTTGAGCCACCAACCTCAGCTGTTGTAGGTCCCTCCCAGCTATTTCCACCTACTCTCCTCTTCCACTGCCAAATCCCTGACCAGCTACACCACCTTCCCAATGCCAGTCTTCCTCTTGCATTCCTCTCCATCCTCATCTCTATGTCCCTAGGGTGCTACACCCATCTTACCCCTCTGCTTCTTTGTTGCTGCTGCTACTATATTTTTGGTGGCCACTGCTGCACTGCTGTGGCCACTGTGAGCTCCCTCTTGGCCACCTCCATTCTGGGCTTCTCTTTCAGAAGAAAACTCTCTCTCCTGCTGTGAAGCTGTAGAAAGCCCAACTGCAACCCACCAAAACTGCACAGGAGAGAAGGCAGATTACCTGGAGGTTTGCTTTTCTTTCCATTTGTTCTGCTTCTGTTCATTGTCCCCCTCAGAGAAGTTTGTTTGGTGGGCCAGCTGTGACTGTGGAATAGGTCTTTCAATTCTTGAGGCTCTACAGCCATCCCACAGGTCTTCTCCCCAGTTTGTGAGTGTTCTTTATAACCTGAGCCCTTCCACTTCAGCCACCCTCAGACAGGATGAAAGCCACACAGTCCTAATGTCTTTAAGGGAAGGGACCCTTCCTCACTGAAACACTTTTTTTTTTCCCTTGAGGAAAGGACTCTTTGCCAAGCTGTTCTTCACATCAGCAGTGAAAACAGCAGCTGTTATGACTGGAGCACAGACAGAGAATGGTTTGCTTTTGTTTTTGTTTATTTTTTTCTTTTTTTTTTTCCCGATAATGACTATAAATGTCACAGTTTTGTGGGCACCACTCAGCTGTTTTTAGCAGGAAATTACTCTAGATGTGGCAAAAAGTACTGCCCATTGCAAGCAGTTCCTGTTTTTCAAGAGTGGCCAGATAAATTTGCCTCTCCCAGTGCATAGGAATGGATTGCATTGCCTTCTCTGGTGATATGCTGCTAGGCTTGTGAAAAGCATAAAACTTTGTCTTTCCACACTTAAATTTATAGTTCTGAGACTATTTTTGGTGATCTGATTGAGTTTCCAACCCTCACAGTGGAGAAACTGGAAAACCATTCATGGAAATCTTATCAGGGAATGAGGCTTTTCTATGCGGATGAAGAGAGAGTTCCTTATGAAAGGTGTGTTATTGTCTCATTTTTATAGCTGACTGGATCTTAATTCTGTTGTAATATGAATTAATCTTACAATCTAAATTCTGCTGTTAGAGGTGGGTGCATATTTTGGAGTAAGGTGGCACTCAAGTTGGCTTTTTCTCTAGGTCAGTTGCAGGAAGGATTTAGATTTATTGCAGTGGTGGGTAGTGACTGGGGTTTGGTGGGAAAATATTTGGGAACCTTCTTGGACACTAGCCTGTACAGCGTGACAGCGTGCAGCGTGGCTGCTTTTTTTTTTTTTTTTTTTTTTTTTGACACCTAGTGACCACAGCATTTCTGTCTGGACTATTTCTCTGCCACCATAGAAACCATTAATTGTAGACCTGTTCACACAGGTAAATAAGAAGTTTAACAGCATAAAAAAGAACCATGACATAGGTATTGCCTGTAAATGAAACCTCTGTTAAAATAATGGCATTGATAACTCCATGGATTGCCGTTTGCAAACAAAGCTCTGAAAAAACTGCCTGGATTAAAGTACTGTTGCATAATCCATGGGTGTGTTTGTGATAATTTTAGAATGAGAGGTGATGTGTTCTGTACTGTCCTTTACTCTGTAAATAATGTATGAAGTTTATGAAGATAGATGTTAAGAACAAAACATTTCTAACAGTAGGGAAGAGGTTACTGTGTGGAAATTGTTGCAGTTTAGATGGTGGGTCTGGATTCCTGTGCTTGTTGCTGGGACATATACTCAGAAAAAAAAAGTGTGTATTACATATATATATGTATGTATGTTTCTGTTACAAGGCCTTTTTACATTTCTAGATGAACATGATAAAACAGTGTATTAATATTAATTTTGAAGTAAAAACTTTCTCATAGACATTAATTTTCATTTATATCCATAACCCCAAAGAAATAAAACCAAAAAAAACTATAAAAATGCAATTGAATGTAGTAGGGGAGTTAAGAAGCTGAGACTGGGAAAGGGAAAATTTACTTTACAAAATGCCTTTGCCTCACAACACCACTGTCAGCATCATGTCTGTTCCAGTCTGTGACCCTATCTGGTCACAGAGGCTGCTTCAGTAGAAACACTGAATTTTCAGCAGTATTTCACACCAGGCAGCTTTTTGGTTTATGCTATTTTGTATTTCTCCTGCCTAACAGGAAACATAGTTATAATTCTGTTGATTTCTTTTTATTTTAAGTTTTCTTTGAAAGTGAATGTTCCTATTTGGAATTGTTGCACTCTTCTGTTCTGCCCTCTGCAGCTTTTCTGTGCTGGCAGGATAGAGACTGGCTAGAAAATCTGATTTAGGATTAGGGTCAGTTTCTAGCTAAATTTGACCTGGATGGCACTAAACACTTTAGGATTCATGGTTAACTAAAAAATTAACAATTTTATTTGCAGAATCAGGATGAATATGGTTCACCAGAGGATTAATTAATTATTTTAGCTGAAGGACTTTTTAATGGATACTTTGAAACAAAAATTCAAGTATGTTTTATGCATTCTCCATTTCTGCAGAAATATAAGAATTTTGCTAACCAGTAATTTTATCATTCAAAAAGGAATAAAAAAGATTATTGATAAGTTGATATGAAGTGATTATTTTTACAGCTTTGCAAACCTATCTATGAAAATATTTAAAAGGTAGAAAACACTGTAAATGCAAGGCATATCAAGTATCCTGCCTAGTATTGTGTTGTCTCATTGAATAAAATCCATGCATTTCAGAAAAATGTTTTGTCATTTGATGTGGCTGTTGCTTTGTGGCCAGAAATGCAGTTTCTGCAGCACAGGGCCTGTTCTGCACATGAGACTGGGTAGTGTTTGTGGGTGTATGTTCTCAGTTTTACCTCTAATGGAGTTAAGTGCCTTTGAAGCACAAGAGGAGGCTTTTAATCAGACTTAAATCTCATTATTTGCTTTTATCTGTTCCTATCATTGCTTGTTGCCTACATAGTAGGAAAAGAAAAGCTCCCTGGAAATTTTTTTCTCAAGTGTGGAATTGGTGTGAAATCAGTCTTTCTTTCTAACAGGAGGCTGGCAGGGAGGGGAAGGGGGTGGATAACAGATCAGAAGCAGAGTGCACCAACATTTGGCTTTGGTTTGGGGTTTGTTTGTTTACTTTGTTTGCTTTTCCCTAAGCTGCATGGGTAGAGGATTTCAGTTTTGCTATAATTCTCATTAATTGTGTTGTTAATCTGCCCAATGTAATTCAAAGCTCTAGTTCCTCTAAAGTTACAAACCAATTTTTGATGTATCCATTGTGCCTGCTAAGGATCTAACTATAGCAATTTTCGTGTGTTATTACTTGCTCTAGTTGTGCTGAAGCCTGCAGTGGAACAGAGATATTACTTAGCAAATTTTTGTGGCAGCAGTGGGTTGTAATTGCTTAATTAGGCAAATGTATAGCAATTTAACCAGTGAAACATTTTAGCCATCCTTGATTTAATTCTGTGCTGTATGAGTTTGAATAGAACATGAAGAACTAAGGGGGAAAGCGCATCACAAATTGATCAGAATGCTTTGTTAAACTGAGTTTAGATTTTCCTGAGGATACAGCTGTAATAAAACAGTTTAAGTAGACTATTTCCTCTAGGAATTGGAGCATAAGTCACTGTCAAAAAAAGTCATTAATTATTCACACCAGGTCTCAGTCATTGCTGCACTTTGGTCCCTACTTAACACTTTCCATGTGTTTGTATTGCTAGAATTCTTGCATTTTTTTTTCTGTAGGCAGGGAGCCCTGCAAATTTGCTGAATTTGTATATTGTTATTTCCTCCTTACATGTATAACCTGTGAAATACTTATAATCCATTTAAGTAGTGGGTGTATTCTTTTCTTCCAAATTATATTCATGGTGTGTGGGGGGACAGGAGGAGGAAGAAGAGGAGAAAAGTATCATGATCTATTTTAATTTAGCAACATTTTTGAACACAGTGAGCTGGATACTCCAAGAAGTTTCTTTACATGATGCAGCATGGTGTGTAATGAATGTGGAAGATAAGTGGAAAACTTCCCTATTTGGGAATTCATCTATGTAGGGTCTCTTCTACAGAACATCTTCTTTTTTCCCCCTCTTGCAATAGGTAAAACAGAACATGCGATGGATATGGTTTCTCTAGTGGTGCTGCTCTCATATTTTGCCAAAAATGGTGTTTAGAGCTCAGGAGCCTGCAAGCAAACCTTTCTGCTTCTGAATCTGCTGCTTGCTGGGTTGGAGCACAGCTTGGGCAAAGGAGAATTGAGTGTGCTGTTAACTACAAGGCATTGTAGAAGGTTTGAATGTTTTCTAGCCGTGAGGTGGCATGAAGAGATGATGGAGCTGCACCTGCCAACACAGCTGCATTAGGGCTTCTCACATCACAGCAAAGCCCGACTCTCCTGCAGCATAGTACTGCTGCCTGGATCTAGTGGATAAAGCATGGCATTTTAATCTCTGTCACTTTTGCAGGGAAGTCACAGCAGAACTGAGCTCAATGTCTCACACTCAGTGCCCCACTCTTCGGGTGCCCTTTAGGAAGGTCCAAAGCCCTGGGTTATGCATGGAGTCTGAACTCAGGGCAGGAGAGAGGAAATTGAGAACAGATTTTTGGTCTTATGTTGCCAGAAGGTAACAGTATTTTATACTACTAGTTTTATGTCCCATTAAATGTATATCCTGTAAAAATTTGTTATCAATCATTTATTGCAGAGATCTGTAATCCCAGAGTTGTATTCTCTTCCCCTTTCAGAGAGTTTCCACCTTTCTCTGCCTGATGCTTCATCCTTATTCATGAGCAGCATAAATGATGCAAGTGCATAATGTAATTTTACTTGCATAAGAAATACCTGCCTATAGTATTCATAGTTCATTCCACTGGGAAAGAGGCATTGAGGTGGACTGTTGAAAATTAACCCTGTTCTCTCTTCTTCTGGAAGGTGTAAATAACTTTCAGTATTAAACAGAAGATTTCATCAAGTTGTAGCAATAAATAGTGGCAGCAATCGACCCTAAGAAGCAATTAATTTATGCAATAATTAGGAATCACTTCCCCTTATATGGAAATCAAACATGGAAATCAAAGGTTAACAGCCTTTCTCAAATTCAAGGATCTGAACCTTGGTTTCAAAGACAGCATCCATGTCCCAGCTTCAGCCAGGTAAAGTTTTCTGCAGCAGGTTTACTGCCAGACACTGAGGCTGAGTGTCAGCTCCTTACTGGCAGCAAGGCTGCAGATCTGCATCTTCTCTTTCTCAGTGTTTTCAGTCATACTTTTGTTTATGCTTCAGCTTTCTGCCATCTGTTTACTCCTGCCTGACAGCATATGTTTGTCTTGCTGGCAGGTCGCAGGTAGATGGCTGGGGTTAGTTAAGTGCATAGGGCAGGTCACTTGAGTGGTACAATTTCAGGATTTTGAAAGGTGTTTCAGTACTTGGAGCATGGGAACTGAACTTTTCCAAATATCCACATCTGTGGAACATGCCACATAAAACCATGTTTAATGATTCATAATTGACAGGAGGTTGTGATATTAAGATATAGACAGCTGTTAAAATGTGTGCAATTTTTATAGAGAAAAAAAAACAAACAACTAGGTGCCTAATAACAAGGGTTCCTTCAACCTGTACTGGATAAATTCAGGTCATATTTATTTTAGATTGACTTCCAGAATGATGTCTCTTGGAGCATTTCCAAAAGATAATCAATACACATGATGAGATGGACTGTTTTTAAAATGTGCATGACCATTTTCCAGTTCCAGATTGGTCGTGATAGACAGATTATCAGCTCTCAGTGAACTCCGGAGCAAACTAAATAATGTAGCACAACAATGGGGGCAATTTCCTACACAAAACACAAAGGGGTTGCCCAGGACATTTGATGGGAATAAGCAAGAGGTTTTCCGACCTGCCAGGCTCCTTGTAGGGACCTTCTTCCTTCCTGCTCCTCTCAGCTGTACTCTGAATGGGAGTTTGGGCAGGATTTTGCCGGGGGACAGGAGACAAATATAAACACAGAACAGTAATAGGCACTGGTTACATTGGATGGAGTGGAATTTTCCATCATTGTTATTGCTTACTGTACATGTTGCCAGAGTGAGCAGCATCCCTGGCCAGCAGCCATGGTCCTCCACTCTGCTGCTCCCAGGGGACACAAGATGACCCTCCCCAGGGAACTTGTCAGGCACCCACAGGACAGTGGAAAACAAGGCAAGGCAGACAGACACAGTGGCAGATGAGAGCAAAAGGAAAGAATGAGAGAAAATTGAGCAAACTGAAAAGTAGCCTGCTCAGCTGCCAATAGCTCTAATGATGGACAGTTTTGATTTCCTTTCTTCCTCTCTTTTTACCATCTTCTTATTTTTTTTTTTTTAACCATTAAGTAGGTGTTTGATATGCTTCTTACTTTTCACTAGTGAAATGTTAATCCTGTCAGTAAATCTTCCTCTATGTCAGTTCCTACTAAGTAAATTTTGACACTTTTCCAGAACACAATGCACATGATGGAAAAATAAAAATATTAGTCCGGATGTGGGGAAAACTTGCATACTTGACCTTAAGAAAATGAATAAGATGAAAACCTCAGTGAAAAAATGACATCTGGCATGTTTGGGTAATTTTCTCAGGAAAGGGGTAGATGGTCAAGAATAGGGAAGCAAATGTTTTCACCCTCTGCATGCTAACATTTTCTCATGAGTGGCTTGCTTGAATATTTCTCAGCATGTGTGTGATGCTGTTAAGGGCTGCCACGGTTGCAGAAGAGCTTGAGGGAAGTTCTGTTTTGCAAGTGATCTTTCAGTTTTGACAACTTTTGAAAGTCACACAGAATTTATTGACAGCATGTAAGGAATGTCAATAGTAAATATTAAGAACAAATTTTGGGATATTTGAGGAATTGCCTCTGGGAAGGGTAGCTGCCTGCTCTGGAATGTTTCATGCCAACATCTGTGGGTGAAAAAATGAGTCCAAGGACAGTTAAATGGTTAAGAGGCATCATACAGGTCTAAAAGGCAAAGAGTTCCTGTTCTCATAATTTGATCCTTGATGAAAATTGCAGATTCAAATATTAAAATATTTATTCTTAAACCATGGGGAATCTCATAGATCTTTAAATGTCTTTAAAATATTTCTGTAAAGTGCAGTATGAATTTTCAATGGTGATTTTTTATTTCATGTTAAAAATGATGTGACCCATATGAATGATCCACAGATGTAACACTGTGAATCTTTTATATCAGTTTCTATTTCAGTTTCAATTAGAAATTCTTGCTCAATATATATTTGAGTATATGTATTATTAAATAAAAAGAGACCTTCCAAGATGCTAAGGGTGCTTAATATTGAACTAATAGATATTGTTAGGAAAAGCATAGCCCGCAGTTCTAAAGTCTGAGGGGGTGATCTGAAAAGATTATAATTTTCTAAAAATGAGAAATAAAACTTGCTCATAGTTTTCAGCTTCTAACACTGGTGGGTACGCAGTGTGTAGGGGTGATTATCAGCATAATAAAAGTCCATTTCTATGTAAAATGAAAAAGAAAGTTACTTTGCCCTTGATGATAGCACTGCTAGACATGAGTAATCTTTAGAGTTTTAGGGAATTTATGAGCAATCATTTAAAGTAGCTGCACAGAGCTTTTAAAATTCAGTAAAAGTTTTTAATTAGCACTTTTTATTTTTTTTAAATTTTGGTCTTAAATTCAGTTCCCTGGAGAGAAAGCTAATACAAAATTGGCATTTGTGTGTTATTGAAATGTTGTTTTACCAAGAAGTTACTAAAATATTAAATTCTGCTATGAGCAAAGATAGAACAGTTTGATACTGGTAAAGTCAAAGCATTACAGCATTGTGAATGTTGCACAACTGTACCTGTAGTAGAATCTAGACAACAGCATTTTTCAGATATGTGTTATGCTTTGCTCTCTGTTTGTTTATTATTTTCTGCATTCTATATCACTCATAGGAAAAATTCAAAGTTTGATTCTTCAGGAGCTCTACTGCATAGAAACCAGTGCTGTACCAGATTCTTTCCTATAACTTCAATTCAAATCTTCATTCTTGGACAGTGCTGGACTTTT
>PYHW01010320.1:449972-467600 GCA_013186435.1 Turdus rufiventris
GACACAGGCTGGGGCTCCTGCAGCCAAGGCAGCCTCTGCTCATCTCCCACCCATCCCAGTTTGCCATGGCAGTGAGGAGGAGCTCAGGGATTGCACCCAGCAACACAAGCTGGTTTGGTTCATGCTGCTGTCAAAGTGCATGTCCTGACTTTATTTGCTTTGGCCCTAATATGAGGCATTGCATAACTTTAATTTTGTTCTTTTTGCAGTGGCACTTCAGGCTGGGCGAGACAGTGTCCTTAGCTGCCTTTATATGTAGGTTTTAGGGCACTGGTTTATGTAACCCACTTAATGGTTTTTTTCCTTATATTGTTGCCAGATGGCACCCCTTGTACGTTTTGCCCTTTACAGCTCATTTAGCTTCCCTTGGTTGAGGCTCTGCCTCTGCTGAGCTAGCAGGGCTTGCCCCCACCCAATATAGGGCAAACAGCTCAGAAAGGGATGGTCTGCTGGACTGGAGAAAGAGAAGTGAAGCACAGCCCCACCAGTCCTGGCAGCCATTCCAGCTCCAGCCAGTTCATTCAGCTGGGAATGAGGAGGCTCTGAATCTTCTCCATGCTGTAATGTGCAGATCTGAGAAGGAAAGAGCTCTGTGCTTCCTGCAGTGGCTACCAACCCACATCAGTTTGGTGGGAAAACCTCTGTATATCAGATTGCAATGACTCTTGTAAAAAGTGTGGCAGTTGTGATCAGTGCATTTCGTTTATTTTATACAGGTGCATTGTCATGTCCAAGATGCTGTCACAAAATTTTCCAAGAATTTGAACTTTACAGAGGGCTTTAAGACTGTCCCTTTTAAAGGCCATGCCAGGTCCTGTCTCCCTGTCCTCAGCTGGTAGGTGGCTGCGTGCAGGGAGGGTTGCCAAGTGAATATCCACTTTCCTGGGACAAGTATTCAATATCAGGCACCAGTCAAGTGACTCCATCAGACCCCAGGTGTCTCCAGCAGCAGTCTGGTCTCCACCAGGGAAAGGGTCCAGTCTTATTTTTATAATTTGGGAGTGAATTGGTCTCTACTGTGCTGTTTCTCATGTACAGAGAGGTGCTGTGAAGTTGTTTGAGGTAATAGCAGGCCAGATTTGTGTATGTGTGGTTTCCATCTCAGCTGTAGCCAGGTCTCCTTATCTTTACTTCTAGGATTTGAATTGCAACTACCTAACCAACATAATTTTCCATTCAGACATTTTTCATTTAACTAGGAGAGTCATCAAGTTAAAGTTTTTAAAGTCACCAAGTCAAAGTATTTCTAACTGTTTTCAAAGTTACTTTAATTTTACAAGCACCTCCTCAGAATGTTTGCTTCAAAACTTTTCATGCTTTTTGTACATGGTTCTTCCATTTTTGTTTTAGGACAAACCATATCCTTGAAAAACCACACCCTAATTTTTTGAACTTACCTTCAAACGAAGATGAAAATAGAATTTTAAAACAGGAATGAACACAATTTTTACTGCATCTTTAAAAGATTTTTCATAAAATTGCAGCTCAAAAACTGTTCTCAAAACATACTTGATAAAAAAATCTAGTTCTACTTTTATATGTCTGTATCTATATATCTCAAGTAACTTTTGTAATGAAATCCAGATAGTTAAATAAAATTTCCATGAGATTCTTAGTTGAATACAATATTCTTTCCAGTGAGTAGATGCTTCCAATTAAAAATGAAAGAGGATGAAGTCTAGTAGCTATTGAAGAGTGATCTAATATTAAAGTTTAGCTGGAGTTCCTCAAGAAAGGAACTTTATTTCAGCATTATCCAAGTAACCAGGATAACTGAATGCCTCTGGTTCCAGTATTAAACACATGCACACTGTTGTACATGCAGGTACTCCCAGACATTCATGGAGATGTGATTGTCATTGAGCATCAGCTGGTATGGTCTAGATGATTTTGATTTTCTTTCACTCAAACTAAGTAGTCCTTTGTTCAAGAACTGGTTAATCCCTAGAAATATGACATATTTTATATTTAGTGGCACTGCATGCACTAATTTCGCTGTTTATTTCCTAAAATACTGGAGTTGACATTTTTGGAGCTAGAGAAACCTATTTCACTGTGTGTTCTACTTATAAGATTAAAGTACTTTTTCTATGCAAATACTGCCTTCCTGTAGGATTACTGTAATTGATGACTCTGTCCACTGGATTTGTGGAGATGGCTATTTTCAGAATGTCTGCAGGTAATGACTGTTCTCTGACTTGTTAATCTCTTCTCTTCTGATTATCTGAGCAGATGTTGCTTAACCCACAAAGTGGCTAGGACCACTAAGAGCAACAAACCATGGAAGTCAGGGAAAAATTAAAATGTAGAGAAGTTGCACCCAGTTAGCAAGAGAAATTAAGGCACAATGAAGACAGGGAAGGTAAAAAGAAGTTTTCAAATTGTATTTTTCATGTGAGAAACTTTGTGGAATGGCAGACTTTGTTTTTGAGTGAGTACTAAAGGTAGTTTCTGGACACAAGAAGGGATTGTCTACTTGTATGGTGGTCTGAGGCATGTGTGCTTCTCTGTGCTTCTTCTGTGAGTGTGTAAATGATGACTTTCCAAAGAATGGGTACCTGCAGCTTGTCTTAGCTCTCCACATCTGAATGCTCTTGCCACCACTGGAAAGAAACAATTTGGAATTCTTCCAGAGAGATGTGTTGGGCACACAGTTGGGTCAGCAGAAATGGGAGTGGGAATTGAGGCAGTTGAGCCCTCTAACAGTTCTAATGAGCCACTGTTTGAGATTTTGGAGCCACAATTTCCTATGCCTGCAGGTAGTCCCCTGCCAAACACACTGGAAACTCTCCCACCTGGTGAGGGTATGCTGGATCTAATGGGAGTGACCTCTCTTGGTGGCATTTCAGGCTGCGCCAGCAAGGGTTGGGTCAAGATTACATAGAGAAAAGCTGTATGGAATTGTCCCAGGGCACCCTGTGCCAAGCTGGCCTGGGCACTGCATTGCCAGCTCTGATGATGGGTGATGGAAGCCAGGAGCTGCATCCCAGCATTTCCATACAGTTCTGGAAGCATCAGCATGCTCTAAACAGCTCGTTGTTTTGACATGGGCCAGTTCATTTCCATTAACCTAAAAACAGCTTTTAGTGTGCATTGTACTTTTGGACCTGAAGTAAAGCATTAATACCTGCTGGTATAAGCTCTGGATTTTTAGAAACATGAATTGCACAGACAATTAAATTAAAAATAAGCAATTGCATCAGTGTGACCTTATCATAGGGCTGGGGAATCAGGAAATTTGGCCTCTGTTTCTGGTCCTGTTAAATTCACTGTGTGACCATAGGCAAGCATTTAAAGTCACAGCATCTGAGATTAATACTTACCCATCTTACAGGATTTTCTGAGGCTAGATTATGTTTCTGTTGTTTCTTTGGCATCCTGCAATGGATGATGTTTGCAGTGCATATGCTGTTGATAATAACATAAAACAAAATGAAATGTGAATTACAGTAATTTCATTATTACAAGCCGCACCATTTTGACTAAAATTTTGATCCCACACCGGAAATGCAGCTTACACTCAGGAGCGGCCAATATATGAAAAAAAGATCTGAAATTTCCAACCCTGGAAGTGCAGCCGAGGTGCCGAGCTGAGAACCTGCCAGTAAAACCTGGGATTGTGCGATTGTTACGCATTGGTTACTCTGTTGCGCGGCGGGTGGAGGCGGGCTCCGTGCTGGCAGCACAGCAGGGGCGAGGTGCGGGGCTCCCTCCTGCTGGCCCTGTGGCCCGGGGGGAGGCAGGGGGTCTCCGTGCCCACCTCCCACCAGCGCTGCAGGAGCAGGCAGGGGGCTCTGTCCCCACCTGCCAACGTGGGGCAGCGCCGGGCCGGGGCCGAGCCCCCACGGCCCGAGCCGAGCCAGTAAATCCCACGATCCCACGATTCTGTTACTATTCGGCAACTTTGTTGCACGCGGGTCCTCGCTGCGAATGACAGAGCCGCTTATAATCAGGTGCAGCTTATGTATGGACAAAGTGTTGCCGACACCCGGAGATGCGGTTTATAGTCAGTGTGGCTTGTAATCATGAAATTACTGTACTTTTTTATTTGTTATAAGTGAAAAATGCAGAACCCCCAGCCGTGTTTTTTGATAAAAATAATTGCAGACCCTCAAGCAAGTAAAGGTACATGACAATTTTTTGTTTGTTTGTTTGTTTTTAGGCATGTGATTAATCCTAGGTTTTTGATGACCCAGATTAGGTCATCATTGCAGTTACTTTAGCAATGCAGTAATACAGAAACTTTCCAATGGAAAATTATAGCAATGGATTCCCTGAGGAAAGAGATGCACAAAGGAGCCATTGCTATGGAAGTCAAAAGGAAACCATCAATTTTTCATTGCTTCATAGATGCAGCTCCAAATTGCAAAACTCATCTTCTCTCGGTGTAAGTGGTTTTGGGGCCTTTGGCATTAGTGGTCAGTGGAGTAAATCTGTATGTGGATGGTTGAAATGTTTTTTCAATGGCAACAGAAACTCTCCAGGGAATTTAATTTCTTTTTCACAGAGAGAGAGCAAGATGAGGGGACATTGCAGGACTTATGCACTGCTGGGCTGCTCCTCAGGCAGTTACCTTATGCATTTATAAACAAAGGTTTTATATTCATCTTCTATAGTCAAGTGGTTCTGTTTGGCAAATCATTTTACACTGGATTACTGAAGGTTATGAGTCTTTCATAAACCAGGTGAAGCATGCAGCTTCTCATTTAGCTTTCAGCTGAATTGGTTTTGAATTACTGGATTTTAAACAGCTCTATTTTATTGAAAGATTTTTGTATAGATTGCCATGTGTACTGGCATCCTTTTCAAGGAACTTTCAAATCTGGATGAAAACCTAGATTTTTGTAGTAATTTTGTCTATTAACACATGGGTCTGGATTTTTTGTTGTTGTTTAAGTAATCGTGTTCAGACCTGTATCACTTAAAAGTTTCTTTAAATACCTAGACCATTTTTAATCCAGGTTTTAGGTTTTTTTATGGTTGTTCCTTGCAAAGCATTACATTCTATAACTGAGGTTTTTCACACTGAGGAGTGCTAAAATAGAAATGGATATGGTTCTGGAGCTCTTCCGAGGAGCTGGGAGTATTAGGAGCTGTGGGAATTCCCCCTTGCAGATTATCATGGCAGGGATACATGGTCCAAGAAAGGTGCCATCTTCTGAATACCAAAAGAGTTGGCATTTAGTTATCGCAGAGAAGATTTGCATTCTGAAGGAAGATGAGCTGGTAAAATTCTAGATTTTCATTCTGCTCTCTTTTACAACAAGAGGTGAAATAACACAACATTATCTGGTTGTTTAGTCAGGTAACAAGTAAAATAAAGGCCCAATTCCTCAAACTTTTATTTCTTTATCAATACAGTGAAGTCACACTTTTGGAAATCCACAATTAGGATCTAATAATATACTATTTCTCAAATAGCTTTTAAAAACCAAGTGATGAATCTGCTCTTCATCCCTGACTTTTCTTCATGGAGTGATGCTATTTATGTGTTTTGATGATGCTCTAAAGTCTGTAGGAAGTCCTTTGATGGTCTAGCCAGTATTTTGTTAACAGGATGTTTCCATCTTCTTTTACTGCTTTAAACTTACCAAAAACAAATTTAGAAACTCTCCCTGTTTATAAAGGAGATGACAGTGCTAGCTGATTAAAAGGGGTAGAATTTTTTGCCCCACTTATCTCATGTTGTTGATGAGCTGCAACAGATATTGATGCCAAATTCACTTTTTATATGAGTAAATTTGGCACATGTGCATGACAGTTCTTCCTCTTGTACCGTCATTAGCACACTCTTAACTGGCATTCTGCCACTGGGGAAAAGAACTGTTTTCATTCAGTGTGCATCTTGTGATCACCATCTGTATCCTCTGTTTTTAGGGCCTGATCCTGCAAAATTATTACAAGAACAGTTAGTTCTCCAACATCTACTTATGTTGCTGGTAATTAATTATGCCTATTTATAAAGAGAGGGATTTTTAAGAGCTGGGGCTTATATTTGTAAGGTGGGATTCTGAATATCTGTTCTAAATCTTGTAATGGCCACCATTTGTTAATAGGATTCATTATATTTACAGCCATGTGGAGATTATTGTGGGTGCTTGAAAAAACACAACAAAAGAGTGTAATATCAGGAGAAAACAGGGGCAGCTGAAGGGTGGTAGGATACAAGTTAGTAACACATTAAGTGGCATCTGTTCTGAAGTTTTTCTGCCCTTCCCAGGGAAGGATTTTCCAGACATCTAACATGAATTTTTCATGCTGTGGTTAGGTTTATTGCCCCTGACTGTGTCCATAGTATAATTTAGGTTTGGTACATGTCTCCAGTCTTGCACAACTGGCAAAATACTGCAGGTAGACATTATAACAGGATTGGTTTAGGGCTTGTATTTCCATGTACACATTACACGGATGAAAACAAGACAGCTTTTATTTAGGCCAGCAGTGTTATTCCCAGGTCCCAGAGTGGTCTGGGAGGGAGTTGCAAGTCTGAGAACCTCTCGTGTACCTGTCTGGAGTGTTCACATGGGTTGCAGACTTGTTTCTTGCCTTTGCTCAGAATTTCTGTGGCTTTTACCCTGCAGTATTGAACACCTGTGTGGCTGTGACAGGCTGGGAGATTGCCAGCTCTGGTTTGTGTTGCCACAACCCGAACCCTTCCATCCTCACCTCAAGGCTCGCTGCTGGAGCGTGCCCTGTGTGTTTTGCCTTACATCTCTCCCAGAGCTGGCTGCAACTACAAAATAACCTGGCTCCTTTCATTGCACCTTGTGTGAGCTACCACCTCGCCCGTGGCTCACTTTCAAGTTGGGATTTAAAAGACTCCTTATAACTTCCCAAGAGCAGAGCAGCTGGAGACCTTTCTGAGGCAATACATCTCTGGGTTTGAGGAGCAGAGGATGGACTGAGGGGCAGCAGCTCTGCTCATGTCCCCATCATGCCTTTCATGATGCTGGTGTGGATCCCAGTAATCTGCAGATCCCACCCCAGGTCCTGCCCAGCCCAATCCTGCCCTCCTCTTGGTACTGTCCCAGACTCAGCTTACCTCCCAAATACTTGGGACTCGGTGACTGGAAGGCAGGCAGGAGGTTTTCAGGTAGCATGGGCAGTGATGTGGTTTGCTTGTTTGTTGGTAAAGAAAATACTGCAAGGGATTATCCTTTCATTGGCGCCTTTCTAGGTGACTTCTGAGGGAGAGAGATTCAGTAGCTAACAGCTGACAGGCACTGTTTAGTGTGCAATGGACCCTTAGGTCTTCAGATGAGCTTTTGCAAAAAAAAAAAAATAAAGGAAAAAAATTCTTCTGATTTTGCTCCAGATAAAATCCAGCATATTCATTTGGATATATATCATATATTTTTTTCCTTTTTAATAATGGGAATAATGTTCTGCGTTTTCTATATTACTTATTTGCATTTGGTATACCTCACCTTGAGTCAACTTGCAGCACTTGTGTTAAAGACAACAGTAATTTCACAACCATAAGGAGCACCAGACTATAAGGTGCACCTCCGGGAGTTGGCAAATTTCGCAACTTTGTACATTATATAAGGCACACCGGACTATAGGGTGCACTTCTGGGTTTGGGTGAAAATTTTAGCCAAAAAGATGCGCCTTATAGTCATGAAATTACTGTAAATTATTTGCTCTCTGCAGCTTCAGGAATCTTAGTTTCAACTGCACCTGATCAACCTTCAGTGTCCTTAAAACATACAGTTACAGCTTGTTGGCATAGAAGTGGGTACAGAGATAAGAAGCTGATGTGAAATTTTTGTTTCTCTTTACCCTTAATCTCCAAATGAAGGTTATTTACACAGCAGTGTTATATGTCACCCAGCTTCACTTGCTACTTCACAGAACTGGAAGTTTAGACATTGCAACTATGGAGAACTGTAATTCTTATGTTACTTGACTTTTTAGAGGGTTTCAGTGACATGGTTTAATCCAAACGCACTGATGACATCCATGTGTATCTTCACAAGCATAAGGAGCTCTATGAAGACAAAAGATTTTGGTATCAACCTGTACAAAAAAAGTTCCAATTTTAAGTTCTGGATTAAATTCAAAGACAGCAGATGACAATTTACTCAGCCTTTTGTGGGTGAAGAAACATTTTGAACATTGAAAACAAATCAGAAAAAGCACAGTCCAAAAATAATGTTCATTGGACATTTGAGCTTTTTATAAAGTGAGCTGGAACTTTGCTTTGGCATAGCAGGACCCTGCTGTGAAGCCAGCAAGAAAAAGGAATGGTTTTAAATGCAAATAAATTAAGAATACAAACAAAGCAAAATTTGTGGCAAATTCATAATCAGCTTTTCACTGTGTTTTACATTAAATAGGTTTTTTCCTTACAGTATTGTCTTAAATTGCAGAAACTTTACCTCCCATGGTGTCTTGCAAACACTGTGGAATTGCTCTTCATGATAAAATAGGGAAAACAAATGAGCATTGGACTTGTGTATTTGATTAAACACTTCTTTAAAATACCACTTTTGTGTGGTTTCAGCTTTCCTCTTTGGCTTTTACTTGTCATCTTCTGGTTGTGTTCTCTATTTTTCCTTTGTCCTTAATATTTATTTCAGCTTCCTGTCATTACTGATTGAATTACTTCACTTACCACTCAGTTGTCTTCTTGCTGTTGTTTATAAAACATCTCCATAGTTACATGTGATGCATAGACGGTTGGCTGGCTAGGGTTATAAAATAAGGTTGAGTATAAAGGCTTTAATATAGAGTGGGCACAGTTGTCTAGGACTCCCTGAGAAGCACAATAAATGCCTTATCTGTAAAGGAACAGGAGTAGCTGTTGCTTGGTGTCCTGTGTTTCATACACAATTACTGAATTGAAGTGATTTTCAAATTTTTATGCAGCAAAAAATTAGTGGTGATTATAATGTGTCATCGTGTTCTTATTCAGAATTCCGTCTCCCAGCCTCATTAAGGATTTCACTGACATTGCAGCCCAGTGCAGCCAGCTGGTGATTTTGAGTATCAATGGGATAGCATCCACCATATGGAGCACCAAAACCATTTTTATTGTATTAGCTTGATATTAAAAAGAAATTACTACACCTATGTGAAGTGTGGCACTGTATTTTGGTGTTCATTTTTCTTTGTTCAGGTTACTAATGGCAGCTGTATCTGAAATAAATGTTAAAAGCGGAATTAGGAGGAGCTCATTTAATCTGTGTCCATTCACTTTTCCCTGAATGAGAGGTTAGTATCTTCCAGGAGTCCCAGACAGTGGCGATCTTTAACTTCTCCAGCTAAGTGGGGATAAACTTGTGAGAGATCATGATGTTGCACTACAAAGATCTTGATCTGTGCTCTGGTCTTTTTGTAGGTACAGTTCTGCAATCACTTGTGAGCAAACCTGTCATTTCAGTAAGACAGTGGATATAATTTTGTCTTCTCTCTCCACTTTGTCCCTTTACAGTTTACAGCAAACTGATTTTCAGTAAAGCCATTTGGATTATCTTTTATTAAAAAACAAACCAAAACCAAGAAAGTCTTTGCCCGTTAAGCTGTCATGTGAATTTGTTTTAACAGTTTCCAGCCAGAACAGAAAAATATTGAAATATATGCAGGTCAATGAAAACTACATAGCAGGAACTTGGTAATTTCCATTTGACCTTTTTCTTGCTTGTGTGTATGTTAAAAAAATACTTGTAGAATAGATGCTAAAGCAGTACATTTGCTCTTAAACTGGTATATTCAATACTCAAAAACCCTGGAAGCTTCTGCACAGAAATGGGTTAAACAGAAAGAGCTCCTTTCCATTGCCTTCTTTCATCATCATCATCATCACTTTTTAAAATAGAGTTTTTGTGAATAAGGTGGCTGAAGATAAGAACCAGAACCACTTGATGTAAATGTCCCTTTACACAGGTGGGTGAGTAAAAGAGCTGCAGAGCAGGTGAAAGCCATTCCTCACAGTCTGCAGGAGTGTGGCAATGAGCTCTGCAGCTGGGCTCAACTTTCACTTGTCCTGACAGTTTTCACTGATGCCAGCTGATGGGTCAAGTACTACAAGGACTGTGCAAATAAGTAAAAATTATTTTGAATTAAAAGACTGAAGAAACTGGGTTTTTTTCCCATAACTGTTAAAGTTTCTCCCAGTGTAAAAGTTTGGCATGGTATCTGACACAGGGTTGTGGGTTTGCCTCCAGTTTCATGGCCAAGAGCCCTGATTTCCCTGACATGTGGTGGCAGATCATGGCAGTAGCCACACAGGGTAAGATAGTCTTTGCAGAAGGATATTGCAATTGTTTGTACAAGTATACATCAGGCCAGAAAAATGAAACTATGAGAGCATCATGCATTGTCTGCTGGAGACTGTAGAAAATCTATCATGAAAAAGGTGGTTTGATCAAAAGCTGGCCCGGAAACATCCAGTGTAGTGCAGTGTATGTGTTTTGTGAAGCACACATTCTCTATCTAATGCTAAAAGAGTATTGTGGAACGAGGTAAAGATGAATTGATATAAATCTGAGCTAGCATAGAGCATAGACTTGCTTTACAGTCAGCAGAAAGAGGAAAGCTTGCTAAGAAGCACCTTTTTTTTTTTTTTTTTTTTTTTTNGCCGTACGGAAGTTTAGACAGCTAACTCAGACAGAGTTTGGTTGTTGAGCAGAGTATGGACATATGTTTGATATCTTTGGATGAATCCTACTCTGGAAATCATTTTCAGTAGACTTCAGTAGACTGTGGATCAGCTTTGACTGAAGTTTTGCTGCTATGAAGCTGTCATGATAAGTTTGTCAAGATCCTGGTAGCTGACAACAAACTAATTTATCACCTCCCCCCTTTTTGTTATACACAATCACATTATCCATTGTAAATCTCTGCAAAACAGATTGGTGCAGCACTTTGACCTCTTTGAAATAAGAAAGTCTTCTGAACAGTGTTGCAAAGGTGTTCTTTGGCATCCAGATGGATTTTTTGTGTTTTGTTTATTCTCATTCTCAAAATGCACATCTTTTCAGTCGATGTGTGTACATAATGTATGCTTCTGTTTAGTACAGTAATTGTAAACACTTATTCCCTTCACAGAAAAGAGGATGTGTGATAATTATTTAGCAGCTTCTTCCTTGGAGATTGGCTGTGTGAATCTTTGAAGGACATGACCTAAACTAGAGGTTTCTCAGTAGTTAAAAAAAAACCCACAAAATGTTATGGGCCTTTTCCTGGGCCAGATTTTCAGTAGACTGCTGAAACTCTGTTTGAAGAAGTACTTGTGCATGGTAACAGTCCTTAGGCATTGAAATATGAATGTCTGCAAATAATGACTTGGGTCTTAGCCATGGTTATAATACAAGTATACAGCTGAAGAGAAAAGTTTTAGTATCCCTTGCTAAATATTTGTCCATGAAACTGGAGCCAGAATGAGATGAGGTATTGTCAGGTACTTCGTGTAACTTTTTTATTTTATTTTATCTGTGTGGTTTTGTATAACTTAAGAAATTTAAGCTGGAGTCTACATAAATAGTCAGAGTATGCATCTACTGCGTTCATACTGTGCTTTGGAGGCCCAGTTGAGTTACTGGAGAAGGCTGGATGCCCAAGGCCATTCATCAATTGTGCAGCACAGAACCTCTGGTCCCCATCATGTCTCCACCCTTGTTTTGGGAGCAGTTTTGAGTGTGTCAGGACTGTTTACCAGCTTCCCCATCAGATCACTCCAGTACATACATGCATGCCTGTACTTTCTCGTCATCCCAGGAAGATGGCTAGGTATTTAAACTGGCTTAAACTGCTGCATAAAAGGGGCAAAATTTGCATTTTGAGTAATTAAAATTGCAGTTCTTCTCTTGGTTTAATTCTCTGTTGGCATGGCACAAGCCAATTGCCCTTGTCTTGTGTCCTTCTTGATACTTCCTTTTCTCTCTGCCCTTCAAATCTTATTCCTCTGTCCATGTTGATAAATTTGTAATATCGTCTCAGAATTTCCTTTTTTACCATCTTCTCTCTGCCTCATTCAGCTGCTTCAGCCTCTTTACCTCAATGCCTTCACCAATGCACTATGTTGTGAACAGTAACATTAAAACTAATTTGTATTTGCTTTGATTCCATAATGACCTCACATTAGGCCATTTCCCTATTAATACTCTGCCTGTAAAATGCCATTGAGATAATGAACATCATTATAACATGTTTTTCCCTAACATAATGCCAGCAGGACTCCAGTTTGTGAAGTACAAGCTGGTTGAACCCTTAGCAGATGCTTGATTTAATTAATGGGAGGACACAAAATGTGCAAGCAGGTCAGTATTCCTCTTGAAGACAAAATGATAATTACTAAACCCTACAAATAATTTGTAAACAGCAGAAGGGTATATTTCCTAAACTGACTAATCCAACACTTCAGTAATGCAATTATCTCTTATTACAGCCTTTTGTCGACTCTGCCTCACATTTCAAGATGAAACCTGGTATTTTTCCCTTAGTATGTGTATTAAAGATGATTCAGTTCTTTAAAATTACCATGCAAATGCTCCAGGGCTTTGTATTTTCTACTTACTGTGTTGTGTTGTGGTGCCATTTACACTGCTGTGGTGGGCAGTGTTTTATTTGGATCACAAAACAGTAAGGAAATGGTTCAAAATATGTTTTGCTTAAGCAGTTTATCTTCCTAGTGCAGCTGGAGTTTTTATTTCACACTCAAATGCACTAGTAAAACATCAGGCACCTTTTTCTTCTAGTCTGTGAAGCAGCTGAGTACAGCAATAAGAGAATTGGAGTAATTTAGCAAGTATTTCTATTTCTTGAATAGTATCATTAATATATAGACCTTTTTTTTTTCTGTCTCCCTTCTTTTTCAAGCCTAATATCATAGTATCTGAGGATTTGGTATCTTTCCAGTGTGCAGTGCCTAACCACACAAAAGATGACCTTACCTGTATTTTACAGAGGGGAGCTGGGACAGGGGGATGTGGGGGCTGCCTGTATTCTGGAAATGTATGGAGCATAGGTTGCCATCACTTTAGGGCTGCCCCATTAGGGCTTTGCTGCAGCCGGTGCTAGGCAGCTCTGCTGAGCGGCTGCAGTGGTGGGTGGGGGCATCCCTGGGAGGGTCTCTGGCAGGAGCCACCCAGGCCGCTCACAGAGAGGTTGTGAGTCAGACCAGAGTGCACAGGGGGCAATACTGACCTGGGAACCAGCCTTGAGCTGGTTAATATAGCACAATTATTTTTCAATGCAGTCATGTATATTGGCCCCTACCACTGCATGAAACCCTGTTTAGGTTGCTGTTCATAACCCTGTTTAGTGGGGACATAGAATCATCATAAGGAAACAAGAGTCATGTTTACTTCCATGCATTGGCTCCAGACACACTGGGAGTTAGTTCCTTGATGAATGAGCAGCAAGTGTTCTTCCTGGGCCTCTTCACCAGCAGGAACAATCAGCAATGGACATTGCAGCTCTTCAGAGTTGGTAAGGCCAGTGCTGCACCTGGAAGCCATGCCAAGTAGGATGTTGCTGAAAACATTCCTGCTCTTATTTATTGTAGAAAGAGCAATATTGCTGAGTTCTTTGTCCTTTAATGGTGTGACTCATTTTGAGACTGTTTTTGGTAAAGTTCACAAATGTATTTGAGTATTTGTAGAGAGCTGCCGTATGAGTAAGGCTGGCCAACTGTTTGTATTTTTTTTTTCTTGTGACCAGATGGATCTGCTTTTGTCTTTTTCTTATTAACCCCTTGCTTTAACATTTTATTAGGCACTCTTTCTACTCACCACTCCTCATAAACTATTGCAGCTTGCATAAGAAATAACATAAAAATCAGAGTTACCCCGGTTAGTGATTTGTGTCCAGGGTTGAAAGTTAGATCAAGTGTTGGTGTCTCCCTGTACTTAATGCACTTGGAATAGGAAGATCGTTCTCTTTATGTAACTTTGCACTCATAGTGTTGTATATATTTGTCCTAGTCGGGGACTGGGTCTGTAAAGACACTATAGTCATCAGATAAAGAGCACCAGACTTAAAAATGCTTCAACCTGAGCTAAAGGAGAATTCAGTGGTAGGCTGCCTGGTATCTCGTGTATACTGGATATATTTTGGATAATTTGTCTGTCCTTTTTTTCTGTGTTAATTCTCATGGTATTCCCATAGGATAGCAAAAAGCAACTATCCATATTTTTTTGAGTTAGGGAGCAAGTAGAAAAAATGCCTAATTTACCAAGCTGCAAAATCCTGACCAGTGGGCTATGTCCAGCACATTAGAGTATGCTTTAATCGTCTAGACATTTCAAGTGTATGAGTTCTTTTGCAAAATCTTCTGTTTCAATAGAAGTCTCATGGCATTTATCAGCAAACATCTCTCTTGTAATAGCATTAAAAATCTGGCCACAATACTTCTCTGTTTAAGTGTGTTTCAAAATCAGATTATAAATGTGAATTCATCTCATGCAACTCCTGAAGCCCCTAACTCAGCAAGTCATCCTAAGCTTTCTTCATAGTCATCAGACAGAAATGTGCACTTTGTGATTTCTTTTAAGGATCTGATCTCTTTTAATCCTGAATTCCCTGTTTCTCCCTATTGACTGCAAAGTAAACCTAGTTCAAAACCTTGTCTCCTGCACTGTAAATTTTTGCATTTATTTAGCTGAATTCAGCCTTGAGTGATTCATCAAAGATACACAGGATGACTTGTAGCACAAAGGATTTTACTCAAATCTCCCAAGTACTCAAACCTCCACCTCATGGACCAACCTATCCAGCAGACTGTATTCACTGCCTTTGCTCTCTGTGATTCATCTCTTCCCATTTAGTTTGTTGGACTTCAGCTGAACCCCAGCTGCACAGGCATGTATTAGGAAAAAGAAACTATAAATGTAGGATGAAAAATTGGAGCTGGAGAGAAGTGTTAAAGCATTTTAAAGAGAGCTTAATAGTTACCCTCTCTAGAAAAGGGTCTGCTGAATTGAACAGCTGATTTCCACAGAAATTGCTCTTAAGGTTTTGTTTTCCAGTAAATTATGACGTACTTGTTGGAATTCCAAATTCAAGATAACACATTCTATTCACCTTTGTGAAAGATCTGGAAAAGAAATCCCAATCTCTCTTAAAATTGTAATGGATTATTTAAGTCCATATTGCCTTTTGAGAAGGTAGGTAAGCTTATGCTGGAAAACCAAATACACAATGTCCAGCAAATTCATTGTGAGTTCCACATGCTTCTTTAAGTCCAATTCATTGTCATTAGAGCAAATGTTTATTTGACAGAAGAAAACAAAGCAACCAAGCCCATTTATGGCATTATTGCTGTTTACATTTTTCCAGATGAGAGTAGACACCAGAACTTGGATTATAACCCACTTTAAATGGAAGATTTCTTATTCTTTTTTTACTCCAGCTGCTGGAGACTGACTTGGGAAGAGGCTAATTAAAATGCTCCTATACTTTTTTTCTTAGATGTAGATACTTGTCCTCAAACAGCTGAATGCAGGGCAGCAATTCATTTCCTGCCCTAGGCAGCATTTGAATAGCCTATTATGTCTGTGACACATATTACTCTCCTATGGGTTGAGCCAAATTAGAAACTGTGAAACAGAGGTAGAAACCTGGCCTCATCTTTATCAGACACATCCTGTCCTAACTATTCCCATATCGGTGTTTCAAACGTGTTTTCTTAATGAATCATATTGTTTTGAAATGTTGTGTTGCCTGTGATACTTGGTAGTTAAATAATTGTGATTTGGGTTTATATTAGGTGGTAACCTGCCAAATAGGAGGATTGGTAGCAAAATAAAGTCTGTATCCTGGGCATATGCTTTAGATAAATTATTATTATCTCAAGCAACAGTAAAATGTCTTCTGAGTTATCATTATTTCTTATTTCCTCATGTCACATTTTCAACATCACACATTTATTGACCTCAGATCCTAAAGCAGCAAGCCTAAAGATGTAAAACTTGCACATCAAAAGTGCACATAGTTTTGTTGGAAAATGAAGTTTTTGTTGGAAAATGAAGCTTATCCTTTACAGCCATGCCTGTACACCAGCCTTGATCCCCTGCAACTGAGATGATGACCAGGCAAGGAATAAAACTAGGAATCCTTTCTTACAGATTTTTCAAAACAATAATCTTATAAAATTAGCACTGTGGCTCTTTTTGCATATGATATGGTAGCATAAATTTTTCCATTAGCAAAAGTAGCTAATTTTGCTGATTCTTGAATTATCCCCTCTCCTGATATTTCAGGAAACCTTGATGTGGGAAGTTTTTTGTATGTGGATGAAATATATCTGGCAGCTAAGTCTCATGGTTTGGTGACTTTAGCTCTGCTTGTCCAGAAACTAGTTGGGGTGTAGCCAGACAAGACTCCAAAAGATATTAAACATTTGCTAGGAGGTATTCTTTCCATAATGTTTGCTGAGAGGCTGGGGAACAGGCAAGATAGTAAATTGAGGAGTTGCTCTCCAGGAAGGTCTGACCTTTTAAATGATTTTTTGTACTCCACTGCCAAATCCATACCCCTGCTCTTCTTGATCCTACTCTGACATGTCACAGTGGGTTGGGAAGTATTGTTGCAGTTAGAAGAGTTTTCTGTAGTTGCTCTCACGCAGCCACTGAGCATTAGTGTCTCTTTCTCCAAGGCTGCATGAAGAAGTCTTGGAAGAGAGCTGAGACCAGTGCTACAGGGAGCTGCTGCCTTCCAGAATCCCCAAAGCAGATGTGTCTGTGCTATCCACAGTGCCAGGGCAAGAACAGAGGCTCTCTTCTCCTATGTCCCAGAGGAGAAGAGATCGAAATGGTCTTTCCAGTTTAATAGTGAGTTATTTTATGTCCAAACCTTCTGCTAGCTTTGGGGGAAGCCTTTAAGTGAGTAATGCAGTATAGAATCAGACCTGGAATAGGGCTTTTTTGTATTAACATAGAAAAGCACTCTCCATTGCTCTTTTATCCTTCCAATTTATTGCCCTCTCTCCTCTAGTCTATCCTGCTTGACCATGTGCTTTCTTCTAACCACCAAGAAAATCCATCTCACTTTTGTCACAGGATGATGTTTTTTGTGCAAACATAAATATTTAGAGAAGTTTACAAAAGATTAAGCTTCATCAAGTCAAGCATTCCTGCTAATGCAGTGTGGGGCAAGTCGGCAGGGAGCAAGAGCCTGGGCTGGTGTGCACAGCTGTTGCAAGATCAAACTGGGGAACATTCACTTTTGATTCCACTGACTTCACTGATCAAAACTAGTTTTGAAGTTGGCTGTTTTTTTTTTCCAGACTGAAATCCATTCCATCAAATCAGCTTCTTCAGTGTGTGCAGGCTTTGTGTTTATTGTGATTCTTTTGTCTCAGTTTTGTGGTTGTTATGCAAATAGCTGATGCAGATATAATGCACTTGCTGGACCAGTGAAAAATAAATCTGTATTAGAGAAGTTTCTAGTATGCAAACCAGACCAAAACAGTTGGGAGACCTGCCCACAATACTTGTGCTTTGACAGTTTGAGTTTCACTCTGACCATCAATACCTGAGAAAAAATATGCCAGATTCCATATTAGCACAATACAGACAGACTTCAAATGAGAAAATCCCATCTAAGTAAGAATGTAAATAAAGACTATAAGACTGTTTGGTTTGTGTTGGGTTTTTTGGTTTGGTTTTTTTTTTTTTTTTTTTT